>JASFAT010000926.1:0-440288 GCA_031353405.1 Baronia brevicornis | reverse complement strand
CCGCTTGAAGTAGGCAACATTATTGGCTGTGCCATAACGAATGGCTTGAGAACTATGAAATAAACGATGCTTCTACTTGAATTTCAAATAACAAAGAATATCCGAATGAAAAGAAACATCACAATTGTGATTTTTGTTTTTCATTCAATAAATATTTTACAAGATATTTGTTATTTGAAATTCAAATAAACATCGTTTATTTTCATAGTTCTCAAGAAAAGGAAACTCAACTATTTTACGAGTTCATTCAGAAGCAAAAACAAAATATAAAATTATCTTTAACCAATACATAAATAATGTTGCCTACTTCAAGCGGCATTATAATAAAAGTTCTGGTTGAATATAACTTTAATATATTAAAAAGTTGACCAATGAGGAACTTAGGCAGGCCGTTTACTTTATCTATTTAATATAAGGAGACATTACAGGTAAAAATCATAATAGGAAAAATCAAGGACAAAAGACGAGTTGATAGGAGGTCTAGTCTTGGTTATGCAATATTAGTGAAAGCTGCAGTCAGTGATAGCGATTACTGACCAACTATTTCGACTTAAAACAAAGATAATTCTACTGAAGAGGATGATGCCAACCTTCGTTAGGTGGCCTCTCGGTCTGACGGAGGTTGGTTGGCAGTTGAAAGGAATATAAGAAAAAGATATTGAAAATACGTGTATAAAACTATTGCATCATCAATCATCATTCAGTTAACACAAAAACTAAGATAATGTTTGTGAAAAATTACAATTGGTTTGTAGGTTTGATTTATCTCTCGTTCGTTTGCGTTTTTATGTCTTCATTACGTTTGTTTAACATAAATTATGGTCACCATTAAATTAGCGTATTGTTTCTTTTATTATTTTTGAAACTCAAATTATACTGTAATTGCGATGTTCATTTGATAAAAGGTTTTGATTTAAAATAATCTTTATAATATTGATGATGAGAGAAGAGATCCATTGGAAAACTAATGCCACCAACATAGTTCTTTGAGTTAGCAAATTATACAGATTCAGCGTCTGCTCGAGTGGAGACAGCTTCATGGAGAACTTAATATGTAAAACCCCAAGGCCAGGTGGAGAGACAATACTCTCAGGGCAGCTGGTTGAAAGTGTAACCATGTAGCCAACGATCGAGCTAAGTAGCGTGCTTCGGGGAAAACCTTTAGCCAGGAATGAAAGGTTACAAGATATTGTAATAAAATATGATGATGATATCTTGGAGATTTTTTCACAAGAATTCAGTTTATATTATTATATTCGTACTTAAAATTATAAAATAATTTCAATTTTAATCATCACAAGGATTTGAATTTGGATCCCTCACACTCCATAAAACGTAAATAAAATGTTATTCCATTAATCTGCCAAGATTTTAAATTATTACCATTAAACAGTTATCTCTTTCGCTTTTTGATTGATTTATTGATGAAAGTGTATAATCGAATAAAAATTTTTGAGGTTATAAAGTATGAATCACTTCCACCGTCGTTTAAATTTCGATGCGGTCATAGACACACAGATAATATATTTAGATCTCACGCACTGACTTTGTGTGTATACGTCCATTGCATTCGAATAATACACGTGACACAGAGGGAATCGATATAACAATACCATTTACAACTGCGTACTAAGTCCGTCTCATGAATTATGAATCCACATTATCAACAATGCAATTACTTGAAAAACTGTATTGAGATAAATGTGGCCTATGTTCCCACCTATAAATAAATCCATATGTAGTTCGAAGTTAACTTAATCTCTTTTCATAAATAAGAAATCATATAATATTATTGTTCATATTAAAACCATTTCCCAAATATATCTATTAACAATTAAATTTCTACTGTTTGGCAATGATCAGAGAAAACACGGCGAGATGAACTCTGCAAACAGCTTCTTTTTTCCTTGTTTCATATTTTAAAATATTATTAAAAAAATCCTCTTAAGTGACTCCCATAAAATCCAATAAATACTTAATAAATCATAAAATCTGTATTTAAGCAAGGAAAAATTGCATTTCCAAACACTCATCGACCTCCATAAGCAACATCCGTTCACAAGTATGGCTAAATTCTTATTATCATTTAAGTTAGTACATCCCTCATTCGATATTTCAACCTAAAACCAATATAGCATACATGGCTTCTGAGATAAAGGATAAAGGGGCTTAACATACCAATACAAGATGGTATAATATTTTTCTTAATTTTTTTTCAAACTAGTGTACTAGTGTTGTGATCATCGGGTACGTAAAGCTACATTTACCTTTACTTTTGAGCTATGATACATATATAAATAATTGTCATTTCTCCAGTGAAATGACAATTACCATGCGACGATACGGTAAGGAACTTTTATAAAATAAAATATATAAAAGTTGTTGACATCAATCTTTAACGATAATCAATTTGTATTTGCTCGGATTGTCATCCGAAAAGTGAATAATTCAAATGCAATGTTTCATGTGGGCAGAACCTTGCATTAAAGATACATCAACCTACTGGTAAGCAGGCCTCTGTTTAATCAAATGAAGGAGTAGGAGTTACGCAACATACAAGACATATTTTATATTTTGAATTAACGTCATTGTGCCCATTACATTATAAACTACCATTATTTAATCAGTAAACTAGAACTTTAATCTAATTGTAAATCTCTGAAATACAATAATAATACCAATGTAATATTTGTATCTTCCTAGTTATAAAATCAATAAATAAACAAAAGTGACAATGGATTGGAAATCAACGGATCTCGTCACAGGAATAATTAAAGAATTAAAGAACAGTTCCTTTCAATATAAAATATGTAATTATATATTTATATATTTATGTGTATATATATATATATATATATATATATATATATATATATATATATATATATATATATGTATCCTCTTATTTATATAGTATTATATTATATATTATTAGTATTTATATAATATATGTATGGTTTTATATAGTATGTATTGCTATGTATAGTATTATTATATTTTGATGTTGTACATCTTCTTTCCTTTCAATTCTTGTATGTCGTGTTTTATGTGTACAATAAATTATTAAATATTAAATAAATAAATAAGAATACATCTACGAATATAGGTTAAGATACGTGCTTTCTGAAACACTCTTTTCTAGCCCTGAACTGCTGAAGACGAGACTTGATTTTTCATACAAACATTTATTCGTTTTTAAAAGTATCGTTTCTATGATGAATGAATGTATATTCATTCATCATAGAAACGATCATAGTATTATGATATGATGAATATACTGCGATTTCTATGATGAAAGTTTAAAACAATTTTATGTTTTTTTTTCATTCTTAATGGGTATTCCATTTTATATTAGTCACGTTACAAACATTATTGCTTCAATGAATGAATAGACCAGGTGATCCGAGAACATGCCACAATCGCAGTGAATCTATTAGCAAGCATTGAGAACCGGAGAAAGAACCTCTGTCTTTACCTTACTTCACTATCTCCACCAGATCTATTAAGATTATATAGATATTAAAGAGATTATAAGTGATTACTTATCATCAGATGACACGCTTTTATTTTGCATCACCATTTTTTGGTGAGATGAAAAATAAAAAGCGTGTCAAAACAATTTAAAATACTTCTCAAACCTTCAAATAGATAACAGTTTCAAAAATACTCCGAACTTTGCACTATAATGAATCGTCAAGGTTGAGAGAAATAATAATAGACGTCTGCTTTCAGCCAAGATTATATAAGTACTAAGCCATATCATAAATTATCTGAACAATTTCTCATAGAACCATTGTAAAACATTTCAAAATTATATTACATAATATACGAAAAACCTTGTAACAATATCTAAATAAAAACTATATAACTATGACCACGTCTGTTTCCCGTAGGGGTAGGCAGAGACCATAGACCTCCATCAGCTACCGTCTCGGAACAGTGTCTTTGCTTCATCCACACTAATAAGCATTAACGAAACGGGAGTTTATATAAAATATACATGTATCCAACTATTTTATCCTACATATCTGATATCTAATAAATGAAGTTCGATATTGTGTTTGTTATCGTAGCTTAGTTACAGTACTCAACGCAATATGTTTATTGATTGTGAGGTTAATAATACCTCAATAAATCATCGTAGAAAGCAATAACAAAACGGTATTTTATAATAAAAAAATATGTCGAACTTTACTTCACATTTCAGATATCAAATAAAGGAATGGAAGCTCGATATTGTACGCTTGTTATTGAAGTTTAATTGTAGTACTCGCTACATTATTTCCATTTTTTGTGGGCTTTCTACTCCAGTAACAGACGGCAACACTGCATATTGCTTTCAAATAAACTAAAATTACTTTTCTATACGAGTTTTCATTGCAATATTGTTTGCAAATATGAAGACAAAATTGAAAATACACAAATATCAATCTAGCCATTTGATTAAAACATAGATATCTATACGTGATATAGATATCTGTACGTTTTAACTAGACTGAGTTTTCGTGATTTATTTTTAGGAAAACAATACCTTATTAACAACGTGCGGTCAAGCTTTGTCGTCAAAGCCATTTTTTTTATCGTTGCGTCACAGGACAATCTTGACGTCATGACGTGCCATGACGTCATCATTTACGATATTGTGTAGGCGTTATATTATAAAAAGGGTGTAAAAATAATCGTGTGGCCTGAATATGATTGATTGAATGACCTCTCTTAAGATTTTGGGTGTATACACATAGCTAAACCTTAGTGTTTTTTCAATTTTATTTTCGAATCCAGGTTTTGTTGCCTTCCATTTAACTTGCGTATGGTAAACTTATTTTGGACTTATGATCCTATGTCCCCCATATGGGGCAGAGGGTGTCGACAGTGATCAACATCACAATAGGAACAATGAATATATAATATGTTTATAAATATCTCTTTTTTCTTTATTTTAATAGTCTTCAATTTCTTATTTTTATCTCTGTTCTTAAATGGGCTAATCTTAGAAACGTTTCTTGTATGTGATAGAACCACACTGCAAGCTAATTCTCTTAATTTGTTGGTGAGAATATCCAAAACTTTTTTCCAGTTGTCTTCTGTTAACTCTTCTCTATCAATCGTCAACAAAAAAAAACTAAACACGCTCAAATAGTTAACTGGAATAACTGACAACAAACAAAATCAAATTAAAAAGAAATTGGCGTGGTCACATTAAATATTTTTCATTTTGGTTTCAGTACTGTTCAGATATTTTTTTCTTTTTCATATCACAATTTTATCTCACTTACGTAAGATTTCTCTGAGACGTGCAAAAAGTGATCTTTGCATTTAAGAGTATAAATTTAGAAAGGCATAACGTCCGTTCAACTCATGCCATGAGAATGCATCACTGACTACAATGAGAATCAAATTTAACAACGCATATAGAGGTGATATATTATTAGGAGTACTTAGAATCACCTGGAATAAAACGACACCTTATTTCTTTCTCTTTTCTTTGAAGGCAATTAGTTAAAACAACTATGCTAATATCAAGTAAAATGGAATAATATCAAATCTCTTGAAATGTCTAGTCAGCTTGTCACGTTACGTCTTGATAAAATGGTGGCTATTCTACCAAAACCTTCTATGAACTTCTTCAGTCAACTAAAACAGTCACGATACATGTATTTATTTCATATCACTTCACTTATAAGCCTTAATCGAACTATATTGTATAAAACGCCACCACAATTAAACAATGTAACTGATAATATTATAAGATTATGAAAATAAAATATGAACTCAATGTCACTGTTATGAAATGTCATTTTTTACGATCGTATCAACATCGTAGTAATTAAAGGTCAGGTTTTGTCAAGAATTGCAGAAGTTTGATTTTTGTAAATGGAGGAAAGATTTTTTTCTAGAACATTATCAATCTTGAGAACATATCAGAATGAATGCCCGTGCCATTCTTAGGACCTGTATGTTTTCTTCGAAATCGATCCAATAGTTTAAGATTTTAGGTGGTATATACAAAAAAAGAGATATTTAAAAAAGGTTTTAAATACACTATGACTTCATAATGCATATGACTTCAGAGAAAGAGAGTTATTAGATTCCAATGCTAGTATTGTTTGCATTTGATGCGAAATTATTAATACAGATAAGTAAGATTAAACATGAAAAAGATTTTTGAAAAAAAAAACATTCTCTTATTACATTTTGATACGGGGCAGCTGGTATGTAATAATGAATGTTTTAAGTTCTTATCTAAATAAACATGTAATACTTATCTTGTTTAACAATTAAAAATAATGGCTTTGTATATATTGATTACGTGTGGCAATTAGTACGTTATTTTTTAAATTAGTAAAGTATATATTATTATAGTATTTTTAATATAACCAACAAGGATTATATTTAAATTATATTAAAAAAATATACAGAATATTTTTAATATAATTTAAATATAAATCCTAAAATGGCTCCAAAAGTTTTCTAACTTTGTATAAGTATAATATGCTGTGGATTTTGTTTTGAATAAATAAATGGAATTTATATTAACATTAAGATTGTTTTTAACAGGACAACGTCACCACCTGGAGAGCCTCTTGTGCGCGCTCCTGTCGGCAAGCCAAGATGTCCCCCGGCAATCTCCAGACTTCGTGTGGAGAAGGTGGAAGGTGGGCTGGCGGTGGCAGGAGTGGTTGTAGCTGCCAACTGCCAGATCATCTTACCGATATTCGGATTTCTCTTCATGCTTGTTGGATGCGTGCTTACCGGTATGTTATTTTTATTAAAAGTAGTTATAAGTAGTGGCGTAATCTTGATATACAAGATTTTATTAGAGCGAACATATCAAATTTAGACATTGAACCACACGTTTCAGTAGACGAACCTGTCATTTAACGTATTTTTGTAAGTCAAATGCGACTGAGGAACGTTTGATAGTGTTACAATTATCTTAATCAATGATGCTCAGGATAAGTACATGTACGACCTACAGGTATTTATTCCGAGAGCCTCACAAAAAAAGTAATTGAAGAAGAAGATTAAAAAGGCTATTAATGAACTTACGGTCCATCTACTTCAATAACTCAAAGTTACTCAGAACGCGATGCTCGGAGTTTCCCTAGTGGATGTTATTTGAAATAAATAAATCCGCCGCGAGAACAAAGGTAACCGACATAGCTTTTCAAATTAGCAAACTGAAGGGCAAGGCAATGGGCTAGACGCGTCTGTCGAACGAGCGCATAAATCGAGACTATCAAATATGAATGAAATAAAAAATAAAAAGCTAATTGTTTTTATTTTTTATTTCAGAGCAGGAAAACGAGCATGCGGGTATATGATAACCGCCGTCCATAGCCACGTACACCGCCGAAGGCGTTTCAGCTACGTTGCCGGCCTTTAATAAACACACGCTCGTTTCATAAATGCCCCTATGTGGTATACACGTACCACACTCATTTAGAGTAGTTTCATATAAATAGAAATACCCTAAAGAAGCTAATTACTTAATAAAATTATTAATGGAGTCAGGCGTTACTTTGCGGAAATCCATCACTATGTGGACAGTCAAGTTTTACTTAGCTAAGATCTGCGACAAGCTAAACAATAACAGAAAATTAATAATGTGTGTTTTCCTGCTGGATGAAGTGGATTTATTTGGAACTTAAACCAAAAACTTACCGACAATCGGCCATCAATTCTAAACACTACGGAAGACAACTTTTCGGTTGTCTTCCGTAGAGTCTACTATACCTGAAGATGCCTCGTGTTGGAGTCAAACACGTGTCGTTTGCAAGGTGGACAAGTGGTAGTGTGTGTTTGGTATTCTGTATAGTGGTTGGTGGGTGGAGAATTGATGGCCGCTTTTCGATAAGTTTTTGGTTTAACTTCCAAATAAATCCACTTCATCCAGCAGAAAAACACACATTATTAATTTTCTGTTTTTGTTTTGCTTGTCGCGGATCTTAGCTAAGTAAAACTTTTGACTGTCCACATACTTAATAAAAAATAAATGGTACACAATTATACTATAATGTTTAATAGTGTACCATTTCTTGAACACGTGGCCTGAAAGGTAAAGATTAACATGTACCATAAAAAGTACACGTGACATGGAAAGCGTTAAACACGGCCTAATTCACCGTAAGGGTCCGTTCACACAGACCGGCTCCGAGAGCATTGGATAGTGCTCTTTCTTTTCACATAGACCGGCGCGCATTGTACGCTTGGAACTGCCTGGCCGATCTATGTGAAACGGCTTGGTCAGCTAGCATCCAGCCATTTCACATAGATCAGCTGGAAGAGCACTATTCGCATTCAGAGCCGTTTGGTTGCGCGAGCGCTAAAGAGCACGCAATTGGATCGACGTCATCAGAGGCAGCCAATCGACTTTTCTTATTATTTCACACTAGGCGCATTATGCTGACTCTCACGTAAAAAATACCGTGTAGAAGTGTAAAAAATACAACGTAGAAGTGTAAAAAATACCGTGTGGAAGTGTAAAAAAATACCGTATAGAAGTGTAAATAATACCGTGTAGAAGTGTATAAAAATACCGTGTAGAAGTGTAAAAAAAATCTGGTTTCAATCACTCAAAACTTTATTTTAATTGCGATCAAAATCTGCTCTCCTCAACGAGTCGGTCTGTATGAACGGACCCTAACTGGTATTAACGTGATACTCTTGCGGTTCCAGCGGCATCGTACCGGGGCTGCGGTGAGAATGAGGAACCGGACCACTACGCAGCGAGGATCGCCTTCACCGGCAACTCAAGGGTGCTCGGCCCCGTATGCATCGTAGCAGGCGCCTTAATGACTATAGCTGGTCAGTACCTACTAATATTACTAACATTATTTTTATGAACAAAATAAACTACGTAATTTCTAAGACGAAGGACTTTATGGGATTGGTAGGCAAACGAGCAAGCGTGGTCACCCAATGGAAAGTAATTAACGCCGCCCATAGACATCTGCAACACCAGAGGTATCACAGTTACGATATCGGCCTTAAAAATATGAGTAGGCTTTTTTGAAAGTTTTAATATCGTATCGATTCGTAAATACTGCCAATAACAGCTGGTTACCTGGCGTGGTGGTGCGTTGTAGTTTAGGTAAAAACGTAAACGACTTTTGGACTCCTCCCCGTTCTCATCACACGTGGTCACATTTACTCTACCCCCCAATCCTGGTATGACGTCACATATTTTTCAATTATATATTTATAAATTATTAAATTAAAACACCACTTTCAGACTATACTATATACTTAATAAGGAATACATTAAGTAATATAAAGAATAAATTATGTTATATTATTAATTACAAATACACATTTAACACTAAACGAAAAATCTAACGAAATACGAAATAAACTGTTTTTTTTTTGTAAACTATTTCTTTTTGGTTTGTTTAATTAAGTTCATTGTTGTTGTTTATCTTTTGTAAAATTATATTAAGTACGGTAATTACAATAATATATGTAATTCATCAAAAATGTGTCATAGAAGGGAACTGTCTGCCGTAGTACAGGGTTCGCTCTAGTTCGGCAGGCGGTGAAACAAAATTGTAAACTTTATTAATGATCAATAAATATATTATTATTATTAATTAAACAGAAAAACAAAAATTTTTTAAGTATTCATACTCTTAGTAGTATCATAACAGTCTCTTTTACTTTCCGCATGTTTCCATTGATTAAATAAATCTGTCTCATCGTTAAGATAAATATAAGGGTATCCGGTGGTAAAATTAGGTATTCAATCTTAACTACTACTTCCAGATTATTAATTGAGTCAGGCGTTACTTTTCGGAAATCCATCACTATGTGGACAGTCAAAAGTTTTACTTAGCTAAGATCCGCGACAAGCAAACAATAACAGAAAATTAATAAGGCTTTCCTGCCAGATGCAGTGGATTTATTTGGAACTTAAACCAAAAACTTACCGAAATTCGGCCATCAACTCTCCACCCACCAACAACTTTACACAACACCAAACACACACTACCACTTTTCCACCTTGTAAACGACACGTGTTTCGCCCCAACACGAGGCATCTTCAGGTATAGTAGACTCTACGGAAAAGAACCGAAAAGGATACTACTTCCAAACAGGGATATTAACACCGTGCTATTATTATTATTCCAGGCATCGTCTTGTGCATGTTGATGCGCTCCGCTCAACGTCGACAACGCCGGCTGGCCTTCCACTGCCCGATCCATGGCGATTTCTACCCTCTCAGCCCGCAGAACAGCAGAAAGTGTTCCCGTAAGTTTTATATTATTTATTTTATCTATTTGTGGACCCCAATTTTAAGGACCTTAGTCCAGCAATAAAATGTTATGGCTGTATTAATGATGATGATAAAGGTGTTTTAAAATATACACCTATACGGCCACTTTTAAAATGTTATCCTTTCATACAAATTACACGAACGTCTGAAATAGGCAAATTTTTCGGAGCTAAACGTCATGGAATCGATTCTCATATCAGAATAGATAAAAAGAAAGAAGAGGAGAGGAATTCCACCTGTTAACCGAAAATTCGCCTTACGAAACGTTGTAATGTGAAAAAAATTTCCACTTTTCATCATTGTCCACAGGTAGTCCGCGTGGGCTGTGGCGCTGGTTACGCGGCTGGCTGGGCATGGTTGAGGAGGGCGAAACGCCCCGCTGTCCCCGCTCCACGGAGCCCGCATCACCCGCCCGTGCCGATGCTCCCTGCCCCCCACCATTACCCTTTCTCGTGCCATCCGATTCCGTTGTGTGAGTATAAAGAATATGATCATTTTTTTATTTCAGTACCGCAAGGTAAATCATGTTACAATATGAGACTAATTCTTATGTGGCGGAATAGTGCCTGAACTAGGAGTAAGCTATCTGGTTCCCGGGATAAATGGCCACCCCATTTGCACGTGACGCCCATAGATGTGGTTGCGATTGCAACCAGATGAAGCAACGATCTGCGCAGACCAGGTGGCAGAGACAGGATGCGTGAAATCGAAGCTCGGGCAGTTAACGGCCCCACTTTGTTGATGATGATTATTTCTTTCCATGAATGTCATACGCTACGATTATCTCCTATAATACCAGTAGATGGGCTGCAGTGTCTACTTGAAAATAAAAACCGACGACATTCGATAACTAATCCTATATTCTCAGTCTAGCAATAACTATTAACTAAACTGGTTAGTGCTGTCTTGTTTGTTTTCAACCTTTACAATGATATAAATTCTAATTCTAAAATATTGTGACACACACACACATGTGTGTGTCACAATATTTTAGAATTAGAATTTATCAATCCTTTTCATCTCTTATTTATCAATTTATCAATCCTCGTCCTTCAGTTAATTTCTAATTCCATTTGTTTCGGTTATAAAACATTCGCGTTACAAAAACTACAATCCCAGAGAAAGAGAAAATAGCTGATTTTTCTCACAATCAAACGTCAAAGGCGATACTGAAGTACAAAAAATGCGATGTGAATATACTCCAATGAATTGCTTTATTTACAGAGGCATGGCGTCGGTATTAGGAGCGCCCCTAAGTCCCGAGCAAACGTTTGGATCGATCAAGTCTTTAGCGATATCAAGGGAGGTCGCTAGTTTCCCACTCTCACGCTCTCCTACTCCGCCGCCTATGAGGTAAATTTTCACTACTTATAAGGCTTGGTTACATAGTAAAAAACACTGCGTTTGAATTCTTCTCCAAGAGTATCGAATAATATAACGCGCACGGATGACATTCCTTGCATTAAACAGAGAGGATCGCCGTAGCTGATTCAACTATAAAAGCAAATAAAATATTTTTATTTTTCTCTATCAGATCCCTAAATGTAATTTTTATAGCAATTGTGTCTCGAAAACACAGCTAAAACTATTACATGACCAATAGATTTTTATATTTAATAAAACTTATGGCGTTTATATACACAGATGTATACACAGATAATATATATTTATATCGCGGGCAATTCTGACTTCTTGAGCCACTCGGATGTCGCTATAAATAGAACAATTTAGATAACATCGTCGATTCAGATATCTCCGCATTTAGTTATAGTGATTTATTTTACTTTGTCTTCTTGATAATAATAATCATTTTCTATTTTCAGCTGTCCACCATTCATAGAAGAATCGAAAAGCTTAAACGAAAGTTTACCGAATGCGATCCCACCACAAACGGATTTCGATTGTGGTACTCCCACATTTAACTACCGTGTACTCGAATGCAAAATCACTACCACTAACGAAATATGTAGAAGTACTCCAACTAGCGCCAGTGTTCATAAAATCTCGGATAGACAGAGACCTAATACAGTGTCCATCACTATACCCGACGAAGGCAAAGGTTAAAAATAAGACTTATAAAAAAACCATAGATAATAAAAACAATTTTTTTTCAGTGTCCAGGTGAAAGCGTTGTGTTGTGAAAATCAGTAGAATGTGTTTTACATGAATTAGTTTGTGACGCCAAAGAACTGTCATGATAAATTAGATATGTTACCATAACCTATAATTTATGTTATTTTTGAATGATAATTACATATTTCATTCGACAAACTATTAATTTCGCGTCGATAGTTTATCAATCAAATGTCAAATTGAAAGCATTTAGTCTGAAAAAATACTAATTATTATAATTGTCATACTAATAACTGCTGAAGCTAATTTGTCCCAAATTGGGAGCTTTGAATCTCGTCCTAGTAACACTGCTGCCTAGGACCAGCCAAGTCGATTTAAATTTGAAATAATTTAAAAATATTCCGGAGGTTATGAATATGGGTATGGTATTTACTATTTTGTGGTCTGGTATTATTTCATATTTTTTAACAAAATACGGTCATCTGATCAGACAGTTCTGGCGGTATTTTATTTTTTTAATTATAAACGACGGAAGTTAACGTATTATTGTCTTGTGATTACTACGCATTCCATTTGTGGAAGGCTAATTTAAATAATGTCTTGCGAAATTGCCGTAAAACACCATTGTCTCACATTGTCTGCTCAAATTAGAACATACGTCTTCCGCCGACGCTCACCTTTTACATTTCACAGATAAAAGACCACTTTTAAAGTAAATTAATGTTGATAAAATTATTATTATTGGCAGTAATTTAGAAATAAAAACATTAACACAAATTTAACAGATGTTACATCATCACTTTTCAATTTAACTGTAAATAAAATCAAATTTAGATTCTTCATTTTATGGATATAGACTTTGTCTTCTAACCTAACCTAAGATGACAAGTAAAAATGTATGGAAATTGCCAATTATGTACATAAATATGCGGGTTCATAATACAAAATTATTATATTTTTTGGATTTGTTAGTGTTTGGTAAATTCAAGCTGTTGTAAATTGGTTACATGTAAATGTTGTAAATTGTTTAAATGTAAAACACAACTTTTTCCAACACATATTTGGCAATCTAGAAATTAAAATACGTACATATGTACGTATAGGTACGAGTTCATTTTTACCTAATAGCATAGGCTAATTTTTCATAATAAAAACACAATGTTCTTCCCTAGTAAGTAAACATCTCATGTCCAATATACCACAGTTCCATAATGCTCACTATGTAAGCTTCTAGTCCATAATACCGTTACAAAAACACCGCAAGTTATAAGCGATTAAACTTTTTTAGCTCAGTAAATTTATTCTCCCTAATTTGAATTGTATGACGTTTGTAGGATGTTATCTATTGCATCTTCTAAGTGTTACTATATAGATATTATGATCATAATCGCTTAAGATAAGGTACATTTAAACCACGTATGCTAGACCTAGATTCCGAATTGTGATATATACTTGTTTATTTTAAAGTTATGATTGTCGGTCATATATATGCATGCACCGTTTATGTTTTAAGTTTTCTACACTATATTTTATATACAAACATGTATTTACTTGTATATGCACTTAGAGCCATAACCTAAACGTCGGTGCTATATTGAAATATAATATAAAAAGTGAGTATGAAGGCATTAATACTATTTTATAAAGTATAATCAATGGAGAAAGTCTAAGATATCTCAATTTTTATTAGTAATTGTTAATTCCACCTATTTGTTAAATTCAACTATGACTGTGCACCGATTTCATAAGGTAAGTTTTTCACTTGAAATATTTCTATATGCTTAAAATAATTCAATAAGAAGTTATGAGCTCTGGGTGTCTTTTGAGTGTGCATTATTTTGGTGAAAATGCCAAACCTGTTGCCAAAACTAAACTTAAACGTCCATAACAATCTTATGTATGTGTTATCGTCTAATTTTGTAATACAATAAATTATTGTGCTCAGAAAAGACAAGTTAATAGGACGCAAAAATGAATGTAGGCAAGGATGTAGTTTGAACATATTTAGTAATAATAATAGGTCATATTTAACTAAGTTTTGTGATGAAGGCATTTATTGGCCAAGTTATTGAAATAATAAGGAATGTAATTTTTTTATAATCCATAGATAAGTGCCACGCCTAAGTGAATTATACTATATACTTAATTAAGCTTATTTAATATTGTTATAGTAGTAAGGATAATGAAAAAAATACAAGTTTGGGTTAAAATTGAGATGTTTTACTTTGTTTCATTTTTCACGTGTGGAAAACCCTATGAATATTTCTTGGACACTTACCCAGTTGTTAATAATATCTTTTTTGGACTTTTGCAGAATAAAACCTTCGTTATCTGGCCCTCACTAGTTCACGGAATTACACATCTCCAAGGCGTTAATTATAACAACAGGGGTGTGGTTTCTTCCTTCCCTTACTTAATCTCTTTCAATAGTATCATCTGTTCGTAAAAGGAAGTCCCTACGCTTTTTTCCTTTAAAAATTTTAAGATGGATACAGTATATAACTTTAATAATAAAAATTCATTACTACTGGGATGTATAATCACATCATCATTTCATCTGCCAACCTGAGTGCAACCTGCTTTACAACAATACCAGTTTAAGGCAAACTGACGACCGACTGAAAGCATTATAACCATCCATGACGAGAATCTCATAATAAGCAGAAAAATAAAATCAATTAAGAGTCATTAACCTCACGCATGAGATCTCCGCCATGTGCCATGTTGATTCCACTGTCATTGTACCCATAGTAGTATCTGTGAATGGTAAAAATTTGGACTATATAAGTAAAGTTTAGTAGAAAGCTAGGTTAAATTCAAAAAGCAACCATATTATGCACAGCTAGGATCGTTAGAAGGTTCCTTTCCTTGGATGCCTAAATCCTTTGTTGGTTTGGTTTATCCCGCCACGAAGGATTAATAATAATAACCCAAAAAATAATATAATTTTTATAGTGTTTGTTTTTATATTGTTATTTAGAGAGAATTTTATTAATAAGTATAAAATGATATTAACCGACTGTTTTATCTGACTTTATGTGAGTAAAATAATTTCTTATCTACCTTACGTAAGAGAGAGGAGGGTGGTTCTCGATCAAAATATGTTAGGGGGAAGTAGTGAGGTGGTGAAAAAAATCAGATATACAGTTGTCTTACGGAACTATGTAGGCCAAAACCAAGATGGGCACAATACAAGCCGAAAATTTATAGGTCTATATATAGGTTTATGGGCCTGATAAACAATTCTGCCTTATTAAAGTTTAGCTCCGAATTTTGCTTCTCGCTTTTCCTTGCTTCGCGCTCGTCTTTTTTTGAATGAAAAAAATTCAACACATTTTTCAACAACATGCTTGAACAAACATTGTTAAAGGTTTGAAGGCACTACTACAATAGTAGGGTATAAAACTTTCTCGTTATCTCAAAAAAAAACTTTTTTCGGACTAAAAATTGTTCAGAAATTTTAAAGCTTAATTTCTGTCCCGTGGTACGAGGTAGGTTAATTTTTCCAACGGTTTTGTATATGTTATATATCTGTAAGTATAGAAAAATTCTGAAGTCAAAAAATTTCATCATTCCAAAGAGACTTTGAACGGCGCGCACCACCGGTGGTCTGATGGTCTCAGAGTGGTTCACTGAGAAAATTTGTTGCTTAGGAGTAGCAATTGGGAAAAGTGAAGAAAAAGTCAAAAAAAAAGATTGCTGCCATACAAATACAAATGCTATCTAGTTTTAAAGAAGTCCTATCCCTTGAAGTCGGTATCGGGGTATTTATCAATATCAATATCAGCCCGCGGCAGTCCACTGCTGGACATAGGCCTCACCCAAGGCGCGCCACCTAGCCCGATCTTTGGCTACACGCATCCAGTCTCTGCCAGCCGCCTTACGCAGATCGTCGCTCCATCTAGCAGGAGGGTGTCCCACACTACGTTTGCCGAGTCGCGGTCTCCACTCCAGCACTCGTCTACTCCTACGATTGTCGGTTCTCCGACAAACGTGTTCAGCCCATTGCCACTTCAGTCTGCTAACTTGAAGAGCAATGTCGGTGACTATGGTATTTATGGTACTAGAAAATTATTTTGCGTCATCGTAATCTCCACAGCACATTTCCACAGCCGTCAGCCGAGAAAAAATCTCGGCTGACAGCTCTGTGGCAAAGCCTGAAACGCTCGCGTAGCTTTGAGCTAGTGACTAGTATTTACAACTACATCTTAGGATATTATTAACCCCAACTCTCAACTTGAAACTCAAAATAAAGGGTTTAATTTTCAAGGCAAGACATCAAAGGTACTTCTTGACTAGTAAGTTGTTTCGGAATCCAACTACTCTACAGTTTGTCTACGTTGTTCTAATCGGTAATTTTACGTACACATACAAAAGCCTTTAGCATAATTATCAAATGGTTACACGTATATAGCCATTTTATTATTCACTACGATAATTATTATTATAGAAGTGATAGACCCACGTTGCAGACGAATACTTTGTCAAGAATGGCATATTATTTGTCTGTAGCATGAATGGGCTGGCTTGCCAAAGGCCCAACCCACCCTCCTCTCCCATAACGACACATTCCTTAAAGGCCGGCAACGCTTCTGCACTGCCTATAGCACTGTGGATGTCAATGGGCGACTTTGATTGCTTTCCACCAGGTGATACGCCTACTCGTTTGCCTTCCTATCCCATAAAAAAGGGCTCACCGGACGAAACGCATTAGCTAAGCTACCACTCAGACGCCTGTTTTCTGCGGGAGAGTGGTACTTCTCCGGGCGAGCCTACGTACGCCTACTCTTTTTGCCTTCCAATAAAATAAAAAAAATATAAAGTAACAGTTTACAACTATAGATAATTAACTTAATAGCAAGCTATTTGTTTTAGAGTTCAGTACATTAAATTTATTTTAAATTCAATTAAGTGACGCATTAATAATTGGGAAAATTTCAACAAGTTTTAAAAACTATACTTAGTGATACCGTAATCATGAACATAAAATGTTATATTTGTCAAACAAATAGCAAATACAATTATTTACGCATAATAAATAAAAATACAACAAACATACTCCTGTAGCAACAAAATATACTCCTGTTGCCAATCTATATTATGACAACATTAATAATTTTCTTAATGGCAATCGCAACAAATCAGTACAGTATCTATACTTGCAATTTCCTTTGTCTAAATTGAATCGGCAGCCATCTTGAATTAAATTTTAGTATGTGAACAATATAATTTTTTTAAAAAAGTGATAGTAAATAACATACCAGAAGATATTATCTTAAACCTATCTAAAAATTATCAAGTTTATAGACAGTTTTTGTACTTTTATTTTTTAATTGCAAGTACATATTTTTCAAACAAAAAGATTTTGATTCGCCAATAAAGTAAATCAGCTGTTATCCGTCAATCGATGTCAACAAAATTACGTAATTTTGTTTAGAAAAACATTGAAGTTTTTATTTTTTAGTGTCAATTTGAAGTAGTCAAACGACATGGATAAATTTATTGTTTTTTGATTTAAATTGCTTTAGTAAATATAGACAAAAAAGCTGGTGATATTGCCTAATCATTGTTGATTTCTTTAATATAATGTAGCTATTATTAACAGTAATGGATAGTAATAGTATAATTGAATGTGGCGGATTTTATTTCGTACATAATTTTGACTCTGGAAATTTGGGTCATGTAGAACGAGTGCCTACGGAACTTATTGGTAAGTTTTGGTCAGCGTTCACTCAAAAACCAAAGTCCATTGCATCAATGCAATTTCAATTTAATCAATACATTTCACTAGATAACTATACAAGTTTTATCGTTGCAACTTTACTCTTTAGGGTTGATTTGAAATAGTTCTGCTTCACATGTGATGCATATTTTACTATAGTCTATTTATAATAAAAAAAAATGATCAAAGATGTTTTTATGATTGATGATTTATAGAAAGAAACAACAGCTATTCTGTTATGCAGTCAAATTGTTTAAAAATTAGGCACTTAATGTGGATTAACTACTTTTGGATGGTCTTTAAGTTTTAACTATAAGAAAAGCAATTGAATTTTTCAGTTCCTGCAGTGAATACAAAAACAAATAATACTGAAACACCAGACTATGAATTCAACTTGTGGACACGGCCAGATTGTGCAGGAACTGAATTCGAAAATGGCAATCGCACCTGGTTTTATTTCGGTGTACAAGCATCTCAACCTGGTTTACAGGTAATATATCAGTCCACTTTTGTTATAACAAGTTTTTCATATACTGTTGCTAAATACACCTGTTTGGTTATTGTACTAAGGTGCGGCTGAATTTAATAAACCTGAACAAACAAGGCAAAATGTACAATCAGGGAATGGCACCAGTAACCAGAACACTGCCTGGAAAACCTCAGTGGGAGAGGATAAAAGATCGTCCTGTGCATTGGGTAAATATAACACCTATAATAGTTTATTACTATGGCTCGATTATTCTATTTTGAAATAGTTGCACACTACAATGGCAAGGTGCCAGTTAAAATGTTCCTGTTGTTTGCTCTAACTGCTTCATTTAGTAAGTGAATTGATGTCCATAAAACTAGGTATCTCACACCTCTATTCACAAACAACACTATGAGGTCCCATAGTAAGACATAGAAGACATTTTAGTGATAAATCAACTGAGAAATAGTACACTTCGCATAGTGTTGCAACTTCACTCACAACAGCTCGAATGTATGACATAAAATGAAGGAATCAAAGACCTTTTAAAAATAAAGGAATCATTCTTTCATTCATTTGAATTGATGCCTTTCGATATTGCCAAAAACAGGGTTTTGCTAATGTGACGTAGAATGGAGAAGACACGAAGAAGATTAATCGGTGCAGTCGAAATAAGAACGGAATACAAAATAAAGGGTTCAATAACCTCTTCCTCAACAAAGATTGTCTACACGTTTGTAATTTTAAGGAACAATATTTATGATTCTAATATGAAAAAATATATATATGTTAAAAAGTATATATTGTAAAGTTAAAGGTATTGTATTTGGGGATATACTCCTAGTGGGTAATTATTTTACATTATTGCAAGCACGCCTTAAAAAAAATTGTTTGCTATTTTCCAGACGGATGACAATACATTCACGCTGAGCTTTAGATACCGCACGCCGGAGAACCCAAAGGCGACGACATTCTTCGCCTTCACGTATCCATATTCGTTCGCGGAGTTACAGATTGCGCTCAACTCCATCGATATAAGAATGCTGCCTCTGCCCCCACCGCAGTCAGCCGACGATATATACTACTGCAGAGAGTGCCTTATATATTCACTAGAAGGTACGTATTTATCACCTTTTCAGTGGCAAGTTGACAGTTGATGTCTTTAATTTTGACTCACACGATTTTTCTTTTAGTAATTAGATAGTAATTAATGTCTTGAAATGTAAATTCAGCTTATGATACGTCTTAAAATAGTAGGCGTTCTACGAAAACTTGCATGGACTTTTGCAGTGAAGATAAAAAGACATAGAAATTAAACTATTTTGAATGATACGCCACTAGAATCAAACAATATAACTGATAGTTACAAGAGATTATTAAAATGAAATAAAACTCAATGTCTCTGACGTTCCTGGAAAAGACCGCTTTCGCGTTTTAAAATTTTGTTTTCTTAATTTATATTTATACCATGCCCATTTTTCTTATTATATCCTGCCAACTTTTTTAATTTTTCGAGAAGTAAAATATAGTAGAATTGTTATAACTGTTGTGTTGTTGTTATACCAAACCCCAATCATTCTCTATATTAAAATAATAATGTTACATTAACATATTCTAATAGAGAAACTATAAAAATTATATGTGCATAGACAGAGTGCTAGTGTCTATGTCGGCCAATTAATAAATATCGAGCTAATAGATTTTCCCATTTGTTAACACAAGCATGTATATGAATGTTTATATTTTGAAACTCAGGCAGGCGAGTGGATCTGTTGACTATAAGCTCATATCACGGAATAACTACGGATAAAGAAGACAGACTTAAGAATCTGTTCCCAGACAATGAAGACAGGCCATTCAAGTTTCAGAATAAAAAGGCAAGTATATAAATCATACATATTTTATTTAACCCTACGCATATCGTCGCTTCATCTAGCGTTCTACACTACCTTTGCTAAGACGCGGTTTCCACTCAAGTGATTCTCTGTTCTGCAACACACGTGATATATATGTATTTTATATTTTTTGTAAAAACTATTTTACGATGAATTAGGGTTTCACATTGTTTTGTTTTCTATTTACTAATTTTTTTAACCCTTCTTTTTATTTAAACCTAACCTAACAAGCGAAATATGGATAAATTATGAAGGATTCCGCTAAATTTCGGTAGGGGAATGGAGTCATGTGCTCTATTCTCTGTATTTATTCAAAACAAGGCACGATTTTTTTTTGAATAATGATAAAAATTTGGGATTTATTAGGTTAGGTAAAGTTTTTTTTACCTTTCCTCCAATATGACGTTCGGAGCTCATTTTTCTCTTTCATTCCAATTCTCTCTTTTAGGATAGGTTTTTTTAACATGAGAAAAAAAAGGTTAGGTTGTTAGAAATTTGGCGGAATTCTACACTAGTTGGCGATTTATCGCTTGCGCCCGGCTGACGAAAAACTACCAAAAGTGTAATTGAAGAAGATTCGTGGCATTTTGCAGGTGATCTTTATGTCGGCGCGAGTACACCCGGGGGAGACGCCCTCGAGTTTCGTGTTCAATGGGTTCTTGAACCTACTGCTGACCAGGAACGACCCGATAGCGATACAGTTGCGCAAGAATTACGTGTTCAAGATGGTGCCATTCCTGAATCCAGACGGAGTGGCGCGTGGCCATTACAGGACCGACACTCGGGGTGTCAATTTGAACAGAGTTTATTTGAACCCTTCTCTCACTTTACACCCTTCGGTCTATGCTTCCAGAGCTTTAATACGGTAACTTTATTTCTACACACATACATACATTTTTATGGGATATGAAGGGAAACAAGCAGGCGTGTCAATTGATGGAAAATAATCAACGCCCCCATAAACATCCATAGTGCCATAAGCATTGCAGGTGGCAAATTTCAGGCAATTGAAGGCATTGCACAGAAAATATGTAGGCTATATATTATAAGCTGTATATTATATATTTTATTTACTCCAATAAAGTCACCAGTTCGCACGATATATGTAATTAACACCATGTCCATACAACGGTTGTCTACACTCTAAATGTACATAATATTAAAATTAATTATCGTCAACTTTGTTTTTGGTATATTATTAAGAATATACCGCTGGCTTAATTATCAGAACGCCTAACTCCAAAAAAAATAGTTTTTTCTCACTTTCTCACATGCCATCTTCACGGATAATCTTAAAACGTATCCAATGCTTCGTTTATACTTTAAAAATATCTGTTTTTTATACCTTAACTAAAAATTGTTTAAATATTTCTCAAACTCAACTCAAACAAACTCAGTTTTATTTTGTTCGTGTAATTTTTTTTTCACATCCCATATTTTTTTTTTTTGAGTTTGTGTGTTTGTAATATACTTTTCATGTGTATTTGAAATGGCGTCTATGCCACCACCTTATGTTGTTATGTTTTGCGAAGGTATTACCATTTCGGGTACGAGAAAGAGGATTTCTGTGAGGAAACCAAGAGCCTTACATCTCGGAGCATGCAGAATATTGGCGAGTCTGCCGAGGTAAAATAGTCTATTATTTTCTCTATCAACTTAATTTCACTAAGTTTTGTGCATTGGTTGGTTTTTAACCCTTCTTCGCATGATTTTTTCTTTATTGGTGAAATAAATCAAGGTGATATAATTCATGTTCAAAATTAAAGGAAAAATGGTTAAAAATATCTTAGTATATATTTATAGTATAAATTTAGTAAAAAACAATATGATGGAAATTTCCATTATCATGCAAAGTAAGATCATTAGCTTAGTACTAAATAGAAATAAAAGAGGATATCATTAGATTTTTTTTTATTCTTTATGATAATTAACTAAACAATTATTATTTTTACTACAAGAAATTGTAAAATATAATAAAACAAAATCATACGTTTATTGCAACTACAACAAACAGCGGAATGACAACTTCAAGCTCGTTGTACTGATAGTGACACTTGCTTATTTTTGACAGCTATGTTTTTTTTTATGCAATGGACATTAAAAAGGTATCCAGACACGATAAACTTAAAGTGAACTTGTTCTTTTATATTATTTTTGGGCATTCAATGTTATGATGGAATTATTCACCATTTTGCAAAGAAGGGTTAAAAACAAACAATGAGATATTAGTAAATCGATTATCACAAATAATAATGCAAAAATTTTCTCCTTTGTGTCTTCTCCGTTCTACGTGACATTGGCGAAATCATCCTTGCTATTTTGGCACTATTGAAAGCCATTAGTTCGAATGACATTCAAAATTAAGATAAAATGTGTGAAAAATATTTATAAATAAACCTTTATAGCTTCAAATTTGCATATCTAATTAAAAATTGAATACTGTCACCCAAACATTTCATTTCATAGCAAATGCCTGCAAATAAAATTATGTTTATTAAAGAAAAATTTAGTTAACTTCAGTTATTTTCTTTTTAACTAAAATAGATATATTTTAGCGCAAATTTAGGAAAAGAAGAGAAAATATTAATTACTTTAATATATCTCTTCCTACAGTTAATAGAGAACACAAAAAAGAAGAAAGGTCCAAGTCCTTATAAAAGCAGTGATTATTTAAAAAGGGATAAGTTATCAAAATCGAGTTCGATGAACAAATCATCTGCGCCCCTTAAACAATCGTCAATGGAGACCAAGAAAGAAGGCAAAGTATCGAGGGGAGAAACGGCCAATTTAGCTGATCAGGTGATTTGTGAAGCTGAAAGTATATAGACTATATATACTATAGGTATACGGGGGCGGTACCGCCCCATAGTGGGTGCTGGAGCTTTTCATGGTAACGGTCCAAAGGCAAGGTTATAGAATAACTCTATTTTCATGAAACAACAAACATTTTATCTAGCCGTCCAAAATGTTTATCTTTTTATTATGACGTAAATAAACATTCTTTCGTGTAAAGGGGGCGGTAGTCCATAAAAGATTGGGAACCTATGATCTATACCATAGTCTAGGAGTAAGTCTAAACACTTTTTCCAAGTTTTCTTTTTAATATATATCAAAATGTATTTTTATTCATAGTTTTTTTATAAAACTATTTGATCTTTTGCGTACTATAACTAATTTTTTGGTTTGGTTTTTCCCCTATATACTGTTTATTTAAAATTGAAGTGACTGATACGTGAGTGGAAACGCTCTTGATGCGCTTAAGTATGCGTTACGAAGCCAATTTAATTAAATTTATGGCTAAAGTTACGTCGGAGCTTATCAGATGGATACGGTTGATAAGCAATGTGCATATTCAGTATTTTTAATTAAATAATTTTTGTTAACAATGTAAATTCGATTTTGCGAACCTTAACATTGTTAACATTGTTTCTCGACACCGTATTTTTATGCATAGCGATTAACAAATGCTTTTTTAAGGTTTATCAACATTTTTAGAGTTATCATTCGGTCATCTCAACATGCATCTTAAACAAAATAATTAATTTTTATATTTTTTTCACAGCCCATATATGTTCCACTGCTGAGCACGTCCCCCTCCATTTCTGGAGGAACGGACGTAAACCCACTACGCTTGTCCAATGCGGATTGGCGGGATTACCAAACTCCATGCATATATTTATTCCGATGCGGGGATCGAACCCACGACCATTGACTGATAAGCTCCGATATAACTTTACCCATGATATAGGATAGAAGTGGTAGCTGCAATGTATTTCTTTTTCAAATTTGTTTTCTTGGGCGTTTATATGTATATATATATATATATATATATATATATATATATATATATATATATATATATATATATATATATATATATATAAATATATGTGTGTATTGTATGTATTTAAATTTATATACTTAGTTATTAATTTTTTTTTAAAGACGACCGATTGCTTCAATGGCGAGGCCCTCCACCCGCGGAGTCAGTGGTCGCGGGTTCGATTCCCGCATCGGAATAAATATATGTATGGATTTATAAATATTTATTTCGAATCTGGTAACCCCCCCCCCCCATCCGCATTTCTTTTCCTGCCCTTTCCTTTCTTCTCTACCCTTTACCTTCCTCTCCGCCAAACCACGGTCTGCCGCGCCAGTAGATGTGTGCCGACCGTCCCGGGATCGGGCTCCCCCGGGTACTATGGTGCCTTACCTCAGCATGCAGCGCTCTTCTGGGGCTGACCTCCATCCTCCCTTGTAGCTAGTGGGATTCACTAAGATGAATTTAATATACCTAATTTGTTGAAAATGACGGCGACGTGGTTTGCCACCCGTCAAGTCCTGATTCTCACGAGGGCGAGAAGCGACCAATGGAGAGCCGTTTCGCTGCGATGAATGGTAGCAGATCGAGCTCTGTGGTCTCTGCCAACCCCTGCGGGGGATAGGCTTGAATATATATAAAAAAAAAAATTTAGTGCCTGCTGCTCCACCTCCAAACCAGTTTTCCCAGTTTTGCCTGCAAGTTGACTGGTAAAGAATGCCCAATTAAGTTCTCCTGTCGTGCACTTTGTGCAAAAATTTAAAGAAATTAAAATAAAAAATGTTTCTTTCTACAGGTTTACGACATGAAACTACAAGAGATTCCCTCTCAATCCACTGACAAAACAAAGACGCTTATCTCAAACTCCGAAGAGAGCGGATCACATTTAAACGACGATGTGTTGCGGTCGTGTCTAGGGTCTAATGTGCACGTGAGCCCCAGTGAGGAGTTGAACTTTGAAGGCAGCAACCCGCTCAGACCCTTAAGAGATACGTTAAAGAATAGTATTAGTTTGCTTATGGACTCGTCTTCTTCTGTTGTCAGGTATGTACAATATAGGTAATAATACAATATTCTCTTTATTGATTGTTGATTTATGGATTTTTAGTCCATGGTTTATATATGACTAGATCACTCGACAAACGTTCTCCTGTTTGAGCTATGAATAATCAATTCGAACCTTAATAATTTAAAAAAAGTGTTTACATACGTCAAACGCGCGAAGTTCAAAGCGAACTGTCAAAAGCGTGAAGTCCATAGCGAACTGTCAAATGCTCAAAGTTTCACTAGTCAATATATTTTCTGAAAATTTTTAAGTTTCTGCGCAATTTCTTAATTTTTTTTATTTGCATAAGAACCTTCTACGAAGTATTTTGAAAATTATATAAAAAATATATAAAAAATAATATAAAAAAAAAATGAATGAAATATGTAAAGTCGTTCTCAAAAATATGTAAAGTGGATGAAATATGTAAAGTGATAAAAGATGAAATCTAAATGGTAAGATAGGAAATCAAATTTACTTTGCTAAGATCCGGGGAAATAATTATTTTTGCGGATCTTAGCAAAATAAATTTTAATTTGCTATCTAATTAATACATTTCCTATACATAAGTTTTTTTCATGAGGTAGGAAAGCAAAGGAGCAAGCCCTTTACCTGATGGAAAGTCAAGTCAATCAACACCACTTATACGTATTGCGGAAGCGTTGCCGGCCTTTGAGAATTGTGTAGGCTTGTTTTTTAAAGGTTCTTGGTATCGACATGGGGTAGTATTGCGTGGAAAGAAGATTCTAAAAAACGCACTGTACTAAATCACCATTTATATAAGATGGTGGAGAGGAAATTTTTCTTTGTGGCGAGTTGTACCATAGTGGAATTCAGCGGCCAGAATTATTCCGAACCAAAAGTGCTCCGATGGCGCTTCTGATTTCATTGATTGTAGCATTTTGGTTTATATAATCACTTAATTTAAATTTTACTAAATAATAAATCAAAAAGATGACCAATTGGCTTATTGGCAGAGCTGTGGCCTACGGAGTCTATGGTCGAGGGTTGAATCCCAATATCAGCATAAATATACGTATGGCCTACAGATGTTTTTTTCCGAATCTAGTTACTCCGCCAATCTGCATTGCATAAGCGTGATAGGTTACTGTCCGTTCGTCCAGAAATGTACCCGTGCTCAGCAGTGGGACATATATCGATCCAAAAAACAAAAACGCTGTAAATAACACATGTCAAAAAAACTTTGCATATTCAAAAATTGCATATTCAGATCAGGAAAAAATACTGCTTCGAATGATCTGAGTCTCACAGCTCTACAGCCAACAGAAAACTTTGTTTCGACTGTTTTTGAGTGATCAGATACAATCTTTTCAGGAATCTAAAAGGTTTTCGCTTTTTTTGCGTCGATATGGGTTGTATAAAAAATCATAATTGTTCACCAATCGTTTAAAGAACTTCAAATGTCAAAGCTGAATGAAATTTTAATAACAAATCACAAATACTACTTCCAGCGACAGTTCAGTTGGCGGTCAAGAATCACAGTTATCGAACGTGAGGATAGGTTGGTGCGAGGAGTGCAAACGATCTATTAACAAACTGGAAAAGAATATGCCAGGCATCACGAGCATGGTGCCCGGCTATGGTGCGATCTCGGTAAGAAGTCTATGCTATTACAACTCCACTGTAATGGCGAATTTTGATATTAAGTTTTTGTTATTCATTTAATAATAATAATACAATATACACAATTTAAAAAAATAACATTCTGAAAATCACACAGGCTTGTCGAAATGTTATTTTACAGATTATTAATGGAGTCAGGCGTTACTTTGCGGAAATCCATCACTATATGGACAGTCAAAAGTTTTACTTAGCTAAGATCCGCGACAAGCAAAACAATAACAGAAAATTAATAATGTGTGTTTTTCTGTTGGGTTAAGTGGATTTATTTGGAACTTAAACCAAAAACATACCGAAAATCGGCCATCAATTCTCCACCCACCAACCACTATACACAACACCAAACACACATTATCACTTTTCCATCTTGTAAACGACACGTGTTTCGCCCCAACACGAGGCATCTTCAGGTATATTAGACTCTATGAAAGACAAGACTTTTCGGTTGTCTTCCGTAGAATACCTGAAGATGCCTCGTGTTGGGGCGAAACACGTGTCGTGTCGTGTATACCTGAGGTTAATTTTTATTTGTCGAATGGCCTTAGCACTATCTTTTGGTGGTCAGCAGTTCATAGTTTACGCACCATGAAGTTTTGACCCTTCCGAATGTAGGTAGACCGTTAAAGTAAAAGATTTAATTCCTATCATTACCCTCTGTTCCCTATCATTATTTTATCCTAATAATTATACAAGCAGGGTAACTTAATTTTACCTTTATCGTTTCAATAAGTACTGTTAATGAATCATACGTATACGAAATCAATTTTATTATGAAAAATTTTAAAAAGGGAAAATTCCATTTTCAAAACATGAAATTAAAAGTGAAAAAAAAAACAGTGTCTTTATCCTTAACGTAACGAAAGTGGTGGTTCAGTCTTAGTTAGATTTTATAGATAAAATAAAGATCAATACTATAAATCAAAATTACAAAATTATACTCTATATTATATTATCAAAATTATAAGAGCGCAGTTATATTGCAATCCGGTCACCGGATCCGGTGTAGTCGGTATATATTGATGCCGGATCCGCCGGATTACTGGATCCGGTTTTTCGAATTGCAATCCCTAATCCTAATCCAATTATGCCCTATACATTATGATCCCATACAAACGCCAATATCCCTATTTCCTGCTCCTCATAACGTTTACTGTTCAGATGCGCTCCGAAAATCCAACGTTTCATTCTATCGACGAGTACCGTGATCACCAGAGAAAGCAGTTTGATATTCACGAACGAAAGGTACATTCAGTTGTCTTTGTCAACCTTTTAATTTGTCTTAGCTGCATAAAGTAAATTCTAATTGTATTTTATTCTCCTTAACTTATATTAAAAAAAATAGCTAGTAGGTCAAGACTATGCAATGGTAATTATATATTATGTAGTTATTTTTTTACGTAAAAATTAATTAGCTTCATGTATTTTATTGTTTTGCCTCATTCTCAGCGGTATATAACAGCATTTTTAAAAAAAATTGTATTAGACACAATCACTCGCTACGAGTCCGTACCATAAATTACTAGAGCAACGCGATTATTTGTCATTTTCTCCCAATTTTCCACCTTTTAAAATTTAATTGCATACTGTAGCTGGTTACCTTCAGCGGTATTTTCAGATAGATACGACGTGGAAAATTAGGTTTGGCAAAAGTCATGAAAGCAAACATTCAGTCTGCTTTCATGACTTGTGTGGAAATGCGAAAAAAGTACGTGTGGGGTCACTTTGAATGATAGAATAAGGAATGAAGTTATAAGAGAGTGATCTATTGTAAAAGGTGTCGTGACAAGTTATAAAAGGGATGTTTAGATGGTTTGGGCACATAGAGAGGATGGATGAAAGACAAATGTTTAAAAAAAATTACGTTGCAGTTGTGGATGTACGGGTACCAGTAAAAATATACCTTCACCTTGAAACTTTTAAGAAAGGTCAGGTCGAGAGTACCCTTAACCCTAGTGTGAAGGAAGCAAGGAAACTATGCCGAGATCGTAGCAGATGGAGATCTATGGTCTTTGCCTACCCCTACCGAAAATAGGCGTAATGATGATATGTGCGTACAAAAACCAAAAAAGCGATATGTGTTCAGAGAATATAATGCGATGTAAATTGTCAGTTTACGGATATTACCTTGCTTTTTTTACAGCTTCAAGACACCGAAGTGGCACACGACGGCGAATCCGTGTACTTCTGCACCAACTGTTTCAAGAGATACGTCAAGTATCAACCCAATGATGATGTGAGTTATTGTCAATTATTGTTATATATCATTTGCTCCAATAAAGGTTGCATAAAAGGGAATAATGTTTATTAGATTAAGTTTTGGTAAGACTTCCAAGCGCCTATTAACAAATAAAATACTGTTTTATAAAACAAAGTTATCTTAGCAATGTAAAGGAGTAACAATAGAATGAAGGAAAAATGGGAGAGACATACAAGAATGGGCTGGCTCAACGAAAGAAATACCACAAACTCGTTAAGTGCTACAATTTCTGCGTCACCGCGTTTTTATCTCCAATTAAATCTTTATGCTCCTCTCGTTATTGATTTAGTATTGCAGATTTTCATGGAAATATATATATATATATATATATATATATATATATATATATATATATATATATATATATATAAATAATTTACCTTTAGGATGACCCGCTAGCTCATTTAAATAATCGATTATACATAAAAATACAAAATTTTGACGCAAAAAATATATATATAAGTGTTTAATGCCTTAGATATATTTAACAAATAGTCTTAACTCATATATTTAGATCTTGAATTATTTAACTTACACATTTTCAATAAATAAATATTTAACAAACATCATCGATCTATTTATTAAGTTTCCATGATCATTGGTTTCAGAAGACCAGCGCCGTCTCTTCCACAACGAGCGTCGCCGTCTCGGTGGGCAATGGTGACGGCCCTAGCGCTACCGATGCTTTGATTACGGTGAGTGGTGATCATAGATAGAAAGATAGATTAATTTATTTCCCTCCGCAGCCATACACAAGAATACACATTTAATTGGATTGGAAATGGACGATGGCTCAGTCAAAACCTCCACTCATTGAACAGAGAAAGTGATTTTCTGCTACTACCCGACCCTAACGGAGAAGCAGTATAGCGCAACTTGAGAAACACAAGTCCCATATACATATATACCTGTGATCAACCACGTATATGAACCAACAATCTGCACAATCTGTGTGAAAAAATGAAACCTTATATAAATAGGTATAAAAACAATACGTGACAATAACAATACTGCTAAAATCTGACTGTTATAACTCGTTTTAACATGTTTGTTTATTAAGTAACATGGCCTTATACTAATTTTAAACGTTATTGTTACTTGTGTATGAACCGGGCTATGGTTTATACAACAATAAGTGATAAGTTTTTGCCACCTATATGTACGGGTAGACTACATATTTCCTGCATAAGACGACAAAAATCTTATTAACCCTATACATATAATAATATATAAATATATATTACTATGTACCTTACTATTATGTACCTATAGTACATAATAATATATAATAAAACATAATAAGGCGACAAAAACTTATTAACCCTAGGTACGGGTAGCTGAAGTAAATTTCCAGACGAACCATAAACAAGTTGTACATTTTACCTATTGAATTGTAATTTTTAATCGGTGCTTTATGGCATAGCTAGTTGCATAATGCAAAAACCCGTTTTCTTTTTTAGACGTTTCTCTTACTAGGTTTTACAATACTGTATTCTAACTAATAAATCAAAATTAATTCATTCTTCGTTTGACCTGATTAGCGCCATATTATCTTTATTCACACTAAAACATCTGATCTGATCTGCCGTCTCAAATCTGATCTAACGATCTGATGTCGTTTCAAATAGGGTTTAAAAATGTAAATTCGGGTAATATTCTGAAATGTTATCTGAATTATTTAGAATAATCTATGTAATTGTAAGGCCTGTTGTTTTCCCTTAATATATTAAAAAAAAAACATCTTAGTTAACGTAACGTGGAACGGCTAAATGGAACGACTAACCTCTTTGTGTGTAGGTCAAAAACTGAATGCGTGTAGCTGAAGATCTGGTTTCGAGGAAGCCGATGCCCAATAATGAACTACCGTGGCTTTCATTATTTCTTTTAATTAAACTAGATAGATAGTACCGATTATTAGAAACTAAATAGTAAAGTAAATTATTTAGTTTGTAATAATCAGTTTATTGGTTTATGTTGTTTTAACATGTCAATCATTTTCGATTGTATTTTTTTTAATGAAATCCGCTTCTTACCTATATATACCAGCAATCGGCTATGAAAGAAGAAAAACCGAAAAGTCCACCTGGCAGGCAGGTGAAGAAGAAGCCGAAGGCGATCACAACGAATATGGTGACTCGCTTACCGCCCAAGGAGCCCGAGTCTGGGTTGTTCCTGTACATAGATCTACATGGTCATGCTAGTAAGAAAGGTAAGATATATTATTTGCACTTTATGTACTGTTATGATACCTAAGGCGAAGGTATTTACTACTAGTTAACTTTTGGATTAATGGCAAACTTTACTATATGCACTGTACAGATATATATAGCACTCCTTTTCTCGAGCGTACGTGTCATTTTACTGCAAGACGATAATTAGTTTATCATGAGCCGCCGTCCAAGTAATATTTCACGTCTAAGTTATATATTTATCACCATTCTATTTATTAATGATTGTTATTCCATTTTAACCGTTATAGTGCCAACGAGCTTATTTGACACTGGCATAATAGTTTAAACTAGTTGCCATCATATAAAAATAAAGTTATGAGGCCATTCCGTTACGTGCAATTGATATTCTGACACAGGTATCTTCATGTACGGAAATCATTTCGAGGATGTGGAGCGATCTGTCGAGTGCATGCTACTGCCTCGCATCATGTCGCTCAACAACCTGCACTTCCACTTCTCCTCGTGCAACTTCACCGAACGGAACATGTACCTCAAGTTAGTACATATCGTCACGCCTGTTTACGGTAGGGGTAGGCAGGGACCACAGATCTGCTACGATCTCAGCACACTTTCCTTGCTTCCTCCGAACTAATCACTCCTCGCACTCATGCAAGCTCGCCGGTTACGGGTACTCTTGAGCTGGTCTTTCCTAAAAAAAAAAACTTCGGCCATTTGGTCAAGGTATGTTTACGACCAATTGGCTCAGTGGCGTGGCCCTCCGCCCGCGGTTTCAATGGTCGCGGGTTCGATCCCCGCATCGGAATAATTATATTTATGAATTACAAACATTTATTCCGAGTCTGGTAACCCTGGCGGGGTTATCAGACTCGGAATAAATCCGCATTGGACAAGCGTGGTGGTCCATTCCTTCAGAAATGGAGAAGCCCGTACTCAACAGTGGGACATATATGGGCTGTTAAAAAAAATGTTTTCTCGTCTTGACACATTCTTTTACTCGAAATCGTTTTCTTATATCTTCATTCCTTATTCTATCATTCAAGGTTTCCTCACACATGCAGATGTCTGAACGACGTTGATTGGTCTCCATCAGTTGATAAGCTTGCTCGTTTGCCTTCATATCCAACAAAAAATAAATGTTTATGTGTCTTTGAAGGGATCGCCGTGATGGCATGTCACGCGAGGGATCGGGGCGTGTGGCGGTTCTTAAAGCGACGGGGTTGGTGCGCTCTTACACGCTCGAGTGCAACTACAACACAGGCCGGCTCGTTAACGCCCTGCCTCCCCCCGTTCACCCCGCATCCCCACACACCGCCTCCGCCCCTCTCCCCCTACCGCCGCCACCGACGATGCCACCCAAGTATACGCCGCACATATTCGAAGAGGTAAACCCCTTCCAGGTTTGTGGATGTGGTCTCTTGTTTATGTGATATTATTTTTCAGGTGCAACAATTAAATATTACGTTTTAAGTGAAACATGTTTAGATATATATATATATATATATATATATATATATATATATATATATATATATATATATATATATCTAAACATATATATATATATATATATATATATATATATATATATATATATATATATATATATATATATATATATATATATATATATATATATATATATATATATATATATATATATATATATATAATTAAGGAGAATAAACAATCTAAAGAGGGTATATATATCGCATCGACATGATACTTTGAGCATTGGATAAAAGGGTACAAATCTTATAAAATGAGGCAAAGCGTATGTCCTTATCTGGTTAACAACAATGTCATGCCCGTACCTCGAACCGCGTAATGCGCGAGACCCAAGAATGCGCTTCTACCCACATTAATTAAATTCATCGCTTAACATCCTTGCTGGCAGGAATAATATTTTAAGTTTTGTTGTAAATAGTGATACTTTTGTTTGTTGAGGTCCACGTCTATATATATTTGTAAGATTTCCGTGGATAATTTTTCAGAAGTTGCGTCCGTTTCGGGTAAGACACTGTTACGCTAACAATCTGGAGGTTTACAAAGAGATAGATCCGCGAAAGGTTTGTTGACTGTCATATGTTGCTATCGACCATCAAATACTAAGACATCACGTAGTTGTGCATACAACTTGCGATTGTACGGAAACAATATCGCTCTAGCACATGTAGTGTTTGATTATGTCTATTGCTTTTATATTTATTTTTTCTCTTTACAAATCTCCAGATTTATTTATAACACAGCAATTTAGAATAGCACATGTTTATATGTATGAATATTGCAGTCCGTTCTAAAGGCATCCTCCGTTCTTGTTGAATTTCAGACGAATGTAAAAATATTTGATCATTACCCTATTCACTCGTCTCACCTTCCTAGTATCTACAGCTTTGTAAAGCAACATTCACAATTGAACGCTTTGTACAGAGATGTGTTGTAATACATATACAGAAAATGTTCTCTTTCTCGTATCAAAACAAAACATATATAAAATTCTTGTTAATACAAAAAATGTTTATACTGCAACAATTAATTTTGGATTTTTTTTTTAATATATTGTTTAAATTAAAAATTCTTCCATAAAAATGAAGGTGTGTCAACGTTGAGCTCAACAGCTTGAATATATAACGTAAAGCAGGGATCACTGACAGCTTTGAAGTGAGGAATCAATGAGTAAAGGGGTCAATAACGTCTTTAAAAAACAACATGGTGCTAATCGTTGACATATTCCCATGCGACACAGATTGTTCACTCGTCCCAATTGTATAGAAAATTATTTCATATGAAAAACAAATATATGCTTAAAAAAATAATATTTTGTAAAATATAAGATATTAATCGTCATGAGCTAGTCACGTTTGTCAGACACCTGACAACCGCTGGAGCGGAACGTGCGTCTTGGCAAAACGTGTGTAAAGCCAAAGATAGGGCTTGGTGGTGGTTCTTGAGGCCTATGTCCAGTAGCGGCCTGCCGCAGGCTGTTAATGATAATGATGATAATGATAAAAAATATCCTAAAAGCGATATTTTATTAAATAAAAAATATGCTAAAAGCGATATGTTATTAAATGGAAAATATGCTAAAAGCGATATTTTGTTAAATAAAAAATATGCTAAAAGCGATATTTTATGAAATAAAAAATATTGCTTTTATGAAAAACTACAAGTAGATAATTTTATTCACTGATTCTTTTATTCACGAGGACACGCTGTATATTTTTTAAATGTTTGCCAATCGTGCGTCTCATTGCCACATAATAACTTAAAAGTTGGAGTCAAGTTTCCGAAGTATTTTGGTTGATAATAGCTGTGTTGATAATGTACAGGTGGGTCGATCTCTAGGCGCATCTATCCTCGATATGACCGGCCAACATCCGAACTCACGCATCCCCTGCTCCGAGCACCGCAACCTGGCGGCCGTACGTGACTGGTTGCGCGCGCACACGCGGACTATGAGGCCGCAGGTATATATTATATTCAAAACAAATACAACCTTGTGAGAGACATTACTATCTATTAAAAATACAACCATAACAGTCTACTACTGGACGTGAAAGCGGGTTCGGGAATCACGATTAAGTTTTTATTACTCCCATAGTCGTCTCTACACGACACCTACGAGAAGAAATGGAGTCGTGCTATCCTAATTAATAAATTTGGTAGTTTCTACATTATTTGGCGATTTTTCGCTTTTTTTTTTTTTTTTTTTTTTTTTTTTTTATGGGATAGGAGGGCAAACGAGCAAGCGTGTCGCCTGATGGAAAGCAATCAATGCCGCCCACGGGCAACCACGACACCGCAGGAGTCGCGGAAGCGTTGCCGGCCTTTTAGGTATGTATAGGCTTGTTTTTTGAAGGTTCCAATGTCGTAACGGTTCGGAAAGACCGCCGAGGGTAACTGATTCCACAAACTGGTGGTGCGTGGAAAGAAGTTACGAGCGAAACGCACCGTAGTAGATCGCCACTCATCCAGGTGGTGGGGATGAAATTTTTCTTTACGGCGAGTTGTGCGGTTGTGGAATTCCGCGGCGGGAATTATTCCAAACAATTCCTCAGAGCACTCCCCATGATAAAGGCGGTAAAAAATGCTGAGAGATGAGACATCTCTCCGCAGCGCTAGAGAATCAAGCCGATCGGTGAGATCTTGGTCATCGACGATTCGGATCGCACGACTTTGAATGCGCTCAAAAGGAAGAAGTTGATACTGGGGAGCCCCGGCCCAGAGGTGAGAACAGTATTCCATGTGTGGCCTGACTTGTGCCTTGTATAGTTGGAGGCAATGGCCAGATGTGAAATATTGTCTCGCTCTACTGAGCACACCCAGCTTTTTCGAGGCCAGCTTGGCCTTTTCTTCCAGATGGCCGCGGAACTGGACATCATGCGATATGTCAACTCCAAGAATTCCGATATATGGCTTAAGATTGAGGGGAGTGTCTCCAAAGCGAGGAGCTACGACAAAGGGAATTTTTTTGGTAGAAAACGCGCAAACTTGTGTCTTATTGGGGTTGAATTCGATTAGATTACGCTGACCCCAATTCGAGACCTGGTCTAATGAGGTCTGTATTTCAGACACAAGTTTGTTCCGACACTCATCGGTATGTGCCCGAGAAATGTTAGCACGGCCGGAGTATAAGGCATCACCTGTGGTGTCATCTGCATAACAGCGTATGCTACTAATTTGTAATATGTCGTTGATATGCAGAAGAAACAAAGTAGGTGAAAGCACACAGCCTTGCGGAACACCAGCATTCACGGGCTTCGTGTCCGAGCAAAAACCGTCTAAAACGACTTTTATGCTCCGATCCGTCAGGAAGCTGGTGATCCATTTGCATAATTTATCGGGCAACCCATAGCACGGAAGTTTAGCTAGAAGAGCCTTGTGCCACACCCGATCGAAGGCCTTCGCTATATCCAGGCTTGCTGCTAAGGCTTCCCCTTTGCACTCCACCGCTTCTGCCCATCGGTGTGTCAAATAAGTGAGAAGATCACCAGCTGAGCGACCCTGACGAAATCCGTATTGACGGTCACTAATCAGCTGATGCTCCTCAAGATACCGTAAGAGCTGGCAGTTAATAACAGATTCCATTATTTTGGAGAACAAAGACGTGATGGCAATTGGCCTGTAGTTAGCTGGATCAGAGCGGTCACCTTTTTTTGGGATTGGATGTATTAAGGCTGTCTTCCATGAGATCGGGACCATACCTGAGTTGTAGGAGTGCCGGAAGAGGCGCGTGAGAACTGGAGCCAACTCTGGAGCACATATCTTAAGCACAATTGGGGGGATGCCATCTGGCCCACTCGACTTATTGATGTCAAGAGAAAAGAGTGCTTTACGCACCGAGTTTTGAGTAAATCGGATTTCCGCTTGCGACCGGCTTACGGAAAAGTACCGCCAAAACATTTAAGATTTCTAAAGAAAATGTATCTGATCACTCAGCGCTCACTTCAAGTTAGTAAAAAAAATCTATTGATCTGTGATACAGACCATTCGAAACAGTATTTTTTTCTTATCCGAATATATAATATAAATTATTTCTTTGACATCTCTGTTAGTTACAGCGTTTTCGCTTTTTTGGCGTCGATATGTAGATATATGGTATAACATTGAAAAAAAATTGTGTTCCCATTATTGTGTTACATTCACACATTCAGTCACTATGTTTTCTATTAAACTACGGGGATATTTTATGGTTCATAACCGATGGTCATCACTAAAAGGTTAAAAACTACTGCTCTAGTGCGTGTGCAAATGCAAAAGGCATTATCTCATTTGAATTTTCTGTTTTCGAATAGAATCGTTTTATTTTATTATATATGAATGAAGAAAATTTCCGTTGCCAGTATCTTAAAGAATGTCTCTTAAAGCGTGTCTCAATGAATTTTTTTATACTTCTACGGGATTTTATTAGCAGTAAGCTAAGTTAACCCATGAGTCAAGAAATCAAGTTTCGGAATTAACGTAAAAACATATACATACAGAATTTAAAGCATTGAGAAAATTTTGTAAGATAATTTTTATACCCATTGGGATTGTCTATGGACAACGGTGATTACTTACTATCAGGGGTGTGCTCCTTTGTCTGTCTGCCTCTTCCATCTATCAAGATATAACAACCTCACTAAATAAAAAAATATTTTTCTATTTGTGGCATATATATTTTTTATCTATTTGTTCTTTAATTTGCTTCCAAAATAATTATTGTTATAACCCATAACATTTAATTCCTAATTTTTTTATTCGTTTATAACAGGTGTCTTTAATTTTCAGTGTTTGTCTGCTATAAATAATCAAACACCAGCATTTTAATTAAATCTCGGGGTAAGAAATCTGAATTCTGAGTGGTTTGTGTTGTCGCAAATGAATTCATTAACACCGCCCACACCTATTACTTACCTACTAAAACTTGAATGTGTATTTTATTCTTAACATTTAGAACATGTAATGCTATCGGATTATAACCATATCGATAAAGCTTGTCTTTGCTTTCAGCTGACAATGTCTCGATTACGTCCAAAGACCGCATCACCGACGCGCGTGCCATTGTACGTACGTACTAAGGCAAAAGCGACGGACGAACGTAAAGAAAATACATACGCAGGAGCGAAGGCAGATTCCGAACGGAAACGCAGTCCCCCGGTCTTAGCGCAGCGTTCCGGTCACGATATCATCAATTTGAACGTCAAATACGTCAAAAAGACTGAACCAGTTAAAACGACCCTGCGCACTCGATACTTAGCCGAGAACGAGCCAAAGCCGAAAACGTTGTCCACCAAACGGCGGAATATATTAGCGATACGCAAACCTAATTCTAGCAAAAGTCAAGCCGGTGTCGTCAAGGCAAAGGTGAGTAGACGTTCAGCGGACGACACGGATAGCTCGCGTACCGGAGTGTCGTCTAAACTCAAAAGAAGCTTCGCGAGGTCTCTGCGAGGTGCGATAACGCGTTCAGGAAGCAATCGGTGTCGGGCGATAGCTTCCTCCTCTTCCGAGGATATGACCGGAAACTGGGAAGATGTGGCCGGAGGGACGGTGTTAGGATCTCAAAGTGGTGTCTCTCATGCTGAGTCGCTGTCGTTGGCCGCCAAGCGAAGGTCTTTCCCCAATCCATCGCCTTCGCACCTAAAGAAGATACGATTAAAGACTGGTTTGTAGCGTAAGCCGCGCGCCAGACCCGCATCCGAGTCGCATACGTAGCTTTACGTTCACAGTCCAAATAAATACGTTTTTGAACTTTAATGTATTACAATGTGAAGCACGAAACAACGTACGTAAATAACTTGTATGAATATCGAACTGAATTGTCAATTGACCATACTGCCATGGAATATAGTGATTCATACTTTCATTGTAATCGATTTGTTCGCGAACTCGGCGTGCGGGTTTATCTCGAATATTATAATCGTCGTAATGTTCGTGTAATGGACACTGTTTTTTTTAATTAGTTTTACACTTTATATGTCGTTACAACTCTTTTGTTACAATACATGTTAATGGATAGGATAGTAGTATACGTTTTTAAATTTCAAAATTTTAAGACTGGTTAACATGAATGGCAATGAAATTTTTGTGCTTACTTTGTTTATACAAAAGGCCACTTCATTCTTCCGAGTCCGATTACTTGCCATATTAAAAATTCTAATATATTTTTGTGGTTCTTGTTAAATGTCTGTAATATATGAATACTAAAAATAATTAATATTACTTCATCTTTAAACTTACTCCAATTTAGTGTAAAATGGTTATATAAAGCAATTTTAACACCAAGACTTTATCAAATTAAATTACATTAGTAATAGCGAATATCAATTCTTACAATTTACATATTCTCGTTGCAAAATAAGTTATTAGTGATTTGGAGATCTTTTTTTAGATAGAACGGTTAATAATATTAGGCCCTTAAACGACAAAAGCTTCATAATAACGTTTGTTGTATATTGTAAAGGTTAAAAAAACTGACTAGTTTAGTGTTGCTCAAGGAGCAGTTTTGATTTACGTATTGATCTCATAATGAAAACGCTAGAATTTGTTACGAGCCTTTTTTTGTCAAAATGTTTATGTAGCCATTTACACAATTCAAATAGATACGAGAAATTAATTGTAAAATTACGGTAGCGCATAGAGGATTTAAAATACAAATATTATTTAAAAAAAGGGAAAATAATTAAACTCACAAATATTTGTTGTCTTAAAAAATTTAAAATGAACAAATGTAACGTATATTTAATTATAAAGCACATAAGTGACGGGTAAATTCAGCGGGAACTAACGCACGAGCGATAAATAAAAAAAATAAATATATAAAATAAAAAATATTTTATTCTAAGTCGTCGCATAGATAGTAACTTTGGTATTTAAACATATTTCAGTCCGATTTTTATATGTTGTGGTTTATGATATTGATATATCTCATCAGTTAGTTTGGTAAGAGTGGCAAAGCTTCCTCAGCTCACTGTATACGCAAGATCCTGTTATAAAAATCGGACTATTCAGACAAATTATTCTGTGAATAGAAGTACTTTAATATACAAGAGTGCAATAACTTTAGATGTAGTTAACTCGAGTTTAATTTGTACAATGCTGTTTACATTTTGATAAATTTCGAAAATTTTAATGTTCACATAAGTTTATCATAGCAGAGCATAGGATGTGTAATATAATATAGTAAATTATTTATTCAATGAAAATATATTAATATATGATTAAATAACAACATACAATTGATTTTTCTTTTACCTTATGTCTTTTTAAGAGTGATTTGGACTGGGATGTGTAAGTTATCATCGCCACCCATGGACTGTTTTCTAAGCCGATACGGCAACAGCTACCTTTTCAAGGTAATCCCAGAAGTGTCAACTGCGCAGGATTTAGACGCAAACAAAAGGAACTTACTGATATGATTGAAAATGAGATCCTTCCATCTCTCAAAGGAGTATCCCTTTATCCAATATTACGATTTAATTTTTATGGTGTGTTATACACATTTAAAGATCTTGAACTATATAAATATCATATTTTATCCCAATGTGGGAATGAACCTGCGACCTTTGGCTTCATAGGCGGTACGCCCCTCAATGGATCCCATTGGTCATCATATTTTTATACACAGAATAATTTCAATGTAATGATCATTGAAAGCTAAAGATTTATTTTAAAATGGATTCTTATATAAACAATACAGATGTAAATTTCAACTTATTTTAGTTTATTTGATACTATATTATTGAAACTTTAATATTTTAAAATGTGTGTCAACATTGAACAGTTTGAATATGACATAAAAGATCAATAAAATCTTTAAAGCAGCATGGTGCAGTTAATTGGCACATGCAAGTGAGATTGTCCACACATTTGTAACTACTTATATAAAAGAATATTTTGAAATTCATATAAAAAAAATGTTGAAATGATATTTTTTTAAATAAAAGATTGCTTTTAGAATAAACCTCAAGTGGGTAAAACTGATATAAATTTGTAATAATTTATTGATAAGGCTGCTATTTAGTCTTAAAAAACCTCTTTTTTACACCTCACAATTGTCATTGTGAGTACATATGCAAGTTGCAAAAGTTTAAAAATATTTTATAACTGAACTTAGTCCTACCTGGTCTCAATATTGCCCATAATTACAGAAAAGTATCTTTGGCCATATCATATCCATTCGGTGGAAGATCATTGTAACACAATAGTAAGAACTTTGTTAACAGACTGTTTGACAAATACATAGCATGTAACTTTTTGTCAAACAAATACAGGATATGATAAATCTTCATGTGTATTAGGGAAAACTAAATCAAAATATAGTTTGTAAATAAAAATACAATATACTGTAAACTTATGTATTACAGTCCACAGCTTGCTTAAACTAAGAAATTACAGCCTGCGTCCTCGCCGACCACCCTTCCTGCGTGTAGAGTCTGATGGTACTGGAGTGACATCCTCAATGCGGCCAATCTTCATACTAGAACGGGCGAGGGCTCTGAGGGCAGACTGAGCACCAGGTCCTGGAGTCTTGGTCTTGTTGCCACCAGTCGCTCGCAGCTTAATGTGTAAGGCTGTGATACCCAAAGTCTTGCACTTTTCGGCAACATCCTATAAAATATTACAGCATGTAAATTCTACGTATTCTGTGAAATTTAAAATTATTGACTGTTACATCAGCTTCTGCTATAGAATCTATTAACTTAAGCTGTAATTTCACATTTTGAAGGCTTTTAAGTCCCAAACCAAGATTTTTCAGTGTTGTGTGGAAACTGAGAAACCACTCTTCCCTTAGTCTTTGATACTATTAAAAGAACACAAAAAATGGAAATTACTGTAAATAATTTTTAAATTATAAGAAATATAAAAATTAAAAAAAAAAATAGTTGGTGTTAATATCATGTACATGTGTTTTCTGTTATATATACAGTTCATACTTAACCCTTTAAGCAGTTTGCCCATACAGTGTATGTGCTACCCAAAATTGGCCTCATCTGGTGTGTCCATATGGCGTACGGGCAAACTGCTTAAAGGGTTAACAATTAAAAGTGAAAAAAAAAAAATCCTTAATATTCTTATTCTATTAAGTATGGTACTTAATTATATGCAATAAAAATATGCCGTTTTTTGGAAGCATTTCTGGTAAAATAATTGACGGCATAAAGAGTTAATATATGGGTCCCATCACTGCATATCATCATATAAGAAAATAATACATTGTATCATAATATATTCTTAATTGTACACCCAAAAAAGTTATATTTGAAATTTTTAAAGGGGAATAAAAAAAAATGTTAATGCTAACAGTATACCTATAAAAGTATGTTAGAGTATCTAGGTTTTAGTTCCAAATAAATAATTCTAGAAATATATCAGTGAATTAATAAGCATTATAAAATATTATAATAATACCCAAAAGTCATCATCATGTTTTAAGTAAATGACTTCCAGCTGTAACTTAGAAATTCTAGCAGTACAAAAGAGTAAGTGAATTCCTCTATTTCTTTGGAATAGAGAAAAAGTTCGCTCGAATACTTAGAATTTGGTAATTTTAAGTGTGAATACCAAGATTATCGTGTAATTCTTTACAATAACATAACAAACCTGAGCCGCCAACATAGCAGCATACGGCGAAGCTTCATCACGGTCAGCCTTTACTTTCATGCCACCGGTAACTCTGGCGATGGTCTCACGACCAGATAAATCGGTAACATGTACGAAAGTGTCGTTGAATGATGCAAAAATGTGAGCAACGCCGAACACAGTTTCGCCCACCAAATGCTGAGGGCCAAGGGTCACCTGGACCTCCTCTTTCGCAACTTTGTTTTTTCTTGGAGCCATGTCTTATCCTGTAAATGACAACACTTTTGGAACACACTTTTATAACCTTAAAAAATCAAAGTAATCCTTGCACTGTTTGATTTGAAAGAAAGAATACAGGTAAAACTAATGTTCTACTAAAGCGTGAATGGTGTATTCTTTAAATTTTCGACATATTAAAAATATGTTTTATTGAAACACTTTAATACCTTTAGCTTTAAAAGCTGTCAAAAGTTAGAAAGACATAATGTCGTTGGTAAACTATCGATATACATAAATATCGATATCTTTCATACCGATTTATTTATTAATTGCACTGTAATTATAAAAATTATTTGAGTCGAATAATATGATCGTGTATAGTTTATTAAAAAAAGTACAATCAAAACATTTAAATCTTTTTTTACCATACGGCTTTTATAAGATAATACTTAGAAACGTTTTGCGGACTGATTTGTGTCTTATAAACTTGGTATGCTCTTTTATCAAAAAGTCCTATAACATTAGACATTTAGGTGATTTTTTGAGTTTTTCTCGGAACCTATTAAATATTAGCTTTTGACCTTTGTTAGTTACTTCAATGGTGATTTACTCGATTTTAATTTTTTTTTTGTTTTTTTATATATTCACGCCTATCCCCCGCAGGGGTTGGCAGAGACCACACAGCTCCATACGCTAACATTCATCGCAGTGAAACGACTCTCCATTAGTCGCTTTTCGCCCTCGTGAAAATCAGGACGTGATGGCTGGTGAACCACGTCGCCGTCATTTTCAACAAATTAGGTATATTAAATTCATCGTCGTCGAACCAGCGAACTCCGTGGCCGGAGGGACGCGCCACTGAGCCAAACGGTTATCGATTTTAAACTTTAGTGAATAAACTATATTATTATTATTTAAAAAAAATACCGGCAAACAAGCTAACTACGCTTTAGGAAACTCCGTAACAAACATCTAAGGTGATTACTTATTTACGTCGGGCCGGTTAGGTTTGTGGAAGACCTAAAAGTGTCCTAAAACCTAAAAGTTGCCCGAGGGCGAATCATGGCAGGCTATATATAAACAGTTCACGTGGGGCTTGTTTACAGCTAAAGCCTGGAGTAAAACATAAAATTGACAACTTATTAGATACATACACGCCTGTCTCCCGTAGGGGTAGACAGAGATCACAGATCGATCTGCTTCGATCTCGACACATCTTCCTTGTTCCTCCACGCTTATCCCTTTATTCATGCAAAACTTCGGCAATTTGGTCAATGTATGTTTACCTTGGTTTACCCTAAAACGCAACGTAAATTTCATTAATCAGTCGTCTTTCATCCATCCTCTCTATTAACAACTTATCATTTTTTTTATGGAATAGATTGGAAAAGAAGCAAGCAAGTCACCTGATGGTAATTAACAGCCGTAACTTAAGACGTAATCAATTAATACAGCCGTAACAGTCTAATCCTGAACATTATGGTGTTGTCGTAAATCTAGCCGCCAAGCCGCAGCCTTAAGGATTGCAGATTAGTTTTTTTATTGAAGGAGATGCTGCTGTCCATCTATTGGTATTTGCCCTTATAGTAGCCGTGCTCGACTATTTTATGCTGGAAACGCACATCAAATATAGCAAAATTGTGAATATTATGCTAAAATAAATAAATTAACGATTTGGCATCGTTTTTATGTATCTTCATTGTAAAAATTGTATTTCTTTGTATTATATAATATATATGCAACATTATAAAATCTACTAGTAAAGATAAAATAATTTAGGCTGAAATAGATAAAAATATGTATATTTAAAAAATGAAATAACCTAAAAAAGAAATAAAATGCTCTATACGATTAAATCGCTGAAGCTTACTCCGAATGTTGTGAGCATTACTTTACTGTTTTAAGGCATAATTTAGCCAAGAAATTATGAATAACGGATATAACAAATTTTTCAGGTTTAAGCGTTACTGAATTTTTTTAAGATTGTATCTAAGTAATACTAGCTTCAATTTACAGAAAAAAGTAATTGAGATCAAAAGAAAAAGACATATCGGACTTTTCCCGCCAACTTACATCAGTAACAATGTGTTTTTACTTCATTTTTATAATTTTATATTATTATCAGTTATATAGTAAGTAAAGAGAAAAAACCAAATCGTTCAAAATATTCATTGTGCGTTTAAATCGACATTTGGTGTTAACTACAAAAGCCATCATTGTATTAAGAAGTTTATAGTGATAGATTTTCAATATCATTTCTTAGATTAATCAATATTTTCATAACCAAACATGTTTTTTTTGCCTATTCTTTTTACTTTAAATTGAAACGTCGTGGCTACCCGTATTGAATCCTGTATTATGAAGTTCAACGAGTCCCCCTCAGGCGCAAGGCCGACGATGCTTAACTCGCCTCTGGACATTATTATATGTGCGCTGGTTCATATTCTTGGCTGTAGCCAGAGCATGTAGCCAAGAAAATTTTTTATTAAAACTAAGCTAGTAAGTGTGCTTAACAGAATAGTAATATAATATTAATCGTAAAACCACTTGGTTGAAATTATAGTTGCGACTGCCATTATAAATAATATGACATTTGTTACATGCGGGCAAAATTAATTTGTAATTTTTATTTACCTTTTTTGATTTAATTTGTTACATACGTACAATGAATATTATTTATTTTATATTTTATTTCATTTTTTTTACATATCTAAAACCTTATGGTGTGACAATACAACTTCCGGAAGTATACGTCATTCATTGCCAACAGATTGATATTTCAGCACATAATCTTCTCTGTGAGAAAAACGTCGATTTTTAACGACGTAACATTGTGGAAAGAAGTGCGAAATATTGTGATAAACTTCCTTTAGCCTTAGTTAATCTAGTTGAATTTTAATAAGTGAGTATTATAATTAAAGTTTCGTGTATTATTTGGTTAAAGTTTTAACTGAGTATGACGTTCAATGACGAATGTATTTCTCAATGCACAATAGCGTTATAAGAACTTTGTGATATATTTTTAAAGGTTTACATACTTGTACCTCCTTATGTGGTTCATATGTATGCTATTTCGCTGCCAGATGGAACTACGTAGTAGGCAACGTTTACTTTTGCCATACATTTGTCCCATATGAATATAGTGGAGATGTGCTGATATAACATTATTTCCTGCATTCCAGATCAAAAATGTTTATCTTGGATTGGTTTACTGGTGTCCTCGGATTCTTGGGTAAGTGCGCATTTTATCACAATTTAAGTTTTATTTATAAATTTGAAAAAAGTATCGATCGAAATATACTAATTTTAAATTGCTAGGTGGAAACGGCTTTAATGTGAAAATTTTTATCATTTAAAACTCGAATTATAAACAAAATTATATAATATGTGCTTTAAAAGAAAAGCATTTAATTTTTTATAGATATAGGATTTTTTTAATATGTTCATTAATGAGTAAAGAGGGAGTAATTTTTCAAGGATGTTAAAATCAGCATTATAATTGTATGCCATAAATAAAATCAGTGACATCAAGGTTGCATGCATACTTGAAACTAAATGCCCTCAGATCATTTAAAATAATAAAAATAGTACAACTAACTTTTTGACTGTTGTTAAAAATTTGTTTTCAAACTAAATAGTATCTATTATGAGATAATGGTCTACAAAAAAATATCCAATTTATATCATTTATACAACTATATAGTATGTTTTTTTAGTATATAATTTATCTATGTTACATTACTCACAGTATGAAATGTTAAAAATTAATTGTATGCTAATCCCACACTTAGGTCACTCTAATTAAATGAGTTTGTTTGTAATACATCTTTGAAGCCAGTATAAGCTATTCTAATTATTCTAATTATATTTGTACTAACATATTAGAATGATGCATTTAAAAATGTATATGTTAAAAGCTTTTGAACTAATATTTAAAAATATATACAAAACATTATCGCCTTTGATAATAATTTCAAATATTGCATAAATTTAGCTTTACATGGCATTGTTTTGATCTATGAAGGATTTAGCTGTTTTATATACACTTCACATATATACCATTAACCTCTTCAGGGACATTGATACATGTGTGTATGTTTAGCTTTTTTTTTATTTTAGTTATTTCAAGAGAAATTAGCCACATATGTTGACATTATCTATTTTTTTGTAAAAATTACTATCTTCTGTTCTTTTCTTATCTTACTGAATTGTTATAGATATAAGGTGAATAACTCGTAATAAAAAGAAAAATTTTATCAATGTTTTCCCACTTAAAAAAATTTGTCCCTGAAGAGGTTAAGATTGTCTTTGTAATCACCATGCCATATAAAAAGAAATATGGAAAGGCAGAAGCCTATCCTTTATATTGATCAGCCGAGGCTTAATTTTAATATTACAATTTTTGGCAGTAAGATTTTCTTTTATAACATAAGAATTGTTAATATCAAAGAATTAGAAACCATTTCTTAGATTGTTAAAAAATCGTAAATTAAAGGTATCTTTATAATAATAAGTATTAATATATCAAAGAACTAAATGTAATTATTGTATGTTCTAAATAATTAAAGCAATAATTAGTGTTGTAAGAAATAGTTTAATTGTAAGCCTGTTTTGATTTGACTTTTCTCAATTGTAGGATTGTGGAAGAAGTCTGGCAAGTTACTTTTCTTGGGCCTCGACAACGCTGGCAAGACCACACTCTTACACATGTTAAAGGATGACAGACTTGCACAACATGTGCCCACACTTCACCCTAGTAAGTTATTTATTTTTACATGTAATGTCAATTAATACCTTATAGATGCTCCTGCATCATCTTGAATATACTGCTGCTTTAAAGCAATATACCTAGTATTCTTTGCAGATTATAAATTTTAAATTTCACTTAATCTAATATATGTAGAAGAATAAACTTTGGTTCTGGTTAGGCAAAGTTATATTAATTAATATAAATATAATAAAACTTATTTAATAATTCCACATTTATTTAATGTTATCTTATCATTTATCATAATTGTATTAAGTGTGCTACTTAGTTCTCGCTGTTTTTTTTAAATGTTTACATATTATTCTAATTATTGCTCACCGCTAGCTACAACCTTTGCCTTTCTTTCTAGCAGAGCTCGAATACTGTTACAATATAAGTGTTCGTCTTTTCAAGCTATTTTTCGATGTGTTCATATGAGCGAACCTTCTGATCTACCGGATCATGTGTCATCAAATGAAACTAGTAATAACCGGATAGCACAATATCTGGGGAATATACCGGGTGGGGTAGGACTTCCCATTTGAGTGTTTCTATGTAGGTTTTAATGGATTTGGCAACATGAAGCCAAGCATTGTCATGCAGTAGAATCATTTTTTCGTGCCTTTGCTCGTATTGTGGCCGTTGTTCGCGCAGTGCTCGGCTCAGTTTTCAACAGCTCATAATAAACAACACCGACCTGGTCCCACCAAATACGCAGCATAACCTTCGCAGCGTATGCCGCTGGAGCAGTTATAAGGAACCCAAGTTTCTTACTTTTGAATCATTCCCAACACATGCAATCTCTTAGAAAAGGCTTGGCGGGTAACTCTTTATACTGAAGCAAGCTTTTCATTCGTTTGGCACGGGTCATCATCGAGGAATTTGTACAATTCAGCGATTTCGAATGTTTTTGGCCTTCGCGCGGACAGTCGTCAACACCTTAATTACCGTCTTTAAAGCCATGAAACCAATCGAGGCATGTTATTTCACTTAGAGCAGCATTTCTGTAAACTTTTTCTAACTCGCGATGTGCTCAACCGCCGTTTTCTTGGAATGAAATAAGAGAAGTACCTAATAATTCCGCGCATATTCAGACATTTTCACACAACTAAAAGTATATGACGCCACACTAAAATCACTAACGTGTCAGAGCGGTTTATCTTTCTCTCCTTATTTGTGTATGAGCATGTGTATGTGTGTGAATTTGCAGTCTTAACTGATCTAAATATGAGATAAAATTGTATGACTAACTAGCTCAAAGATAAATTACATTTATATGTTGAAGCCATACTATATTGACTAACCAAAATCCCCATTTCAGCCTCAGAAGAGCTGTCGATAGGCAGCATGCGTTTCACAACATTCGACTTAGGTGGTCACCAGCAAGCGCGTCGTGTGTGGCGCGATTACTTCCCGGCGGTGGACGCGATCGTCTTTTTGGTCGACGCGTGCGACCGGGCGCGCCTCCCTGAGTCCAAAGCAGAACTGGACTCGCTTCTCACCGACGAGACCCTCAGCAATTGCCCCGTGCTCATCCTGGGCAATAAGATTGACAAGCCAGGTGCCGCTAGCGAGGACGAACTCAGACAGTTCTTTAATTTATATCAGCAAACTACTGGAAAGGTGAATAAGTTTTTTTTGAATATATTCTTCTGACAAAACTCAGTCATTTCGCACACATTATTCTTACCATAAACTATTTAAAGTCCTAGATTTATTTCATACCACTAAAGGCACATTTAAAAAAAATGTTTTAAAAATTCTCTCTCACACACACACACACACACACACACACACATACAGATGTACGTATATGACTAAACAAATATTTTATACATTAACCGCCGTAACCAACGAATTTGTATATACATGATTTCTCACTACATCCCCTCCACCTTTGTGATATTTCGTAATGTTTGCCGAACCCATTCCCCCCTTTTCGAGTCCCATTAATGGACGATCCCATATGGGGCATTGAATGGAGCTAGTTTTGAGATTGTGGATCAAGTGCAAATACTTAAATTAGAGATGGATAGATGTAAGCTTAACGCGCGCCCGGGGCACAATACCTTTTAAGTCCCCTCCCCCCATTCGAAAACTATATAATATTATATGTAAAATATACTCGTAAATTAATAAATCGTTTTAAAATAACAAGCGTAAGCTACATTACGTTTAAGAAATAACAATAAATAGTATTCTGAAAGAAAGAATGTTTGTACTTTGTACACTGCAAATATTTATTATAACATTATTTTATCAGAGAAATCAAGAAAGGAGATAATTTATGTAGCCACACAGCGTGGATACCATAAGGCAGTGCTGCCAGACACAGGTCGAGTCAGCACTGCCAGTAGAAAAGACGTGCCATTTCTTTTATGAATGTATTATTACAGTTTGATTTAGACTATTAGTGTTCCTTTTTATTTACGAATTAACATTTATTATATTACACTGGTACTAAATTTAAAATATATTTTCCAGAAATCAATTAACCCTTGTTTGCATAATGATGGAAATTTCCACCATAGCATTAAATGCCCAAAAATTATATAAGAGAACAAGTTCACTTTAAATTGACAGAAATATTATGAATGTATTATTAGTTTGATGTAGACTATTAGTGTTCCTTTTTATTAACGAATTAACATTTATTATATTACACTGGTACTAAATTTAAAATATATTTTCCAGAAATCAATTAACCCTTGTTTGCATAATGATGGAAATTTCCATTATAGCATTAAATGCCCAAAAATTATATAAGAGAACAAGTTCACTTTAAATTGATGGTGTCTGGATACCTTTTTAATGTCCATTGCATTAAAAAACATAGCTGTCAAAAATAAGCAAGTGTCACTATCAGTAAAACGAGCTTGAAGTTGTCATTCCGCTGTTTGTTGTAGTTGCAATAAACATATGATTTTGTTTTATTATATTTATATATTATTATTATATATATTAATTTATTATATCCAATGATATCCTCTTTTATTTCTCTTTAGTACTAAGCTAATGATCTAATTTTGCTTGATAATGGAAATTTCCATTATATTGTTTTTTGCTAAATTTATACTATAAATATATACTAAGGTAAATATATACGAAGATAGATATATACCAAGAACCATTTTTCCTTTAATTTTAAACATGAATTATTTCACCTTGATTTATTTTACCAATAAAGAAAAATCATGCAAAGAAGGGTTAAAATGAAAATTATTTGTTTTGCGGACCATTTGGCGCCCCTATGTGAATAGCGCCCAGGGCATGATGCCCTCTTTGTCCCCCCCCCCCCTCGCTACGCCACTGGATGGATGTTAAAAGTTATCAGTTATGAAATTGAGCAATTTGTGTTTCAGGGTAAAGTATCCCGGTCGGAGTTGCCGGGCAGGCCGTTGGAGTTGTTTATGTGCTCGGTATTGAAACGCCAGGGCTACGGTGAAGGCTTCCGTTGGCTCGCGCAGTACATCGACTGAATTCAGCTTGTGTGGTTCGCTTATAATCGTACCGACGCTTTTCACTATTTCACTCCAAACATAGCCACGCAGACAGACAGACGACGCTCAGACATTTGGCGAAAAACGTAAACAAACCATTGATGTAATATACAATTATTTTAATACTAGATGAGTTTCGGACATTTCGATTAGAAAATATATTGTGCACATAAAAAAAATAAAATACTGTTGTTGTAAAACTTACAATGTAATGTTTGTTTACGTTTTTTGACAATATGATTGACACGGGACTATACTTAATTACAGTTTAGCCATTACTTCTCACTATATCCAATCCCTTTAATTGAATTCTTAAGTACCATACTATTGAAAACTTGTAGTTTTGTATTGAGTTGTGCTCTTACCCTTACAAGAACAAGAGCATATAACTACTGGCAGGATCAACCGGGGTGTTCTTGATTTTAAATAAAATACACGGTTAAAAAAATCGAAAAAATCTTTCTACCCATATTGAGGAAAATGACTGGTTTAAAAATCAATACAGTAACAGTCCACCGCGAAACTTTGATCTCCTTAGAAATTGAGGGGTATTGCCATAATCCCCATGTTTGGTTAGCAAATAGGGGATTGCACACTGATAGCTATTACTCAGGTGAATGCTGCCTGTTTACTGGTGTTAGTTTGCATATTTGCCTCATACATATTCAATACGATCACCCATGAAATGGGGTGATCTTATTGTACTGAATCCAGATAGCATACTATAATATATCTCCATGTCTATTATTGATGGAGAGCGAGCATAGATGGAAGTTGCCAGCCATGGAATAGATAGTCCCTTTGTAATACTTGATGCGTTATATTTCCACCTGGTTTCATATGCGTGTCGAATCATGTATGCCTCAAGATTACATTTAACAAGTATAAGTGATGTAATGTTTGTATACAATAAACAGTATTGATGCACTATTGATTTCTTATGTTTATAAAGCAACTGCAGAGTGTGTGTTGAGACATTTGTATTCAAAACTTTAGTACAGTACTACATACTTCATTTTAAAAACATCTAAACTTTTAGTGTTTTGTTATTAGTCTTATAATTAAAGTGTCATCATATAATATAATTAAAATGATCATTCTTCCCGAATTTAATTTTATGTCAGACACTCAACACTTTTCCATCGGGCTATTTTTGCTCAAACTTGCCTATATATCTGAGTATTTTAATGAAATCAAAATTTCCACGTGTGAATTAAAACTGCGGTTATTATTCTGATGTTATGATTCAGTCTCAAGTTTTAAATGTCACCCAAACCGAACGCTCGTTTAAACGTATTTTACACATAAGATTTTAATCAGGATTTTCATTATTTTTTATTTGAAACATTGCGAAATACGTATATATTTTTACGCATTACGTATTTTTTACTTTATATAATGCAATTAGTGACTAAAAATGGCTAATTTTATTAAAAACGAGAAATTTCGTTTCCCGGTGGGAATGTGTTAAATGATTTTACATGTTTTAAATTATTTCATTATATATCGATAGTCCACTGCTGGACTAAGACTCGATCTTCGGCTACACGCATCAAGTCTCTGCCAGCCGCCCAGCGCATATCGTCGCTCCATCTAGCCGGGGGAGCGTCCCACACTACGTTTGCCGAGACACGATCTCTACGATCTACTCCAACCATTGTCGGTTCTCCGGTAAACTTGAAAATAATAAATATCTCCTATAAATTTTACTAATAACATTGATATTGATTAAATGTATATACAGTCGACTCTCGATAATTCGAAATTGAAAGGAATTTTCCTATACTTCCAAAACGAATAGTTCAAAATGTTGAGAGGTTTGTAATACCAAAAGGAAATTAAAGAGTTCGAATTACTGAAAGTAGTATGTATTAAAATGTTAACATGTAGTATTTATTTATATACGTCACAGGAACACGATTAGATATGTACATACTAATAGCCAGGCCTTTTTTGTCACTTCTTTTTTGGGGGGCACGCTAATTCTGGAAAGTTGTAAGTCACATTTTCTATATTTTCAAGATTTCCTTTCAAATCGCATAGGCCTCATGATCTTTTGTGAGTATACAAGTTTCAACATGGCGAAAGGTTTGTCGAGTGTTAGCGTGAAAGAATTTCGAATTACCGCGTGTTTTTGATAATTGTAGATTGTTTTGTTTTTAGAGTGTACCAAATGCCATTGAATTTATTTGATTTAATGAAAGTTCTGCTGGGGACAGAACAATTAATTCGAATTATAGATATATAAATATAGGTTTGAATTATTAAGAATCGACTGTATCGTATTTTTATTTTAAGACCCGTCTACGTTTTCTCGTATAGATCGAAACACCAGTTTTCAATCGCAATGCAGTTTTACAGTCGCTCCCTAGTAATGCATTATCTTACTCAGTGACTTGTTCATACTTATCAAATTTATTTATGATTAATGTGAAGTAATTTTAGAGTAGCACATTGTAGTTCACTATTATCTTTGTACAATATTACGTTTATGATAATGAACAACTGATAAGTTTTTAACGGGTTTGTCAACTATTAAGGAATATTTTTAAAATGTCCAACTTAAATCTCGAATATTACAAATTGTGTAGCTACTAAACCTGTTTAAGTATCTCTACAAAGCTTTTAACTACTTTGATGTCCATAAACTGATGATATCAGATATATTATGTAATAATAGTTGCAGTTTATTCGTAGTTTGATTTCGACACGGAAGTGAAATAAAATACATTATAACAGATCAGATTCAGATTGCAAATAATTTTAGTTCTCGGTTGTACTTGACATTGGTTAAAATGTTTAATCACTTGGATGCCATCAACAAATGTGTTTTAAAGTAACCATAAACTATACAAAGAGGAGAACAGTATTAAAAGAAGTTATCTATGTTCAATTGAAAATTAATCAATGTCTAAAAATATTTGAGTTTTTGTAATGTCGAGTACATTACAAAAACTAAGTTTCCATAGTATACTGTAAGAGTACTTTTGTAGTGATCCGGGTTGTGAGCAAAACAAAGCATTACTAGACAGCGAGGAAAGCTAAATAAATGTTAACTTAATCATGCCACAGTTATCGTTTTTGTATTTTGTACACGTTGGTTTTGGGTTCGCAGTGGCATATGAATAACTCATTTTATATGAAAGGGTTTTTAATGTACCATCTGTTTTTAGTTTCTTTATAGGGAGGTAATAGTGTAGGTGCTGTGGTATTTGTACTGAACATAAAGGTACTTGTTGACTGAAAGCATTCGTAAACGACCATTTGAAATATGAATAGACATTACACATACATGTATAATGTACATTTTCTAACATGTGAATATTATTATTAGGAATTTTCGAGAAATTCACTGCCAAATATTCAGTGCTAAGTTGAGAGGTACCTTTACAAGAATTCAAGCTTATATGAAAGAATTAATTTGCACTTTGTTTTATTGTTTCAGTATAAGAACATTATGATTTTTTTATGTGTTTTTTTGTTTTCATATTTATTCATATGCTAAATATTGTTATATGTATTGATAAATTTAATTTCTATTATTTCCTTAGTTTTCTATTCTTGCAACTAAATCAAATCAATGGTGCAATTGTATGGCCAATAAGAAATATTTTCCTCCAAAGGTAAAAAATAAAATTTAATTGTATATGATTTCTTGTTTATTACGTGTTTGTCTGTAAAATACAATAACTTTGAAGCCCATTTATTGTTAAAAATATGTATGTATTGAATAATACAAATTATTATATGAATTATTTATTTCATTCCAGCTTATACATCAAGTGATAATATTGACTCTTACAGATGAATAGTGCTCATTGTGTTGTAAATTTGTAAAAGCGACAATTATTGTTATATTTTTGTAAATTATTCCACTTGGTTATGTTCAGCGATACGTCATTATCAAAAACATTGTGATTGAAACGGTTTATCTGTGTTGAAATAAATAAAAGCATAGAGAATGTAAAAGTTTAAATAAATCTAATATAAAATCGATTTTCCATAGTCGATGAATCTGTTCAGAGATTTGTTGATATCTGACCATGTGACAACGAATATTCCTCTATAGCTCTCTTTGTCATTTAAACATATCAGAGAATTATTTTCTAGGCAGACTAGCAGCGATCTTGATGCGTATAATCATTTTGTTTCGCTATAGCGATATTTGAAGGATAAAGACAAATAAATATCCTTTTTATCTTCTCTATCTGATTTAATGAACGTTGTTTAAGTTACTAATAAGATTGAAGAATTTCAAATAAATCCAAATACCACCGAATGCTAATTTCATCAGCGGAATATCGCATAACTAATAATTTACACAAAAAAAGAGAGAACCGGAAAAGTCGAAGTTGCATACATATTGAATAAGACATGTTGTTCAGACGAGCCGTTTCAACCGATTCGTTGCGTTCATCGTACGCTGGCTACTCTACAGCTTTACTTAGTTCTTCGATTATATTATTTGCAGATAAGCCCAAAAAAATAAAATAAAGTTTGTAATAAAATTTGTACAATACATTGAATGAGTTTTATTTATTTAAATTAAATATTCATGACACTTGTATGAAAAGATAAAAACTTGATTATTTCAAGAAGAGTACAGGCTCCTTAATAATAAGGAGCCGGAGAAAATTTAATTACCCATACAAACGTAATACCAAATTCATTTACAATTTGAGCATATTTTTCTCCATAATACTGTAACTAAGTTCCTAGAACTTTTTTTATAGCAAAATGTTTGAAACGAAATGCAAGCGAATCACAGTGAGTGTAAAAAGTGTTCGTACACTGAGATTTTTACCAAAAAAAAAATCTTTATCGAAGAATGAGACAAATAAATATTATCAATTATTCTCTTGATGACATTGAACAAAAAAACTGATGAATAAACGTTCGGATCAAAGAAATAACGAAATACATTCCTCATGACATTAAAAAAGCCTCAAACAAATTCATTTTTAAAGTTTGACAATTTTTGAAGTCCTGTTCATAAAGATGAGAGTACTTGCAGCAAGGTGAATTTTTCTCTAGTCTTAATTTTTCTTTTGTACAAACTGCACCATCTTCAAACCAATTCTCTGTTTCGCCCGCAAGTTGACTGGTAGAGAATGCCCAATGCAATTAAGTCCGCCTGATGTACATAATATGCAAAAAGTTTAAATAAACATCCAGGTGTATAGATAGTAAACATTGTGGTCTGTAATGAATGAACAGCGTACTTAACCTTTTTTCTGAAATAGTATACTAATCATTATTATATATTTTTAACGAGCCATATGAGAATGGAATATAAAAACTCCTGGTCAGTAAGAAATACATTATTGGCCGACATACGGGCAGCAGCTTTATCAGTGCTAAATAACTACTGAGTTTGCCAATCGATCTCTAGATGGTGGGTCGATGGCTGCTACATACGTCAACCTGTGAACGCTGAAGTGAAGCAGCTTATGGAGGCCGGTCTGCTTGGACCTGTTTTTTTTTTAATTTGAATATCACTTAAATATAACCGAACGTTCTCATGTTTATCGGCGAGTCTAAGAATCTATACACATTGCCATGTTATAAAAAAGAACACACCTGTAGTTTTTTTCGCCGTTTCTTATCTGTTCAGAGGAACCACATTACAAAATGGTGGTAAAGCTTTGTTAACCCTTTCGGTACGGACGCATTCTACGTCGCGCCGTCCCCGCTGACCGAGCAGTCGCGGCAAGCGTCCGTACTTGCGGAACAACTGCAAGCGCCCGTCAGACGCACAATACCACGCTATCTTACGCAGAGCGAGTGCAGTCGCTCGTAAAAAAAATTGCTTAAAAAATTATAACATAATGCAATAGAAAATATTTGCTCATTTCGTCAGTTTATTATTAGGCAGCGTAAAACAAGTGCAAAATACTTGCGATGGATTACCATGGAGATAACATATATATTCTGCTCATGAAGAGTCGCGAGTGGCCTAAGTCACCGTTCGTACATAACGAGCGTCAAATGTTGGGTGACCATAGTCACCGCTCGTACAGAGCGAGCGTCAGGCGTTGGGTGACTATAGTCACCGCTCCGACAGAGCGAGCGTCAGGCGTTGGGTGACTATAGTCACCGCTCCGACAGAGCGAGCGTCGGGCGTTGGGTAACTATAATCACCGCTCGGGCCGAAAGGGTTAAACACACGATAAATGAAATGTACTTTCTTATGTCAAAATAATTTTAATGTACCGACTAGGACAAAATATTGGGAGAGAGGCTCAAAAGCAACAGTGGAGACTGTAATATGATGTTCTTCTAACTGATTCGGCTGTGTTGAATTTTTCTGGTAAGGCCCAGAAAACTAAACACTGGCATCTCGTCGGAATCTTTATTTATCCAATGGACTGGTTTATTTTCGATATGATTAGAGGATACGGAAGGAGTCTTTAAGATACATTAAATATACATACTACAAAAATTACACAGTAATATGAAATAAATGATTCGAGGAGAAATATCAGTTTAGACCGGGAATGAAAAACACTTGTCTCAGGTATCAGATACACTAACCCATAGGTCGCCAACCTTTTACGGATTACCTTTACAAGACAAAATGTTTATTCACGCCATAATAATAAGATTAACGTTTTAGACGGCTAGATAAAGTGTTTTTTCATAAGAATAGAAGCATTTCATAACACCTGTATTTGCCTTTGGACCCGCTAAAGTTCCAGCGCCCACTAGGGGGCGGTACCGCTCTTATTGAGAACGTATGCGCTAACCACCGATTTAAACGGTCGTCAAACTCACGAATTCTTCGATGTTATGTAAAGGTGAATAAAAACTTCAGTTCTCTAATTAAAATATTTAATGAAAGGAAAATAATATGAAATATTAAGTATAATAGAAATATTTCTATGGAAATAATATTATAGACACAATTTCCTCAAGTGAACATAATCAATCGTCAATTACATTAAAATGTTAACAAATGGGAATGCTTTAAATAAATAATTTGATGGTAAAGCGACAACAATATCACTTCGACTACAAACAACGCACAAAAAGGTAAAACTAAATACATGATTATTATTGAAACATCTCTTACACCCGTGGGTTCGAATATTTACAACGTGTTCCGAGATACGATATATTGCACATTTAACACTTAAAATTACATTATATATACCAAAGCATAACTAACTCGCGTATCCTGCATTCCATAAACCACTGAAAACCATTCAATATAAGCTAATCACATTTGTATTGTAATAATGAGGATTGTAAAAATAATTTGCATTTCAGTCTAAAAACGTTTGGTGCACCTGATATTATATCCGCAAGAGTTGATGTCGTTTGTATTCTCAACTAGACGTGATAGATTTAAAACCCAGGCTTTATTTATTTAACATATTAAACGCCATTACAGAAAAATGATTTTGTTTAAAACAATTTTTCTTTTTTATTCCGTGTGTTTTTCTCATATTTACCAAAAACTTTTTAAATAAAAATCTGGTGTGGGGTTCGAAGTCACCCATGGCGCAATAAAGCAATGCAGATGAGGTCACCGGTGCCCCCCATGGCGTTTAACATATTAAGAAAAAGAAGATTAGCATGTTTTGGTATTTCTAGAATTATCGGTAAACATTTCAACTAAGCTAATTGTGGTTGCGCTAGAAAAATATGAATAGAATTCGTTCAAAGATTTATTAGCCGCATCTGACCATCACATCAACAGTCCAATCTTAAAATCGAACACAAAGCTTTAGATGGTAAGTGCAATCATTACTAATTAGGCTATCGCCGATTCGATTTACCTTAAAAATGCTCTAAAAAACAAATTTAATCTATAACGTTATTAGGAAATGAATAAATATTTATTTATAAAAATGGTACGTACACAAATACGTTTTCCTTGTATATTGCATAATTCTTTTTTTCACAAATCACTCTAACTTTGATAAAAAAACTATCATAGCAACATGGATACTATTTACGCCATGTAACTACCATAAAACATAATAATTTCGCAAACATCAATGCTACCCCACAATATTACTTGTTATAGCTGGCATATAGTAAAGAATTTCGTTAATGAAGATAAATCAATACAAAAGTTATGGCTGTAACAATAATATTATTTTTATAACAACTTGGTTTTGGTATCCATAAAGGTACTAAAGCTCGTTATTTATTAAAAAAAATAATAAAATACATCAACTATAGCTCATGTGATAATATAATGCCTGGATGAATGAATGTCTGGTTATCCAAGCTTTAATACCTTTATATAGATTGCTGTACCTATATAGATAACTATGCCTATATAGATAGCTGCACCTATATAGATAACTATGCCTAAATAGATAGCTGTTACCTATATAGATAACTATGCCTATATAGATAGCTGCACCTATATAGATAACTATGCCTATATAGATAGCTGCACCTATATAGATAGCTGCACCTATATAGATAACTATGCCTATATAGATAGCTGCACCTATATAGATAACTATGCCTATATAGATAGCTGCACCTATATAGATAACTATGCCTATATAGATAGCTGCACCTATATAGATAACTATGCCTATATAGATAGCTGCACCTATATCGATAGCTATACCTATATAGATAGCTGCACCTATATCGATAGCTATACCTATATAGATAGCTGCACCTATATCGATAGCTATACCTATATAGATAAATATACAATAGCTATACTTATATAAATAGATGGGAGATGTTATAAGCCGACTCTATTCAACCAAAAATTGTTATAAAAGATGAGGTTTTTATGAGAATACTTTGTTCACGTCTTGTCTATTAGATATTTCTTAATACAGCCTGACAACAAAAACTCAGCTTTCAAATCCACTACTTCTATTTTCATATATCTTCCTACTAACTACCGCCAGCCTGTACAGACCTAAAACATGCATGTGCCCACAGGTAATCACACGACTTCATCTGACAATCTAAAGTAACTAAAATTGCATACACAGCACATCAGGTAATATCACACTAGGTCATACATTTTATTGTTACACAGTAATTCATGCTAACTACACATTACGCGCGAATTCAAACTAGATTATCGTGGGTGACGTTTGATAACACGTGTCGTTACAATAGTCAAAACAATGCAAGGCTGGGTAAAGTCACGACGTGTTTAATAAAATTAAGTCAAGTCATATGATCGGTTAAAACATTAGTGGTTACTACTATTTTTTGTCGAGTTTTAAAATGCCCAGGTTTTCTGTAACATTTAACTTTATTAACAATATTTATTTAATTATCTTTTTATAATTACTGATTCGTGAACTGATTGTTAATAAAGAATACGTGCATGTATTAATTTTATAAGTTATGATATAATTATATATATATTGGATTTTTAGTTATTTTGAGGTCCCTGTAGTGATGGAAAATATAAGAAATCTTATATGTTAAAAACAAATGTGCTTATCGCGAAAGAAACCTTGTTCGGAATAATGCTGTGCCTTTTTATAAAAAATAGGAAAACACTTGTGCCACTCATACGGTTAACTTTATATCTGCCTGTTTATATATTTATACTTGCGGCTCGTGGGATTCACTATGACGGATCTTAATATACCTAAATCGTTAAAAAATGACGGCGACGTAGTTCGCCACCCGTCACGTCCTGATTCCCACGAGGGCGACAAGCAACGAACAGAGACTCGTTTCGCTACGATGAATGTGAGAGGAAGGATGAATGAAAAGGTGGATGAGTGTGAAGAAAGCAAGGAAGGTGTGTCGGAATCGTAGCGGATGGAGATCTGTGGTCTCTACCTAACCCTACAAGAAGACAGGCGTGACTTTATGTATGCATATATTTATGTTTATACAATATATTTATTCTCACTCACTCACCTAATCTGAATTAGAATTCGCGCGTACCCCATAATATGTATATAAATGCTAAAAATACGTTTCATTTGACCGAAGGCGCCGAGTGGTGTTTGGTACTATTAACCTAATTACGAATACAGACATACAAACGGGTCAGGCACAATGTGGCATTTACGTTTACAAGTCGTGCTCGCGTATCAACTGCATGCTCGTATATTACAACCTAACCTAGCCTAGTCTAGCCTAGCCTAGCTTAGTCTAGCCTAACATGTACACGCGATTCGAACAACGTCGCAAGTAACAACATTCATTACTTAATCACTAATATTCCCCTTGCCTCGCGCAAGGATGGACGCCTAAACTAAACATAATCACTTAGTTCTTTAAATTGAGATAAAAAAATCATCGATAATAAATTTAAATAAATATATCTTGATATTCAATTTAAAAATGTCAATAAAAATTATGATATTTTTGAACATTTATAGATGTGAAAAGTTATATTAAAAAATCTATTACTACATACATTCGGAAAAGGTCCACGTCTAAAATGTCAAAATGTAACAACAATGATTTATATAACTTAACATTATATACAAAATTTCCGATTTATTCAATTATATTCGATTTCTATAGTCAGTTACAAAATTACAGTAGAACCGAAAATATTCTTTGTTAACTCTCTTAATATTTTCATAGATCACATGTACAGCTTATAAAAGTGAAATACATAATGTTAGTGCACTGTTACAATCACTTTGGTACTCTATGTACTAACTTCATAGCCCATTCCATCCATTAACTACACAATACAACTGCTCACTAGATATTGAAAGACCTCGAAGACGTTTCTGGAGTAACCCACAACACAAAGTGGACCGTCAACCAATAGGTCTCAAGACCACTTTCATTGAATATGGCATTCGGAAAACCCCACATAGTATTAATTATGAATTAGCAATAATCCCAAGCAACAGACAGTTGGCCGTTCAGTTCATCCATTTGCGACAGTTGGGGGCGCCACACATACACATTATTTTGTGTGCGTCATCTTCGATGTCGAACTTGTAGTCGTATGCCAACTGAAAATAATGAAAAATATGAATCGTCCATCATTCCAGTAAATGTTTCCAATGCGATGTTTTATTGTAGGGGCCTAAAATATGTACGTTCGCATACAGGGGGAAGGGATCGCTGACGTAACAGCCTAAGGGGTAGAACAACGGAATCCGACAATATACCGTAATTAGTATATCGACGTTTGGATCAGAAGAGAAGTGCATCGACTGGTCTCGGTCATTTTTAAATTCTTTTAAAAATAAACTACCGAGACCACTCGACGCAGTTCATTTCTTTTGATTCAAATGGTGAATAAAATCAATATACGTCATTTTCTACTGACAGCAAATACGTTTTCTGCAGTCGATAATAAGCAATTCTTTTCTATAAATCCTTTCGTTAATAAAAGTTAATTCATTATATTAAGACGTTAAAACTAAAAAGATTAGTATTTTCGAAACATAATAAATTTAACATGTATTTTTTTAAAAAGAAAACTAGCAATGTTTTTAATATTACTGGAATTCTTGTTAAACGATATAGTTCACATCAATAGTGCAGTGGAATATATGATACGAACTCACGACGTTCAGATCGTAAGGCCGAGGCTTACCGGCTGAGCTATTGCTGCTTAATTGCCAGCTTTAGAAATTGCATCAATAAATATAATATTTTCAATAAACAAACAGTCAAAATGACTTGCTGGGAAATCTAGTGTTAAAATCTAGTAGCTCATTCAATTCTCCACGTGTCTCTACTGATGCCTTTCAATTTTTGTGCGATTGTTGCATTGTAAAACACTCCTTCCTGTGTATCAAATTGTATCACGTGCTATGAAGTACAATTGTAAAACTTATTTATGCTTTCAATTTTTATAATATATTTTTATAATTATCTAATTTATAACATTAACAACCTCTGATAAAATTCTTAAAATTTGCATGACAATGTAGCAAAGTAATGTTGGAATGAATGCTGGATTTTCTTCTATGGAATGATGTCATCGGTTTAAAGGTTTTCAAAATTTCGTTGAAAGGACAGGAATGGTCGGTGTTAAAGAATTTTTTTTAACACCGCATATATGTCCCACTGCTGAGCACGGGCCTCCATTTCTGGAGGAACGGACGTTTATCCACCACGCTTATCCAATGCGGATTGGCGGGGTTACCAGTCTCGGAATAAATATTTGTAATCCATACATATATGTATTCCGATGCAGGGATCGAAACCGCGACCATTGCCTCTGCAGGCGGAGGACCCCGCCACTGAGCCAATGGATCGTCACTTCATGTCACAAAGAATTATTAGTGTTAAAAATATCCTGATGGTAAGTATACCTCTTCCCCGCGCGCGATGCGCCGCTTAGCGAAGATGATGATGCGCAGTTGGCGGTCCACCTCGACGGTTTCGGCGACGCAGTTGGGCTGACACGAGTGGTTGATGTAGCGCGCCAGCCCGCCGCTCAACGTGGCGTCCACTACCCTCCGCTCGTCCAGACGGAACATGTAGATACCTCGGTTCTATAAAGTGTCCATTCATTGTTTCAGATATTGTTTCCTAGTGAACCGGTTCATAAACATGTTTTGAAGCACTTATAACTACTAGTGTTGGGTAAATTGTTGGTGATCCAAATATCGCATATGTCTACACAAATAACCTTTTTTATGGGATATGAAGGCAAACGAGCAGGCGTGTCACCTGATGGAAAGCAATATACGCCGCACAGGACATCCGCAGTGCCATAAGCATTGCATAAGCGTTGCCGGCCTTAAAGGAATGTATAGGCTGGTTTTTTAATTTATTTGAAATTAAATATTACATATACCTTTATTCTACGCTTAATGGAACATTTTTATGTTTTTATTAAAAAAATATAAATGTAATAATCTTGACAACATTTCTTTAAACACCCCATATATGTCCCATTGCTAGGCAGATGCCTCCTCATTTCGTAAAAAACGGAAATAAGCCCACCGCGGTTATCCAAGACGGATTGAGATGAAGTCCAGACTCGGAATAAATACTTGTAGGCCGATATATTTAACACCAATGCGGGAGTTGAACTCGTGACCATTGATTCTGGAAGTTACCGTTTCTGGAATCAATGGTCACTATACTGAGCCATTGCCAATTACAATAGATCTTACCCGTGACAATATTTAAATGTACAAATTAGAAACCGGTGGCAGAGATTTTATAAACTCTTATATTATGAATAAAAAAATACAAAAGTATTTTTAAATGTTCTATATTATATGATATAGAATGAAAAATATGTATTCTTATATAACGATATCAACATATTTATGTGAACTAACAGCTAAGAACTATTTTCAACTTTTAACAGGCAGTCAAACAACAACAAAAAAATATTTTGAGCAAGATACTGGTGAAAAATTCTAAATCCTTTATTGAGGTAACTCTTGTCACCAAGACACCATAAACCCAAAGACAGTACCAGAAATGAATCACTAAACCCTGCGATTTGTAAAAGTATAATTTGAACACATTTTACCTTGGATTCATATTGTTTCTCCCGTATTTCGGATAGTTCAGAGCGAATTATTTCGCCGATGTACTCGATTACCATGGTGTGCTTCTCAATGTCTCGGGCCGCATATAAACCTAGTCCTTGAATTTTAGATCTGCAATGCAATAAACAATTGTTAACTAATGGAATTTCTTTTTAGTGTGCCAAAATGTTCTGGTTTATGAAAGTAAGTAGCGTTACAAGTGCGCTGATGATTTGGTTACATAGCTCGAGGCCCTGATATACTGGAATTCTAACGTACGTTAGTGTATGTGTATATGTGTGCGTATGCATGTGTATGGATGGGAGCATTAGAATTAATATCATTTTTTAATTATTTCATGCAATAGACAAAGCTTAATTTTGTATGACTTGTGGCGCCATCTCTTGGCAGACGATGTAATAATAATGTTGGTTTATATAAAATAATTATAATATTTGTAATTTTATAATAATATATAAATTATTTAAAATTCATATAAATACGTATTTTAAGTATTGTAAGTAGTAAAATTGTTTTGCAGTAATTTTATTTGTTTGTCAAAAACATTTTGTTGCCATGTTGGAAGAAAATCTATTATTATGTTTGCTGCCAGAGTCTTTGTTAGTTGTTTACTGCCTTTTCGCCTTCTCAGTTATGTGTATATAAGCTGTAATTCAATCGAGGCGAGATTCATTCTAATTTCAACGTTTGTGCCGTGCGCCCGTGTGTGTGTCTGTATGTATGTGTATATGTATGTATGTATGTATGTATGTATGTATGTATGTATGTATGTATGTATGTATGTATGTATGTATGTATGTATGTATGTATGTGTGTGTGTATGTATGTATGTATGTATGTATGTATGTATGTTTGTGTGTGTGTGTGTGTGTCTATGTTTGTTACCTGGCGAGGTAAACGTTGTTACGCCATTCGAGCTTCATTTTCTTGTACTGCGAGCTTTTGGTGTGTACGAACTGCTTGGAGTAGGGGCAGGCTGGGTGGTCGGAGGGCATCGGCGGGGCGGGTAGTTGCGGGCGGGGCGCGCGGGGTACGCGGCGCCACGCGCATCGCCCCCGCGGTTCACACCGCGCGCACCCCGACGGGTTCACCGCCAGCCCGCCCTCCAGCAACGCGGACCGTCCAAACTTGAACCGGTAGTCTGTCAACGTCTCGATACCTGGCGCCGGTTGTTAATCAAATTAGATTGCATCACCACAACAACCATACATCTACACGTATAAAATGTATGAGAACCAATAATCTGAATAGTTATATTAATTTTACGAACTTGTAACATGCTGTCATGACGCGGATATGCCTTTATCTAGTATTTCCGAGAATTAGACGAATATTATTAAAATTGTCTTACTTGCAAAAAAACCATTTTATTCTATTCTACTTACGATTCAGGTGATATTTGATTTGATATTTAAAGGTAGTAATAGTAATAAATAATAAAACCTTATAAAAATTAATCTTATTTGAAATCTATACCATAATATTATTTTTTATTGAGTTTGAGTGTTACAAAATTTGAAATCCATATTTTCCGGGATTTATTTAGAATTCCAGAAGCATTTACATATTAACATATACGTTTGAGATCATTGACCCTAAATACCTACTCCGATCACTGATGAGACATATCAATATTTATTCTGATTATATCCCACATTTAATGTATTAATTAACAAGATTAATATTTCTTCACTATTATTACTATTCTTCATTACAGCGTGAAAGTCAGTGAAGAAGGTCGACATGGAGAAATGCAAGACTAAGATGAACAAGTGCCTCAAGCTGAAATACCGCGGGATGTTCGACCCTGTCTGCAGCATCGATGCGAACGTGTACACCAACTCCTGCCACCCCCTTAAGATTGTCAGTTGCCTGTAATTACCTTTTAATTGGCGACGGACGTTTCAGATATTGTTTCTTGTATTAACAAAAAATTAAGTGTTAACCAAAGGTCCTATAAAGGGCAACTATTGATCTTAAGTCACAACTGCTACACGCGAGGAGAGTTGATGGCAACTTCAGAGTCAATATTGACCGATTAAAATTTTATAGTCATGAACGCGACAAATAGTAAAAGACGACAATCGATTAATAAATATCGAATAAAAAAGTATTTGCCTCTTCACACAGTCTTCCCCTAGTTTTATACTTCAATTTATGTACCTAAATCAATTATATTCTATTCGTGAAAACTATAGCGAGACTAACATATTATCAAGCATTATGCTTTTGTGTCATGACGTCAATGACGAAAGTTTTTGTCTTGTAGTAGTATAGTCTAAGAAAATCTCATTTTTTTCCGTTCTAGTTAGAAATATATTTACTTGCCTTATAATTCTCATAACGTTTTTTTTTCACAGCCCATTTATATGCTACTGCTGAGTTCGGGACTCCCCATTCCTGGAGGAACGGACATTAAACCCACCACGCTTGTCAAATGCGGATTGGTGGTTACTAAACTCAGAATTAATATCTGTATGCCATACATATATTTATTCCGATGCGGGGATCCAACCCGCGACCACTGACTTCGTGGGCGGGGGGCCCTCTACTGAGCCCATTGGTAGTCAGTCATAAAAATTAGTTTAGCGAAAATACAGTAAAAAATATTAATATTTGCTACTTTTAAGCCGCTTAACTAATTGAGCTTGTGGCCTAAAATAAATCCGTTATTTGTTTAGTGAAGTCACTGCTTAATGCAGAATTTATCCGCACTAAACAGATTCCCTCCGCACCTTTGTATTTATAAAAAATTATGTGCTTTATAAACATTACTATAATTATAACAGTTCGTTATAATAATGGCATTCTGTCATGTTGTTATCGTGTAATTAGAACTTGTCTTGTGTATAGCGAGAATGACAAATTAACATTTATATACAGTAAACCTAATTATACTAAATGCTTAGTGTCTGTATATGTGTTCGCCACTGACCTTAGACAGCCTTAACTAAAATAGCTTGTTATCCTGTCTCTTGGGAAGTTTAGGCGGTAGATGCATTGCGTCAAAATCAGTTGCTTGGACAGCTAACTATTAAAAGATAGTATACAATGTGATCAAGGTGATAAAAATAACACGCCCACATTGAGATAAAGATAGGTGACGCCTGTACCTTAACTAGAAGTCACAGTATATGGAAGTGAATACCATTAAGTATATCCTTGAAATATTCAAGAGTAAAAGAAAAAGCTATGATTTAAATAGTCGTTGTATCTACAATAGCTAGTTTCTAAATTATATTTTTCTCCATCATTTAATTATATAAATAACCGATATTATTATTTTTGTTGATCATGTAATGAATTCGATATTGCAATAAAGAAACGAGTATTTTAAGTTTTAATTGGAAATGAAATTCCATATGCTTCAGAATAATTACAATGGCTTTAAATTGTCTCAAAAATAATTAATTGAAGAACTTCAATGTTGCATAGTAAAAGTAAATCCAACCTCTAACCGAAAACAATCGATGATTACCAATTGATTCTAGTATTGGAAAGTAATATTTAATTTTACAGAAAAAATATGGCGTGTTTTTGACTAACCTATGCATTATAGAAACACTGAATGAGAAAGAATTTCAGAAGTGTAGATTTGTGTATATAATATTTAAAGAAGAATTAAAATATACCAACCCGGCAAGCTCTCCAAGACGCGGACGACAGCGGGCTCCGTCAGTCCAAATAAATCCTCTCCCGTCACATAGTTGGGCCAGAGCTTCAGAACCCCTTCTTCACCGCAACCTTCGCGTAAAGTGGCTACCGCGTCTAATACCTACAGAAATGAATAGAGTTATATCACGCCTTTCTTTTTTCTGCCATTTAAATCGTCAAGGGTTTATAAATTGATTACTCTTTGGGGTCGTAGTATTGATTCCCAAGATAAGGGTGTTTGTTCGCGTCATTTGTGTTATTATATCAGCAACAACGATAAAATATTCTAGTCTTATAGAGAAGACCACTGATAATTTTATATCTATTCCGTTATGATTATTTATGTTCCGCTAGCGGCTTCCGGCTTTGAAATACAACTTAAGTTTGAAAAGAGCTGAGAACAATATATAAATAAACTTTCATATTGAATGCTCTATATCGGATTTTAAATTCTAGAAGTTGTCAACAAAAAATCCCACTCTCATACAAATTCACTGTTTCTTCGATTGGAGAAGAATTAGAAACGGTGTCTTCGAGACACATAAAATATACTCAAATTACTACTAAAGAGACGAAAACTAATTTTTTTAATACAAATCTGTTTCAACCAGGATTGGGATTCAGAAACCGTCTTAGAATTCAGGTACTGATTGTATCTGCCTTCTGTAACCTGTACCTTTCTGCATCACATTTAGCGCAGGGTTTCGCCAAAATATTTCTAGGGCGGATCATAACATGATAGGCAGACTCATAAAACAAAATAAAAGAGACACTGTTGATATTTTTATGTACAATACTTATGGTTTTTTTTACTCACATAGATGTATTCATGTTTTTTCTTACAAAGGCCATATATGTCTCACTGCTGAGCACTGGCCTCTCTATTTCTGGAGGAACGGACATTAAATCCACCACGCTTAGCCAATGGGGATTAACGGGATTACCAGACTCGAAATAAATATCTATAGGCCATACATATATTTATTCCGATGCAGGGATCAAACCCGCCACCATTAACTCGGTGGGCGGGAGACCTCGCCACTGAGCCAATTGGTCGTCAATTCATGTTTATTTAATTTTAATGAGATGGTTGGTGTTGCCTTTTTAAGACCATAGGCGGAGTAGTCGCAATTCATATAAATATTTATATTGTTCGTAGACTTTGTTAAATAATTATAACAAAATACCAATGTATAACTACCAGCGCCATCTGTTATCATTCGTAGAATATAATACTGTGTGAAGCATTGAAATAAAAGTTTAGTGGATCGCAAACTGTCATAGTGTTTTATTAGACTTCACGTTGCGAAACCCCGATGTATATAAGAATAAATACCGCGTTGTAGGAGGGTTTACTAGTATAATCAACTTACGGCAGCCCAGGCGGCGCGCGGCGTGGGGGCGCACATCTCCTGGCGGCTCTCGTCTTGCGCGCGCACGTGGAAGCGCGGCCGGCCCTCCTCCTCCGATATCCAGCACAAGTAACGGCAGCGGCTGTTCGCCCGCGACATCGACCAGTAGAAACGCACCTGTCGACGCAATTATTTATTACTGTTATAGTTGGATTACGATAACGATTTACTCTTGATATCGTGTACATGTGGGTGGGTGTATTAGAATTAAGATCAATGCGGAGGAATATTTCATCTCTCAGCATCTTTTAACGATATTACAATAGGGAGTGCTCCGAGAAATTGGTCGGAATAATTCCTTTCGCTGAATTCCATTACATCACACCAAAAACTCGCCACAAGAAAAAATTTCATCCCCATCTGGATGAGTGGCAATCTAGTACGGTGTGTTTTTCTAGATGCTTCTTTGCACGCATCAAGTGGGACAAGTTACCTCCAAAACCGATACATCGGAACCTTGAAAAAACAAGTCCACCCTTTTCTTAAAGCCCGAAAATACCTCTGCAATGCCTATGGCACTGTTGATGTCTATGGGCGGCGCTGATTGTTTACCATCAAATGACACGCCTGCTCGTTTGCCTTTATATCCCATAAAAAAAACTTAATTTTATATGACTTGTCGCGCCATCTGTTGGCAGACAATGTAAGAATAATATTGGTAAATATAATTATAATATTTGTAATTTGTGTAAAATAAATTATGTTGATTTTGTAAAATTCATATAAATTTTGAATATTAAGCTGTATTTTAAGAATTGTTTTAGGGCTTTTCATTTCCTTGTTAAAAAAAAAACATTTTTACTATGTTTTATCCTTTCACGACTGTAATTTGTTTTTGTGCCAAATAAATAAATAATTAAAGGTAAAGGAAAAAATCTTACAATCTTGTAACCAATGGGGTATATGTAGTTGGGCGTGTGAAATGCGGGTAGTTGGTGCGGCAGCAGGTGCCCGGGGCTGAGGAAGATGAGGCCGCCCACACGGATCAGGTGATTGGTGTCGCAGTGAAGCATTACCGACGCCACCTGGCGCTGCTCGTCGCGCGACACGTACACGCGCCGCTGTACGCTTAGCGTCGTCAGCTCGTTGTCCTTCTCATTCTGGATAAAAAATTCATTATCACTCAATTTTGAACCTTTATGTGGCGCAAAAGAGTCCGTATTATAATTGTATAAATAATTTATATTCTCATAAGCCCCACGAATTTTTTTGCGTGTTAATAATACCGTTTAACTTAAATGTTTAAACTGTTTTTATTTATTAAATATTTCTAGTTGTGGGACGGTTAGTATGTATTAGTTTTCTTAACAATTCCAAGACGAGTTAACTACGAGTTCTCTTTGATATTCCACGTCCGCCCTTCTGTCGCCAGAATATCTAGTCCCTTAAAAGGCAGACTTTCTATTAATATTAACCCTTATTAGTTGTAAGTCACCTCGCATATGACAACAGTTCTTTGTCGCTGCGGTCGTAAGTCACGTGAGAGGTGACAAGACGAGACATGAAACTCGCTCTGTGTGAAATGCAGGCACTATTGGGCCTTAGTTAAATATCCGTAATAGAACAGTGACATCTCCAATTATATATTATATTCATTGCCTTTTTCAATTATTTTTTTAATATATTGAGCCCAAAAATGAATAGTCAATGAAAACTGTATCGAATCATACGTTCCTGCGCAGATGGTGTAAGGATACATTATCGGAAACCGATTTGCATTTGGGACATTGGGACAAAGAACTGAATATTTAATTTAATAACAAAAGATTTCCATCGCCATCCAATGTGCAATCCATCCAAAATGGCAACGAAGGAAGTGTCATAGAAATCTTTGGACTAGGGCTGCTGGAAAATAATAATAATTAGGACCGTGAAGTCCCTTTACTTGCATGCATAATCCTTCGTGTGCTTGGTTAATCCCGCCACGAAGGATTAACCTTAGTAATAATATTATTTTTATAGATATTTTTTCTATATTAATAATATTGTTATTAAGAGAGAAATATGTAAATAAAGGTGAAAATAATAATAAAAGATTATGGTATATGTTATATTACAATCAATAACTGTATAACTTTGTTTTTGGCGTACAATAAAGGATATATCTATCCATCTATATTAATTAAATTGGGTAGAAATTTCGACAAATATTGACTCTGGTGCCGCTGTTACACCAACGAGTCGGCTCCACCTGGGATGTACCACACCATCACAAAATAACGGAGTTAAATGATAGTATTTACAGTGTTACCGCGTTTCGTTAGCTGCGTGGGCGGGATTGTAGGAAATGAAAGAAAGGATGATACGGTTTTGTGATATTTATTAAAGATTATCATTATTTTAAAAGCGACAGTAATCCAATTGAGTAGGGCTGCAATTAAAAACTAAGGTCGTGGGTTTAATTGACTATTATACCAAACCATTGGACTATTATACCAAATTTTCCTTGATTGCAGGTTTTAGGGCAGGATTTTGCCAAGCAAAATTAGCCTTAGACTAATGATGATGATTTAAAAGTAATTGAATAAGCTATTATTAAACATATACTTGAAAAATAATCTATATTACTATATTATTATGTGGCAAAACAATTTGAATACTAGTTGTATACTAACAATCTTGTTTACCCCCATAATTAAAATATGAGAAATTCATTATAAATCTTACCTTTGGAGCATGGGAAGCACAAAATGCGGACTTGTTCTTATAAAAGACACAGCTGTCTTTGACCGCGCAACCTAGGTGATAGACGCTGCCGCACCGCAACTTGAAGCATCTGACGGTCGCGCCGAGTCTACGACAAACGGCACACGTCGCATTCGATCCGGCGACGAGAGCTGTATCCACATTCATTAACGCTCCATTTACAGTTTCGTAAACACCTTCAGACCAAAGAGCGCAATTGAGATGTACCCATCGATCGACATCGCAATTTAATAGTCGCGATACACCGTCGGCGACTCCATCGCCTTGAATACCGCACAATTCACATCTACGCACATCTTCCGTCGTTACCGGCATAATAGCAACCCCCGTTCTGAACACCAACTCCGTTAGCTCTCGATCAGTGGGCCGTTTATATTTCACTGGTGGACCGATACAACCAGGTGACCACGCTTTATACCGAATGCCTCTATACTTTTCTCTTTCGATACTTTGATTACTTTTTTCGTCTTGTTCGACACTCTTTAAGTCCTCATCCAGAGCGCTGACGTCGTCGCCTACCTCCTTCATAAGTTCATCGTTATCCAAAGAATCAATAAATGACAAATCCATCTTTTCATCCTTGATATCAGGTTTTATATCTAAGTCATCAGTTTCCATACTCTCTGTAGAAGCTGTGTCAAAGTCATCTCTATCTTTCGACAAATTGGTTTCAATATCTGACTTATTATCATCTTTAATGGAATTTTTGGATTTGCCGTCAAGTATTATATTAGTTGGACGCCAAGCAAATCTTTCATAACATTGTGTGCTACAGAAATATAGATCTGAATCGCTGTCACAAAGAATTTCTTCTGCATTACCCTTATTAGCTGAGAGCAGTGGAAATTCTGATGCTTTCGCTCTGACCACAGAATCTAATATAACAACGTCACAATGGCGACAAAATTTAGCAGCTCCATTTAAAATACTTTGAATGTCAATAGGAGTTCCTTCTTTACCGTCTTTACCTTTTGATCTGTAAAGGCCAAGTTTATGCGAAGGTGGCGTGGCTGTTCTTTCAATAATTTGATAAGATGTTGGAGGAGGTATGTGTAAAATGCCAGCGAGTTCTTTTAAGACTCCTAGAATGTCCTCGGCAGCCCCGGAAGTTAATGTGAGTGTCACTGTAACATTTTCATTGCTTTCTGAACTGCCGGGTGAATCATCCATTTTAATTTTACTTGGAGAATCGTTATCTATACTCTTTACTGATTTCAAACCTTCATCTTCATCTTTTATTTGATAGAGTGACAATGGTTTGACCCTTATCGGAATCGGTGCAATGATAGGAATTATGGGAGATACTCGACCTGATGGGGTATCACTATCTTCCTCTTCCTCATCATCATCAATGAATCTCAATCCTGCGAACTTATAAGAAGGTTCAATTTCAAATCCTTCAGGACTTGAACAACTTACAATACTATCAGGAGTATCTGTGTCTCTCTCTTTACATATAAAGTCCAATTTTTTATCCTCTGGATCTTCATCAAATATAATTGGTTGGAATTCTTGGTCATAAAACCCTCTTTGTGTCGTGGTTGTTGGTTTTTCTGGTAAGGGCTCCTCTTCACCAAATGGTTTAGTGTTGTAGTAATCAGCAACATTTGGTATTTTAGCATTACCAAATTCTCCAACTAAGTCACCTTTCAATATATCATAATCTTTGTTTTTTAGTTTTGTCAAATCACCAGATCCGAAGAGTGGACATACTGCAAAGTTAGTAGTGAGCGCAGGTTCTTGAATTTGCATCTGAGGTAAGAGACGCAGTTGAGCCATCAGATTGTCAATAAATGTATCATAATCTTCCTCATATCTAGATCCTTTGCGAGGTCTTTTTTTTGCATTGTTAGCATTCAAATTATTTTCAGCAGCCGCTTTCATACTCATTTGCATTTGTTTCCGTTTCTTTTGTTGATATTCTCGTCTCTTGCGTTTTTTGGCCTCTGAAGGCGTTTCAGGAGCATTCGTTTCTGAAGTGGAATCCATATTAATACTCTCTGGATATTCTTCTTTTATAGGTTGGTCTAATTTTCCTTGATCGGAAGCAGTAGAGACACCCGACGTTGCAGACTGTTGAGAACTTTCATCAAGCAATTCCTTTTTTACATCCATTGGTGTAAACGGTCTGTGTACTGGACTCTGCTGCGGGGGAGCCACTTCCTTCTTTATTATTTGCTGTGTTTGTTGTTGAGAGTCTAAATTTATTTGGTACATTGGTGTAGACTTAATGGTTGGTGAACATTCTGGTACAGGGGTAGTTTCTTCTTTGTTAATTATTTTTATTGGTTGTTTCCGCACATCCATCAGAGACTGGGTGGACGTCTGAATTAATGGTGAAATTGATGCGGTGGACATAGACGTTTGTATGGGACGACTAGAATATGCTGAATTGACAGTTGTCAGATGTCTAGGAGAACTATTTGGAATTTCAACTTCTTGTGAGAGAGCCAAGGTTGGTGGTGGGATAGATGGTCTGGCTAACTGAGCTTCTAAAGATGGTATCGTGCCCAAGGCTGGTGCTGTTCGTTGTATAGTCATTGTGCGTTGTGGAACTGCACTAGCTGCTGTAGTAGTGGTCTGGAGTAGTTGTTTCAACAAAACATTTTGAGACTCATCATTCCTTTGATTTCCAATATTAGATTGCGGTGTCTTATTTCCCATATTATCATTAGGAGTAGCTGTTGTATTATTGTCCTCGGTTTCCATCGGCTCTGATTTGACTATTACAGACTCCACGCTATGCCTTTTTGTAGGTTGTATGTGACCAACAATAACTTCACTTTTAGGTTCATCTGTAGACTTAGATCTTTTTAATGGCGATGTCAACTGAGTATGTAACAGTTTGGAGGATGTTATGAAATTTATTGGCCCAGTGGTTTGATTTGGTTTCATTTGAATTTGACCTATTCCAGGGCTGACAATACCGTGAGTTCTAACGGTAACATTAGGCGGTGGTTCTTTATTAGCTATTATCGATCTAGATGTCATAACTAAAGCAGGCGGTTGACTAGAACTAATATTTTGAGAATTAAATGAGATATTACTGGTGTTAATCTGCCTTGATGGTTGTAGTAATGTATGTCCTAAAATACTTGTTGGCAAAGACTGCACTTTTTGGAAGCCACTAACACTTGTCGTTATAGTATTGTTAGAGTGAATCATTGATACTGGCGCTGAAGAATTACTGTGTATTTTAGACAATGCCGGCATTTGAATGACTTGTGATGCACAACTTGTAGCATTTGATTCTTCATTAGATGTGAATGATTGATGAGTTATAAGAGGAGACTGTGCTGGTGATTTCATCAAAGAATTTTGCATGCCAACTGGAGAACTTATTGGAGAAACAGTAGGAGATTTTCTTATTTGGCTCATTGATGACAAGGTATTTACTCGGGATGCCACCATTTGAGCTACACTCATTGACATGCTTTCTGAGCAATGAATAGATGTAGCTGGCTTATCAATCCTTTGCACAGGCGACGGTCTTGAAACAGCAACTTCAACTTTCGATGAAGGCAACAAATTTTCAAAGTTTACTTGAGTGGGAGTTGTTGCATCACTTGTTTTTCTCATTGTTGATACACTTTGACTTTCTATTTTTGATGTATTTGTATTAAGCGAGGACATTATAGTTCGTAGTTGTTGCGATACATTAGTCATGTTTGAAGTAATTTCTGCTGGCTGTGAAAGTGGGGATAATTGAGGTATAGTAGCTGATTGCAGGCTTGATTTTTCAGGCTCACGCTTAGCGAAAGAAGATTGTTCTTGAACCTCTTTGCTCTCCGATTTTGCACATTTATTAACACTGATGTGAGAATGTGCACTTGTTACGGGCGTCTTTAAATTTGGCTGCTTCATACCATAATTTTTTGTATCATCTGCAATATTTTCAAAGATGCAAAGCATATCTTCAAACGATTCTACATGCTTAGTGTTACCTTCCACTGCTTCTGAATGTTCGCGCATTGTTATGTCATTAAGATATCTTTCTTGCGACGGCGTTGGTGACGGTATCGATATCTGTACAGATTCTTGTGCCATGTCAGATGTTATTTGCATATTAGAGTCAATAACCATTTCCTTAGTTTGATTTGCTATAGCCTTTATTGTTTTAACAACATTTTCATCTTGTTTCTTTTCTGTTGTAGTATTTTGAATTGAAGTTTCGTGTAATGATTTATTATATGCAAGTAACAAATTTCCTTGCAAATTATCTTCAGGTTTGTCTTCATCATCACCTTCCATAATGTTATCAGGTATTTTTTCGGGTATTGGATCTGGACTCTTAATGTCAGCTTTTCCTAATAACAAAGGAGTTCTGTCAGTGATACAAAGGGTATGTGGAAGTTCAGTTTGCTGACTGATTTCACTTTCAATATCAATATCTTTGTTTGTTTCTTTTATGTGACTTAGTGATTTATGATCTTTCTGAGAGCCTTGAACCAAAGAAAGCAAATGTTGAGATCCAGAAGTACTAGAATGTTGAATATCTGGGTTATTTTCAGATATGACAGTACTATCAGGTGATGCCGCTTCATCTTGGAATATTTTAGCTGGTAGAGTTACATCATGAGTAACCGACAAACTGGATAACTTGGTGTTAGACAATGATAACGCCATTGGCTTTTCGATAGTTTTTACAATTTTCTGCTTTACTTGATGTTGAGTCAGAATCGACACAGGTAGCCTTGAGGCGCCCGCATTCGATGTCGCAAGAGTGATGACAGGGTTCAAGTTTGCAACTTTTGGTACATTTGAAGATATGACACTAATAACTGAGCTCATTGGTTTTGAAATTGGCTGAGATGACATATTTACTGTCAATGGAGAGTTACTCAGGTTAAGCGGCACTTTCTTTATTTGAGGTTTTGGACCACCAGCATGACCGGTCACATTCGCTATAGGAACCGCAAGATTCTTTAAAACTGGTACTGAAATCGTCTGATTAGCTATTGAAACAGAAGCAACAGTCGCTTGTGAAACTTCGTTTAGTATTTTTGAATTGGGATGCGGTGATAATACAGTAGCGCTAAGGACTGGTAAGCGCGACAACGTTGTGCTTTGAGATGGATTAACAATTTTGTATTGCATGTTTGTAGATGGTTGTTTAGCAGTTGCAAGACTTATTACTGCTACGGTTTTTGTCGTAGTTTCAGTTCTTGTAGAACATTTATCTTGATGGGTTGTTTCTTCTTCCACTTCGTCTTCTGGCTTCCTACTATCTATTAATTCTTCAAAATCTTCTTCCGTGGCTATACGTTCCTCAGGAGATATCGCTCCAGGTTCAACAACAACAATGTCATCATCATCTAAATGTTCCACGAATTCTTCAATATCTTCATCGTTATCTTCTTTAGTAAAGCTCATGCGTGCCGCATCATCCGAAACCGGAGCATATTCTACTCCATCTGGAGCATATAACACATATTTTCTAGATTCACTTGATTCTCCTATTTCTTCAAATCGCCCCTCCATACTAGGTGCAGCAGTTTTGCCTCCAAATCTTGGTCGTGGTGGTGTTCGTCTCTTTAGAATGGAAACTTTATTCAAGTGTGTGAGACGACGTCTGTCTTCTTCTTTGGGCCAAACTGGAGCACCACCGAAAAGACCAATTTTAAAATATCTATAACCTGGCGGAACAGGTGCAACATTAGGCTTTCCACCGCCTCGTTCTTCATTCGATGGTGCCATATGATGGTGGTGACCACCACCATGCTCTTGATGCATAGGCGCCGGAGAAGCTGCAGGCGATGCAGATGGTGTCGGAGTTCGGGCAACATGTGGCGAACGTGCTAGAGAAGGCGACGACGGCGCTCCGCCCATGGGACTATACTGTTGCCTCTGAAGCATTTGCTGACGCTGTCAAATAAATAAATTTATTATAACTCATTATTTAGTATTGAATTTATGAAAGTTTTCTTTCGACTTAGTTGCCCATAACTCAGTCATTTCTCGCAGACATTATTCCTACAATAAGTTATTTAAAGCCCCAACTTATTTCACATCACTAAGGCTACATTAAAAAAATTCTCTCAGACAATAATTATTATTAAATATACTCTTGCCTTTCACACATGCACACGCTCCCACACCACATACACACACACAAATGTATATGAATAAACAAATATAGATTTACCGCCGTGACCAACAAATTTGTATATATCTTTACTGTGAGTTAAGATAATAAAATGTAAATCGGTTGTTGGCTGCGTAACTTTTCAATTATTTATATAAGTTTTAGCAATAAGATATGCTTTGTATTTTACTTTCAATAAATAAATAGCTTTCAGTGTAACCCTCATATATTTATCATATAAATAAATGAAGTACAAGATACGCATTCCTCGCAAAAGCACTACAGAAATTCTATTAACATTGTCTTGTACGATGTTTTTAGGAAGAACCTTATACCACGCTAAATCTTTAAGAAAGTAGAACCAGATAGATCAATTGCCTGTACCAACTGACTCCTCTGTGCATAGACTTCGCTACGTGCCACAACTTATCATTTATTTTATTTTATTCTATCTCGAGTTCAATCACGATAAATTGACACTGTTGTCCACCCATCAGCATGTGTCAGTACTTTTACTTGGCAGAATGTATGATGTGTGGATATGGTTGAAGTATCACATGAGCGTTGTTAAAAAAATACTCACAGCCATTTCGTTAGTAGTATTTCCTGGCGAGGGCAGTGGTTGCGGACTACCAAGCGGCGAAGTTTGTTGACGACCTCCGAAAGGAACACCAACCCTCATACCTGTAAAAGAAAATTTAAATTTATTCCATAAATAATTATATCTTTTACACAAATCAAAAGGAATAAAAGCCTTAATCATGATTCAGGCTATACTTTATCCCGCTACGCTTGTCTAGGGCGGATTGTCGGGATAGCTTGACTTGGTAATAATACCTATAGACCATAAATATTTGTTTCAAACGCGAATATTGAATCCCGGACCACTGACGGGAAAGCGGGATCTTCAGATCAGAGAGTCAATAATTACCTTTACCTTACCAATAGAAGCGAAAAATAATAGCACAAATTACAGTCACTAAATTCAAACGGTCGTCAAACAAAACACCAAAATATCACAAAACACTTAAAGCACACACTTAAATGCATCCTCAGATATAGTATGCTCTGTGAAGATAACCAATGCGATCTCATAATAACGATGAGAGGTGATATATCTTTTATTACAGTTAAGAAATGCCTTTGGTAAAATTAACTCCCGTTTACCTTTAATATTTGAATAACCTGATGATAAAAATGAAATGTAGAATTCTTACCTTGCTGATGATGGGGTGGTCTTGCAAATCGTGATGGCAAAGGCGAACAACCCGGAGCAGGACGTGAAAAACGCCCGCCACTATATTCGTTCTGCAAAAAAATAAAATTCAATGTACATATTGTGTACATATTGTCGCGCCTGTTTTTAGTAAGTGTAGGCAGAGACCACAGATCTCCATCTGCTACGATATCGGCATACTTTCTTTGCTTCCTCCACACTCATCACTCTCCTAGTGCAAGCTTGCCGGTTAAGTGTTCTCTTCACCCTAACCAAATTGCCGAAGGTTTTAAAAAAAGGCCAGGTTTTCCTAAAAACTTCGGCAATTTGGTCAAGGTATGTTTTCCTTAGTCTTCCCCTACAGACCATTGTATCTACATCCGCAATGTAAATTTATTTTACCAGTCATCTTTCATCCATCCTTTATATGTGTCCAATGTTATAATATTTTATGGAAAAATATATAAAGTTATTCATTCTTACATTCTGAAGTTGAGGGGAGTGTGAAGCTACAGGGCTTTGAATTTGCGACTGCTGGTAAATCTGGAAATTTAATAAAATAAAAAATCGTTAGATGCGCTATAAATGACGTTTATACATTTTCAGTCTCTTGACAAAGTGGTCATAGTCATTACTTTGGGTGGTGGATCGTTTCATCATCCATCGCCATCACCACCTGTTACCATTCTTCGCGTACTGACGTTACGGACTGATTTTATACATGTTTCGATGTTAACAAAACAAAGTATACTTGTTGTGGCTACAGAATACTACAATATGTTTTAGTGATTGCGTTTCCTGTCGATTATATGGCATAAAATGGAGAAAAAACTGTAAAATTCAAAACACTAACCTGAGGACTACGACTTGGCGTTGGTAACTGCGGGCTAGTTCTTTGAGCTTGCAATTGTTGCAGGAAGTGCTGTGGGGACATTGATGTCTGCATAGGAGACTGCTGGGTATGCATTGGCGATTGCTGTATGTGCATCGGCGATTGTTGAGAATGTAAGGGACTCTGCTGCATATGCATAGGGCTCTGCTGTGGATGCATAGGACTTTGTTGCGGATGCATCGGACTCTGCTGCGGATGCATGGGAGAATGCTGCGTCGAGAGTTGCTGCTGCGTATGTAGCGGCGACTGATGGATCGGTGATTGTTGTGGATGCATAGGTGACTGTTGCGGATGCATCGGCGATTGTTGCGGATGCATCGGCGATTGCTGCGGGTGCATTGGCGACTGCTGCGGGTGAATCGGTGATTGTTGTGGTATATTTTGAGACTGCTGCACGTGCATCGGGGATTGTTGCGAGTGAAGTGGAGACTGATGCGCATGTAGAGGCGATTGTGTCGAAGGGTGCAGCGGAGATTGCGACGTATGATGTAGCGGAGACTGCTGCGAATGCAAGGGTGATTGCATCGGCGACGTCAAATGATGTATAGGTGACTGCGGAGCAAGTGAATGGTGAGGCGACTGCGAATGTGGAGACTGTATATGCAATGGAGACATTGTTGGCCTTGCGCCTGTTTGTCTCGGAGTTTGACTGCTTGCTTGAATTGCATTTCGAACTCCCGCCAGCTGTTGCTGACTAAACTGCATCATTCCGCCGACCGACTGTGGCCTCTCTTGAACACCAGACAGTTGTCTAACTAGTTGCTGCTGAGCTGTTCCAGTTTGTTCTATGACGAGCGTCCGGCCACCTTGAAGAAGTCTTCCTTGCGCATTGATTGGCGATGTTACCAAACCAATTCTCTGTTGCGATATTTGCTGCCCATCGGAATTCAGAACCGTTTGTTGCGTACGAATAAGTGTTTGGGGCTGTTGTATTTGAGTTCCTTGCAAACCTATTTGCATGGGACGGTTGATCGTAGTCTGTTGTTGTATTTGTGAAGACTGACCAATATTTTGCGTTTGCGCAAATACTGTTTGATTGTTTGTTATTTGCTGTTGGTTGATGACCGTTTGTTGGGTTATTTGTGGATTTTGCTGACGATGCTTTGTTTGATATTCCTGAAAATTTATTATTTATTTTTTTTTTTTTTTTGGTCTCGCACTATATTCATTATAACAAAAAATATATATAAACCTGTATTAGCATGCTGTGCTGCCTAGCCTGTTTTCTAGCTGCTTCAAGATGCTTTTGTAGCGCCTGTTGCTCTGTCGATACACGCTGAAGTTCCGCGGCATCGTTCGGCATCAATTCATTGCCCGACTTGCGCAACTGGCGCTGCTTGCTGTTCAGCGACTGCAAATTTAAGAAGGAAAATATAGAAGGCAAAGACGATAAAATATGATCGCAATATACCCGCTTCACCCAGAGTTAGTCACGGAAATGAGCACACGGTCCAACCTGCGAAATATTTCTAAATTTGTCGTATCGGAGGACGCTAACACGCTACTACGGTAACAAAGCACACAAACACAGAAGCGTCTACGGGGCTCACCTTGCGTATCTTGCGCAGTTTCTGCACTTCCGCCTCGTAGTAGCGTAGCTGATCGGTGGCGAAGGCGTTGTACTGATCGAGCCACTGCTCGTACAGTAGGCGGGCGTGGTGATCGGCTTCGGAGACAGGCCGCTCGACGGGGGCGGGCGGCGCGGGCGGCGGGGCGGCCGAGTACAGCGGCACACTGGGCACAGGCGGCGCGGCAGGCACGCTGCCCACGCCACCGCTCACCTGACCCACACTCGCACCCACGCCCACGCCTACGCCCACACCCACCCACTCGCCGCCGTCGCGCTCCTGCTCCCGTTTCTCCTGTTCCAGAAGCTCCTCCAGAAGCAACGGTTGCTCCTGGTTTACGTTCTGACGGTTAAATTTTGACCCTTGTGATGCCTCTCGTGGAGTGACATCACCCGCCACCATTATTATTGTCGGTCGCGTTTTTTGCCACTTGTTAAGCACGTTTTGTAAGAATATTTTTGCTTTTGATTTTCGTACAATTTACCCATCTCATCTTCACTAAGAGACATTGATTTAGATACAAAAAAGTTGATTTAAGACTTAAAATGTTGCTGAGAACTTTTTGGAAAATTTTCAGTTGGTGACAAGTACTTATAAAATAAACAATCTAATAACGTTTGCTAAATAATTAAAATAATTGTGTATTGCACTACTTTACGATAGAGCTATTTTGAAGGAAAGAAAAAAAATTAACATCAGTGCGAAAAACATAATTGTCAAAATGTGCTTATATCTAGATATTTCGTTTTACTGGTTTATGATCTAATAAATGATCAAATAACAGTTATAACGAACGAACGCAATATTAGTATTATATAGTGTAAATTTTGTATGCAAATTTTTTCTTTAATTACTTTCCTATATTTCAATTTCATGAACTGATAATGATAAGAATATAAATTGGGCATCACAATTGACATTTTAAATTAAAAAAGTTTTTTAGATTATCATTTTAATAGAAGTATATGTGTGTGGGCAAATAATGTTTATAAAAAATAATATTTTTTTTTTATATTTATAAAACATGTATCGCTAAACATCAATTAAATATTAATTTTACTAACATATATAAATCAATAGATTATTTTATTATTAGTGATTTTTATGTGATTTTCAATTCTTCACTGCTTTGGAATTATTATTCTTCATTTAAGTCGTTAAACAGATGAGTTAAAATCAAATAATGATATATTTAACTATCTTCTGTGTATAAATCTAAGTTCAGTTAACAGCACATTTGAGTTTTGATCATCGTCACACATATTTATAATTTATGAGTTTTATTTGAACAGCGGTAACACAATTGCACATAAAATGTTCCCCCGCCACCGCGAGTGACAAATGACAACAGATGAGACAGGCAATTGAAACTAAGATCTGAGGCATAATGTCTAATTTCAGGATGGTGTTTGGTTGTAGTTAGTAATTTTAGTGCTAGTATATCATACGTAGACTCGTGTTAGAAAAACGCTGAAAAGGTTCAAAGGTTAGTCAGTACGCATGCGTGCGGCGAGCAAGCAAAGAAAAAAAGCGAAAGTGTGTCAAGGTTATAAGGTAATTTTTGTTTTCGGTAAGAGTTCAGCTAGACTAAAGGTTTATTTATAGGTTTAGGTTCTAAGGTTGTAAATACAGAAAAAGGAATAAGATGGATGACATGGGTGGGACAATGACATGGGATAACATGGGTAAATATATATCATCACATATGAATGTCATTAATATTTAACAACATTGTGTTGTAATACTACCGCTGTATTGTAATATTTTTCTACTAGATTCGCGAAAAGAAATAATGTACACTATTTTTAAATATAATAGATGTAAAGACAAATTTTATATTTTTAATAGCTCGTATGCTTCTCATTGCGGGGCACATTTGTGCTAGACATCAATTAACCATGCCTGTCCGAGGCGGATAAGCGGTCATTAAATCACCGCACGATAGCATGATGCAGAGAAAACTCCATTGAACTTCCTGAATGGCCTGCCCGGCCTGCTCCACCCTGAATCCCATAGAATATTTATGGAGTCTATTAAAGCACAAAGTCAAGCGCCACACTATAAACACCAAAGAAGTGATAAAACTCCGCCTGCGACAAGAATGGAACGCAATATGTTTTGAAGACTGTAGAAAGCTTGTTAGTTCTCCACCGAAAAGAATTTCTGCAGTAATTAAAGCAAAGGGTGGACTCATAAAATATTGATTTTATGTGAATTGTCTCTGTGAAATCGATGTGACTGTATTAAATTGCTTTAATTTATTTCGTTGTGATATTCCTCGAAAATCTAATGAGATTATAGCTTAATACTTTTGGCCAAAGCTGTATGTCAAAATTAGTTACAATTAAAAATTAAATTGGATAAAAAAAACGTAAATCACCAGTCAAATATTTAAATTTTTTTCGATATATTTATTATAAATTATTATTAATATATAAAGGTATAAACGACATAGTCACAATAAGCTAGTAGTGATACGTCATAGTGAATAGAGTCGAGAAAGATGTAATGGAGCAACGGAGTAAGATGTGTTGGGATGTGTGGAATGTGGAGGGTGGTGGTGTTGGTGGACGGTAGTGATGGTGGCAGTGGTGGTGTGGTGGAGGGTGGTGAACGGGGGAAGGGTCTAGGGATGCGAGCAATATCTGACCTGCAGCAGCAGCGGGCGGCGGTGCAGCCAGTCGCCCCACGCGTCCGCCGCGTCGTAGGGCGCCTGTCCGCCAACAACCATCAATCACCGACATGCAATAACACGCCTGTACTCGCCCAACGACAAACAAACCTACGCCTCTGCCACTCTCTCAAGTTTTGTTAGGGTAATCTCTTAACATATATTTTATTTTTATGTAACTTTTACAACGTCATATTTTTTTTAATTTCATATTTCAATTTTTTGTCCCTATATGTCTCACTGCTGAGCACGAGCCTCCGCGTTTCTGAAAGAACGGACGTTAGTCCACCACGTTTGTCCAATGCGGTTTATTCCGATGCGGGGATCGAATCGCGACCATATTTACTGCGGGAGGCCCCAATATTTTATTTTATTACTAGGAAGTCAGTCTAAGAATAAGAAGTACATAGAATTTAATCAAATACTTTTGATGTAACTATTTCCGTCCGTAGCGCACTTGACACGTTCCCTACAAGACCCTGATCAGACCCTTTTTTGAATATTTAGGCTGCGTGTTTATTAAATTAATTCCTAGAAAAATAATTTCCTCGATTATTATGATTTTTGGATTATTTTAATCATTGTAAAGCTTGATGAGTGTAAGCCCCACATGGCATGGAACGTTTTAAGGACTCACTTAACATGATATTACGAAAATAATGCTTGGAATAAAAATTAAAAACTGGTCAGGAGGGAAATATAATCAAAAAAGATGGTCAACTGCAGTTTCTTGTTCGTTCTCTGCGGAAGTCTTTTTGGAATCGGTAAGTCTTATAAGCCTTAAAAGTTTAAGCCTTAACAGTAAATTGATTTAGAGAACTTGACTTTAACATTGTGGGAGACAGTAAAAATACTTACGAAAAGTTTAAAATTATATCAATTAATATAGTTGTAGATTGTAAAATATCTTCAGGAAATTTTGCACCATCAATATTCGAAGATCTTTTTATGCAAATGTAATTTAGAACGTGATGAGGAACATTCCAATGCATTTTTTTTCATGAAATACTGATATTTACATTTAATTTGAATATCGACGCAGAAAAAATCCTATCATAGAATAAAAGAAGACAAAGGATCGCAAAGAAACCTTTTTAGTTCTCTTATGTATTTTTGATATAGTTTTGATCACCCATACAAAAATAAATCCCATAAAAACTTGAGAGATATAATCCATATACCCATGCAATATTAGTCCTAAAGCATATTTAATTTTTTGCAATATTCACATTTCCACCAAACCTCCACCAATATCGAATATAAGCATTTGAATTAATATTGCTGTGGATATGGTTATGCTTAGTACAATTCATATTTTGCTGCGATGTAGTCTTAAGTAAGCATTTTATGAACATTGGTTCAATATTGGTTCACATTTACGTATCTTTAAAAAATATTTTATTAATTAACAGCAGAGTTATTTGCTTTGAAGTATCATAATTATCTTCCTTTTTTCTTCATCTAATATATCCTAGCAAGTCATCATGAAAACAACATTCAGATAAACGATGTGGTACCTAGGGTACAATGGGGGCTATCCCAATTTTTCCCATGGTTTTCATAGGAGGTAAATATGGGAATGAACAACAGTAAATAGGCAGCATAAGGTACCTGAGTGATAATAACCAACCTGCGATCTTGAATTCTGCCGGTGCAGCGTGGATGAAATGGACTGTTACGGCTACACTGATGATAATGATACAAGATGTATCAATCTTCAACATGAATAATTGTATGAGGCACTTGGAAAACTTTAGAATTTTTTTGTTAAAACAAAAATTGTCCAATGATGATAAATAATTTTTACTATGGAATATTTGTTGGCAAGCAATACAAAATTACTGAGAAAAAGAGTTTTTTAAAAATTAACTTTAATGAAAATTAAAAAAACAGCCACAACTTAATATAATTGAGAATAAGTAGTATGATCGAGGAGACATTTTGAAGATTAGGAATATAATTATGATTAACATATGTTTGTTTCTGTATAATAATTAAGTAGTTAAAGCGATAAAATAAATGTGAACCTAGCTTGAACAACATACATTTAAAGCTCTGAAATTCATCTTGACGATTGTTATAAACTAAAGAAACGTCAAAACGAATTCAGCAAAACACGGAGATAACAAAATAATTACTACATGCACGACACTGTATCCAAAAATCCTCCAAGATATTTGCATTAATTTTTCTATATTTACTGCATTATTAGTAAAATTTACATCATTCTCATTTTAGGACTTTTAATTAGTTAAATGAGAAAAGTTATTAAAGGAAGCATCTTCGATATCCTAAATCTCATAATACAATTGATGCAGAACTTTATAGAGCTATATGACATCTATAAATTACGTCACACGTTAAGAGGGAGGGAGGTTAATTATGGTTTATTAAGACATAAGCTTCGTGTCGACACACATTTAAATCTATAGTCTAAATCTGTAAACTTTCACTCCAATATTAAAATATTACTAATTCTGTCAATGTCGAAAAATTATAGTGCTGTTTTAATTTAATAACTTCTGAATGTAAAATTGGAAAATTTGTGACGTCACAGCAGGTGAGGTCACACAAATGTGACGTATGGCAAAGAGGGGTCCTAAACATCAAATTCTAGTGATGTAATTTATGGATGGCCCTTTAATATTATTTGATGTGAATACGGGCTACTTGGCAATATAACTTCACACATATCAGGGCCATAATATAAACGAAATAAGATAGATAACCCTTTGACGTTTGGTGTCTTATTTTTGATGTCAATTTTGAAATACAATACACGAATACGATATTAAAAGAATTTTTAGATTTTACATTCAGTTAAAATGACTGTTGACTTGTTTAGAATAGCATTAAGGTACTGTAGAAATGTTATTTGAATATATTCTTAACAAATTTCACCCCAAAGCACAAATTGATATTGAAACAATACAACTTTTACATCAAATTAAAACTTACTGGATTTACTTTATACTATCTCTATTCTACGTGACATTGGCGAAATCATCTTTAGTATTGTGGCACTATTGAAAGCCATTAATACAAAAAAAAGAGAATGAATACTTAATACTTGTTTCATTTATGTTATGTCCACTATAATCGAATGGACGAGACATCATCACTATTTTTACAATAAGTCACTTTTTAGGACACCTTGTTTAACACAATAGGTATATTATTAATGGAGTCAGGCGTTACTTTGCGGAAATCCATCACTATATGGACAGTCAAAAGTTTTACTTAGCTAAGATCCGCGACAAGCAAAACAATAACAGAAAATTAATAATGTGTGTTTTTCCGTTGGGCTAAGTGGATTTATTTGAAACTTAAACCAAAAACTTACCCAAAATTGGCCATCAACTCTCCACCCACCAACCACTATACACAACACCAAACACACCGAAAAGGTTTTTCGGTTGTCTTCCGTAGAGTCTACTATACCTAATAATATCCAAATAAATCCACTTAGCCCAACGGAAAAACACACATTATTAATTTTCTGTTATTGTTTTGCTTGTCGCGGATCTTAGCTAAGTAAAACTTTTGACTGTCCATACAATAGGTATATCTACTTATAAGAAATATATTTAAGTCCTTTTTGATCGCATTGACTTTTAAAATGGCCCTGATGTGCGTTTCTAACTGTACTGAAAGGGGAATGCAATTATGAAGAATTTTGATCCGTTACCTGCGGATAAGGGGGCGGGGGCGGCTGTGGCGCGCGCAGAGTGCCGGGGTAGGGGGGCGGAGGCGCTGGTCGAGCCACGCCCACAGACCCCACCGATCCCACAGTACCCACTCCCGCTGACGCTGAAATACACACAAAAAATCATTTTGTAACTCACTGTCTTACAACATGATATACACTGAGCGTACTTTAAACAGACGATAGATTTAGATGATTATATAAATAATAATATTATAATTGGGGAAAATTTTTCTTCGCATTTTATATGTATATATTTTATTCTTTAAATTTTGTTCACATTTACTTAGAATAAATGTGCCATTTTCTCCGATAACTGTGTGCCATCTTGTAGGTAGTGACATGATACCGTTGCTATAGAAATTTTGGGACTTCTGATAAAAGACATGCGACAAGTAGTTTTGACAGTCCCCTATTGATGTTAATCTGACACTGCCCAAAGAATTATGCAGAGACGGAAAGGTGGAAAGCTAAAGGTGCAATTTCAGGGCTGTATGGCGTATGCATTAACACCTCCCAGTCAAACTCTCTTCCTTTTGGCTAAATGGCTAAAGATGTGTGTAGTCTAGCGTTATCGTGATGAAAGACCACACCCTATTAATCAGTTCCGGCTTCTTTCTCTCAATTTCTGGCTTTAATTTCATCATTTGCTGGCAGTAGAGATCCGAATCGATAGTTCTGCCTGGCGGTAAAAGCTCATAATGAATAACGCCCTTCCTATCCACGGCATCACCATACATACAGCATAACCTTTTTGCGAGTTTAACCTGGGTTTTCCAGTATGTGGAGCCCGGCCGACCTTTGAATACGACCTTTTTCGCACGTTCTTATCGTAAATGATCCACTTTTCATCGCCAGCTATTAATATCTGTAAAACAGTTCGGTTTCATTACGCCTCAATAAAGAATCGCAAATGAGTGCACGGTTCATTAGGTTTTGTCAGTGAGCTCGTGTGGCACCCAAATATCGAGCTTTTTTGTATACCCTACTTTTTTCATGTGTCAAAATTGTTTTAAGGTCAATTTCCAGTTCTTTAGTTACGTCCTAACTAGTGATATGCCAATCTTGCTCCACTTTTTAAAAATGGCAACGGGGCGACCAGAGCGAGGTGTATGTTTGGCATCAAAATTCCTGGATTGAAAACGCTTAAATCAACTTTGCGCTACTCTTACTGACACTGCTCTAGGTCCATAAAGGTCGTAAATTTTTTCGCGGTTTGCGATGCTTTTGTTCCTCTTTTGTAATAAAATTTAAAATGTATCAAGTTTCTTCATTAGATTCACTAATTTTGACAGAAAGACCTTTATAATGACACCAAAACCAGCCAGTTCAATAGAGTAAGAAATCTTATTGCAAGTTTATATACATACTATATACATATACATACTATATACATATACATAGTATATGCGAAAAGACTTTTTCTCCGACCTAATATAAAGCTGTGTTACCACTCACTTACATATTATTTGGGGAACTGTAAGAGATGGGGGTAAGTTTGTTATAGGGAAATGTTCGGATAAAAACTAGATAAAAAGAATATGGTGTGGTAAAAATTTGCTCGACGGCCCACCCGAACCCTAATATCAACCGGAGTCGCTCACGAACAAAAAATGGTGACAAGGGTGATTTGACACTTGGGTTGCAGGGGAGAATAAAATCCAAAGTGGTGGAAAACAAGATGGCCTCCATACAAAGCTAAAATTTATGGGCTGATTTCGCTGAAATTTAGCAGAAGCCAAAAACGTTCGCGTAGCTTTTTTAAGCGAACCGAAAAGGTAGTGACCCTATATCTTTTTTAAAAGCAGGCAATGCTGAGGAGATACGTACCAGAGTGCGGCAGTGCAGCGAGCGTCACGGAGCGATCGTGACGGACAACGCCCACGGCACCGTCCGCGCCCAGCAGCCGCGTGCCGGGCGCGATGGCGCGTCCCGCCGCCAGCGCGGCCTGAACCTGCGCTGTCATCGCGCTCACTATGCTCGCAGTGTTGCCGTTGCTCGCGTTCTGTTTCAATATTTAGTTTATTTAGGTATCTATCATATAACCAACAATATCTCAGTTAGGAAGACTCGGGCTTACGATCTGTACGTCCTAAGTTCGTATGCTCCACTCGAAACTATGAAAGGCTCAAAACTAAATTGCAAATAGAAAAAACGATATTTCTATGTTTAAAAGATAATTGTCTTATGAAGGTTAAAATCTAATATTAATTCTGTCATAATTTATCTTTATACATATTTTTCTTTATCTAATTAGTTTAATCATAGATTTATAATTCTTGATATTTACTGCATTTTTAATACGTAATTAATTAGGATGTTGTAAATACAGATTGAGATGAAATCCATCGGGTTGACGTGGCCTGAAGTGAAGCGCGTCGCCCAAGACCGATCTCAATGGAGAAGCACTGTGGTCGCCCTCTGCCCCACCTCGGGGACATAGGACCATATGATGATGAAATAGAGATTGTCAATATAAAGCTTCATTTTTGACCTTAACAATCCAAGAAATAATTTACTCTAAGCTGCCTATGTCTAGACTGCCAACCGCCCTACTAAAGACCTTAGTCTTGGTTGATTGGCAGTCTTTATGCAGTTTTCTGCAGTAGAACATTAAAGTGCCATTTGTGATTGAACTTCCCTACATCAATACTAACCGAAGAAAAGTGCATATTATGAGGTCCAGTCAGCTGTAGTTGTGCCCGCTGAACTATCTGTTGTCCGATAACCTGCTGGGTAGGCTGACCAAACTGTGTTGGCCTCTGACCCAAATTCTGTTGCTGCAAAAAATTTATGCGAATATTATAGTGTACGAGTTTTATAAATATATCTCTCAAAAGTGTTCAAGAATTTATCCATAAATGGCACTGCATTATGTAGTTATAAGCTAAATTACAATATGATAAGTTGATTTGTAAGCTGATATATGTAAATTTGATAATTGAAATAGTAGACAGTCAAAAGTTTTACTTAGCTAAGATCCGCGACAAGCAAAACAATAACAGAAAATTAACAATGTGTGTTTTTCTATTGGATTAAGTGCGTTTATTTGGAACTTAAACCAAAAACTTACCGAAAATCGGCCATCAATATTCTAAGAAAAAGATCTTAGCTAACTAAAACTTTTGACTATCCATATAGTGATGGATTTCCGCAAAGTAACGCCTGTCTCCGTTAATAATTGAAATAGTATTTTGGGGGTTACGTGCCATTCCTGTACATCATATTAATAATAGTAAAAGCAAGCTATTGGCGAGAGGTTACCCAACATCATAACCAGTGGCGCGTTCTCATTTCAGAAACCAGAGACCAAGGCACATTTTGTGGTCGTTGTCCCGACACAGTAAGTAGTAGTTAATAAGTAAATCATTTGGATATTAAAAGGAAAACAATGCTTACCTGCATGGGCAATTGCAACCGTTGTACGCTACTGGCAAATATCTGCGAGAACACGGGCCTTTGCGGAGACTGTATTGGACGCCACTCACCCTCCTGTTTCACTTCGTCTCCCTCCACCTTTACCTCTGATTTGATTTCTTGCATAGCCGCCTGATAAACACACCAATATGAATATAGTAAAACCTCAGACACGTCAGCTGCTCATATAAACGTTGTGTAAGGAATGAGGGCAAAGGTCTGAATAATTGAAGTTTGAAGTTGGATAAAAATTTGTTATAGAAGCAGTAGGCGAACAAGCAAGAAAGTCAATTGTTATTAAGTGATCACCGCTGCTCATGGACATATTAAAGGCATTGAAGATGTACTGCCAACTTAAGAATAAGGATATAAAAAATGGGAAGATTAAATTGGAGGAAGAAAAAAAAAGGAGATAAGCTTCTGGATCCCTAATAAAAAGTGGTACCACAGAAAAATACTACCATTTAACGCCGATGTTCTGCAATGGAAATTCTCCCTATTCAGGGAAATCCTATATCCAGCAATGAATCTCTATGGGCTTATATAATAATTATATATTAAAATCTATCATGCAAATAATATGCTCTTATTGTCAGCAAATCTCAAGAGCTGTTACAACAATAAACTACTTCGCATATAAAAATAGACTTCTAGAATGGAATCTTGAGATACTTCAAGAAAAGCGAAGGTGTAATAACGAATTTGTAGAAAATGCCATTACTTAAAAATAATACTACTTACTTGTATAGTCATATGCTGGTTCTGTGTGATGACCCTATGAACTCCTTCGGAGAACATTTGACCAACATTTGTAGCAGGAGTCATTTCAGCTTTCACTTCTTGGCTTTCAGATTTAATCACGCATATTTCCGATTTCACTTCTACCTTCTCCGTCTCAATGTTCTTCACAGCTTTCTGCAACTCACTGTCAACCTTATTTTCGCCTTTATTATCAAGTTCATCACTGAAACAAAATAAGTCATATTGAGCCGTCTGCTTCACAAGCTCAGAGCTATGGAAAGAGCTATAGGAGTTTCTTAGATGTATATAATTAGGAATGAACAAATCCTCCGGCGAATCAAAGTCATCTACATGGTTCTCCAAATTAGCACACTGGCACACTAGGCAAATGTGGCTGGTCATGTTTGTCAGAAAACTATCAACCGCTAGCGCGGACGAGTGCTGGTTAAATAGTATAGAGACCGTGTCTTGGAAATCATAGTAAGGGCCGCCCCCGTCAGTTGGAGCGAGGACTTGCGTAAGGCGGCTGGTAGAAACTAAATCCGACTAGTGGTCTAAATTCGTCCGTAACTCATAATATTTTTTTATCTTATATTTCTACACTCCTTTTCTTTATGAACTTTAAATATGTCAAATTTTCATACGTCAAATTTTTAATTAAAAGAAGGTATAATTTTTTTTTGCGTATTTATATACAGTAAACCCTCCTATAACGCGCGTTATACGAGGGATCACTGTAGATACGTTGATTATATAATCAACGTATCTAAAACTCAAAACTAGGAATAAAAACTTAATAAATTAAATTAATTTTATAAGAACACGATGTGCAAACGTAACAAAGTTGATTACGAACTGTCAAATCATTATAAATTTCACAGTACAAATATATGACTTGAGGAATCCCCGCGTTATTCGAGGGAAAACACGCGTTATACGAAAGACAGGGAATCGCGTTTTAGGGCGGTTTACTATATTAGTAATTCTTACTCGTGTTCGCGCTTGGCATGCCGTTCGGGCACGTGGTCGTCGGCGAGCTCGAGCCCGTCCAGTATATGCGCGTCGTTGAGCTCCGCCAGCTCCGGATCCGCGTACTCCAGGATGTTGAATTGCTCACCGATCTCCGCCGTCAACGACTCGAGGAGCGCCTCGTCATCCTCACCGCCCAAACCCGTCAGGATGTCCACCTGTGTTACAACAAATTATTATATATAATATTGCTGTATCCAGAGTACATGCACGGGTACAAAGTTTTTTGTTTATTTTACAATGAAGTGAAAAGGAGCTTTTTTGGATCCAATGCCCCGCTTCGATTTATAAATGTGTCGTTAAAATGTGTCGTTTTATAAATGATGATTTAATACATGTTATGGATTTCTAATACCCAAGACCTAAGAAGATTAAAATATATTCCGAAAGTAAATGAGTGAAATTGCAATGGGCACGTTCATAATCATTTTATTATATGATATACTACGATATTATAAACATTATATTTGAGTTATACCAGGTACTTTTTCTCGTATAAAAAATAATACATTGATTAAGTTCAAGTTAAAAGAAACAACATTTTTACAAGTTTTTATTTTTAAAAACATTTCATACATTATCATTTCATACACCATATATAACATTTCAACATATGACGTATGATAAAGGATTCAATGATCCCTTATCACAAAGCAGCATGGTGAGGATCATTGTCATGTGTCCACGTGACGCAGATTTTCCTTATGTTTGTATTTGTATTCTTTTAACAATATATCTTTATTTTTTTAGGGGATAGGAAGGCAAACAAATAGGCATGTCACCTGATGGAAAGCAATCAACGCCGCCCATAGACTTCCGGAGCGCCATAGGCAGCGCGGAAGCGTTGCCGACCTTTAAGGAAAGTGTCATTATGGGAGTGGGATGGGAGGTGAATGGAAGGGGGAGGGTGTGGGGCCTCCGGAAGTCGGCCGCTCACCATACGAAGCGCGGTAAGTAAGCTACCACTCGGACTCCGGTTTTCTGCGGGAGTGTGGTACTTTCCCGGGCGAGCCGGCCCATTCATGTTACAGACAAATATTATGCCATTCTTGACAAAGTATTCGTCTGCAACGTGGCTCTACTACTATATATATCTAATTTTATAACTGTATTTTGTCAAATAAAAGATATTGCCTTCGTGATAAACAACAAATAGGTATTTCTTTATAAAGTTTATGTGAAAATTGTAATCTGCAAATACCTCTCCTATATTTCCAGTGTCTTGTTCTAGTTTTTCCATATCGGCCATGTCCATTTCGTCAGTACCTTGATCGGCGCTAGAATCTTGCTTTGTGTCTCCACTATTAACAACTGTAAATATAAAACTTTGTATTACACAAAACAATAGTAATTTTTAGTACTAGTGTCCTTTTAATCCCAAACCCCTTACAAAGGAAATGTTCGACACTTGAAATGGAATTCGTTCAGTAGGTATGTCGGCTGCTCCATTTCACAAAAATGCTAGAGGAATGAGATAGCCCATTGAGCACAATTGTGAAACAAAACAAAGCAGCCTTACACTATACTCCATCCTAAAAACAAGACGGCTAAACCTTAAGTCGACTTGCAGACGAAATGGAGATATTAAAATATAAACATATCTTACAAATTAATACCATCAGACCACATCATATATAATTTTTTAAGAGAAATCACCATCCATCACAAAATCACCGCCGTCCATAGATATCCCACAATGTCAGCGGCGTCAGAAATACATTGTCGGCCTTTCGTGAACATATACGCTCGCCGCTTGAATACTCCAATATCTTAATTACTCAGAATTACCGTAGGTGGTAGATAAATAGTTCTATACTTACACCCTTCGTGATTGTGCAGTATAAAATTATATAGGAGAACTGTATAAAACGTACATAGCGAGGCAAAAAAGCGAAAATGTAGTAAAGCACAAAATAAAAACTTACCACCAGAGCAAAAAAAAACTTAAGGTTTCTGAAAAAAATATATCTGATCACTCAAAAGCAGTCAGTTTCAACGCTTTTCAATATTTTTTATTAGTCTTAGAGCTGTGAGACTCAGACCATACGACGCAATGTGTTTTCTGATTAGAATACGCAATAAAAATTTTTTGAAATGTGTCTAGTACAGGGTTTTCGCTATTTTGTGTCGATATGTAAGTGTTCAAGAGAAAACATAGGCACGACCACCGTACCTGTGTTTAAAATCGAAATTTCATCAAATTTAAATGTCGGAAGCCGATTTCAAAAATTGGCATTTTCAGATTCAATTCTTCTATATAATAGAAATAATGATCAACAAGCCCATTATGCGAAGAATACAAAACCGGCTGCGTAACTTTCGAAAAATTTGTGCGTAGCTGCACATGGGCACTGCTTAAAGGAAACTTTGACTATCACTATATCAACCCAGCTACCTTCAACGGTATTTCCTAACCGATACATTTGAACCTTCAAAAAACAAGTATACATATATCTCGGAAGCCTACAACACTTATGAAGGACTTGTGGTTTTGTAAATATCTATGAGCGCCGTTGATTGCTTTCCACCGGGCAACACTTTCGCTAGTATGTATGCCTCCATATCCCATAAAAAAAATATCATCATACCGTTCGATTGAGCGACGACGGATTGCTTCTGCTCCATCATATGCTGAGCAGCCGAATGTGCCACATTCTGCTGCAATTGTCTGTCACAATCGGCTGTCACAATACGGTGTTGCATAATCACTAAAAGAAAAAAATGAAATTTTCAACTGTTCTCAAAAATCATTCATGATACTGGTGAGAGAACGATATCAAGATAGAGCGAAAATAGATATGTGTTGATGCACTTAACATTTGGTGTTTAGTGTCAATAGTGCTCACTTTTAGGGAGGCAGAGGAGAGTTATCTTATATTTCAAATAACACCAAAGGAGATAAACAATGTTGGGTCTTAAATTAACCAAAATACTTAAATGTTTGTAATACTTAAACAATAACTTAAAAAAATTCCTTTTACAAAACTTTTAGGTTTTTAAGGATGCCTAAAAATGTTAATAAAAAAAGCTCTGAAATCAAAAAAGATAGATAATTAACTGTATATTTAACATAGCTGAACATTCATATTTGTTTTTCATTGCTCATTACTTGGGGTTATATGGAATTCACTAAAAAACATAGTAACCAATTGAAAATTATTATATTTATCACTTATACGTATTATTATATCATTAAGGGCGCCGAATGAGTGATTAAGCCCCAGGTCGCCTAGATAGTTAAGGCCGGTTCTGAGTGTATACACATGAGGCACTCTCTAGTCAACAATAAATGTCTATGAAACAATTATTCATTATCATCATCAACACTGTCATCACTGCTAGATACTGGCCAACTTAGTAATTGAGGGGTGTTATGATTAGCCGAAGTCAGCAAACGATACAAGTCAGTATCGAAGTGCATCGGTTTCTGCATTTGATTTTATAGTGGTCCGATATGGAGCTACAACTGTTTCACGAGATCCGTGAGGCTAGTGGAATAAGCCCATCTGGAGATATAATTAATAGGATAATTTCAACGGGTCTACCATTCCCCACATTCCACACATATCTGTCACCTCATACGCTAAGTCCGCCTACTTTGTTATCTAATATATTACATTTAGGTATACATATATATTCACGCCTATCCCCCGCATGGGTTGGCAGAGACCACAGAGCTCCATCCGCTGCCATTCATCGCAGCGAAACGGCTCGTCATTGGTCGCTTTTCGCCCTCGTGAGAATCAGGACGTGACGGGTGACGAACCACGTCGCCGTCATTTTCGACAAATTAGGTATATGAAATTAGTCTTAGTGAATCCCACAAGTTGCAAGGGAGGATGGAGGTCAGCCCCAACAGAGCCCTGCATGCTGAGGTAAGGCACCATAGTCCCGGGGGAGCCCGACCCCGGGACGATCGGCACGCTTGCGACTAGGCTCGCCCCTAGCCACGCATCCATTGGCACGGCAGACCGTGGATTGGCGGAGAGGAAGGGAAAGGATAGAGAAGAAAGGAAGGGGGCAGGAAAGGAAATGCGTATTGGAGGGGTTACCAGACTCGGAATAAACAATAATTCCATATATTTATAAATCCATATATTTATTCCGATGCGGGAATTCTCGCGGGAGAGCTCTCTTACGGTGCCGAGACGTAGACACTGACAGTGCGTCTCCTCGCCAAGCTCAAAGCCGCTCAGAGGGCTATGGTGAGAGCTATGCTCGGGGTTTCTCTGATGGACAAAATTCGAAATGAAGAAATTCGCCGGAGAACCAGAGTCACCGACATAGCTCTTCAAGTTAGCAGACTGAAGTGGCAATGGGCTGGACACGTTTGTCGGAGAACCGACAATCGTTGGAGTAGACGAGTGCTGGAGTGGAGACCGCAACTCGGCAAACGTAGTGTGGGACGCCCTCCTGTTAGATGAAACGACGATCTGCGCAAGGCGGCTGGCAGAGACTGGATGCGTGTAGCCGAAGGTCGGGCTAGGTGGCGCGCCTTGGGTGAGGCCTATGTCCAGCAGTGGACTGCCGCAGGCTGATATTGATCTTGTTAAATGGAAGTAGATGTCCAACAAAAACACCCCTGGACAAGTTGTCCAATATACAGGTCAGGTCTACAACAAGTCTCAATATTTTCAGCAAGAAAATTATCATTAAGGAAAAATGAATATAAACACACATTGTTGATCTGGTCTTTGTCCAGGTTGCAGCGGCGTACGTGGTCGCATACCAACGGGCAGTGGGTGTCTGAACGGTTGGCCTTCTATGTTCACACCCTGGATTGAACCTTCCTCGCCGCCAGACTCTGCTTCAGAGATAATTTCATTATTTCCCATTCTTTATGGGATAGGCAGGCAAACGAGCAAGCGTGTCGTCTGATGAAAAGCAGTCAACGTCACCCATAGACATCTGCAACACCATAGGCATTGCAAATGCGTTGCCGACCTTAATTGATTTTTTTTTAGATAATTTTTTTTAGACCTTTTTCTTAAGATATAATAATAAACTATTATCTTAAAAATTATTTGAAAACACTAAATTCTTCAAATATACACTCTTATTTCAAATAATAAACTAAAATATGAAATATAGCTTAACATTTTAATGAATAGCAACGGTTTATTGTAAAGTATTGTTGAAGACAAATTTATATCGAATTATTTTTTTACAAATTCATTGACTTGTCTAAAGAATTCCACACACCCTGAAAACAGTACGGAGACCCAAAACCCTTTTCCCCTAACTTTAGTTCATCTCATACATTACTTCCTCTCCTCCTGCCATAATATAATATCGTAAGGTAATACAAACGACGTATCTGTCTGTTGTACCTTTCTATTGGATGATTGCTCGATTGCCTTTCTATCCTAATATATATATATATGTTATATATCAAAGTGGATGTTCTTATGTTCGTTTCCTATACGTTCGCGAATCGTTCATCCGATTGCGATGAAAGTTCGCATAGTCGTTATTGGCAATTGCGTGAAGGTTTCTAACAAAGTACCACCAAAGTCATCACCCACCTACGCACCATCTACATCCGCACTAACACAGTTTTTACGAAGATTTTTTTCCAAAGCAACGGCTGCTATGGAGATCAAATAAAAACCAATGCGGAGATTTTTGTTTGCTATGAATAACATTCCCGGGCAGTACCGGGTACAACAGCTAATAAATAAAAAATATAGATTTATGTTCTTATGTTTTCTTGTATGTGTTATTTAAGTATTTAATGCAAATAAATTAACTTATAATAAGTTTGATAAATAAAAGAAAAAATCTAACGCGGCGGCCACATCTTGTCAGTTTGCCGCTGGAGCAAATCACGAAGTTGCCTGTTAATATCATCGTTTGTGTAATGCAGCGGAAAGCGCTGCGCGGGGAAAGTGCTTCTCGGTGCTTCTGCCGGCGGCGGTGGCTGCGCCGGCGCTGCAGCTACTACCGGGACTGGGGTACCGGGCAGAGGTGCACCGCCAGGTGGGGGACTGCTGTCCGGGGCGCGCATGCGCTGCATCGCTGCTTTTTAAACAAATATTACAACATTATTTTCGTCTTTGGACCTAACTATATGTGTTCGCGCGGCTAAGCAGCGCGGCCGCTGTACAAATTTGTACCTGTTCAGTACCATCCCGCGACCGCTTCATATACTACGTTAAGAAGCACAATCGTGGTAATAGATACCGCTTTCTAAATAGCATCGGTAAATTTTTGTATAATAAATATATGTTTGGCCTACACAGGGATTTATTTCGATTCTGGATGTTCCTGCCCATACGTCTTGGAAGTATGATGGGTAATATCCATTCTCCTATTAGGTGTACAAATAAGTTTCCGCAGTTTTTTATAAAAAATTAGGAATTTATTGTAAAGGAAAAGTACATTACGTTTTATTCAAAGTATTTTCCATCATTTGCCACTACTTTTCCCCATCTTTCTGGCAACATTCGGATACCCCGTCGAAAAAACTCTTCATCTTTTGACGCTATCCACAAATCTACCCAATTTTTGGTGTCTTCATATGATGTGAAGCGCTGCTCAGACAGACCATGTGCCATCGACCGGAACAGGTGATAATCAGAAGGGGCTAAGTCTGGTGAATACGGCGGGTGGGGTAAAACTTCCCAGTTGAGTGTTTCCAAGTATGTTTTTGCCGGCGCCGCAACATGTGGACGAGCATTATCGTGTAAAAGAATAATTTTGTCGTGTCTGGAGTAGTAATGGGCGCGTTTTTCCTTAAGTGCCCGACTCAATCTCATCAATTGTGTTCGGTAGAGAGCTCCAGTAATGGTTTCGCTTGGTTTCAGCAATTCATAATACACGACACCAAGCTGATCCCACCAAATACACAGCATGAGTTTTTTTCCATGAATATTCGGCTTAGCTGTCGATGTTGATGGTTCGCCGGGCTTAACCCATGACTTTCTCTTCTTTGGATTATCGTAGTGAATCCATTTTTCGTCACCAGTGACTATACGATGCAAAAAACTCTTTTTTTTATTCCTGGCAAGCAGCATTTCACTCATGCATAATCGGCGTTCAACGTCTCTCGGCTTTAGTTCATATGGAACCCAATTTCCTTGTTTTTGAATCATTCCTAACGATTTTAAACGATGTGAAATTGCTTGTTGAGTCACTTGTAGAGTAAGTGCAAGTTCTTTTTGCGTTTGGGACGAATCTTCCTCCAATAGTACTTCTAATTCCATGTCTTCGTACACTTTCGGCCTTCCACTGCGTTCTTTGTCTTTAACGTCAAACTCACCGTTCTTAAACTTTTGAAACCATTCCTGACAACTTCTCTCACTTAAAGCAGCTTCACCATATGCTTCTAGAAGCAATCGATGCGCCTCAGCTGCAGATTTTTTCACATTAAAGAAGTAAATCAAAAGTTCCCGCAAATGATGCTTATTCGGAATAAAACTTGACATTTTTGCACGAAAAAAATTACGTGATGCTGATACGGAATCACTAGTACTTTAAGGTTATGGTGTTGCCAGATGACTAAACTTGGGATATTACGTTTTACATCTGACAATTTCTCCATAACCTTCTGGTGGGGTCATCTTTTGACAAACCGCGGAAACTTATTTGTACACCTAATAAAAATCGGGAGGCGCTGTGCCTAATAGTGAGAAATATATGGGCTATAGAAAGTGCATACAAGTGGATTTGTAGCGATGACCTAAATATCAATACCAGCTAAATTATTTTGAGGGCAAAGTATGTGCGCGTTTCGATTTCGGCGGGGCACCTCGTACAGCGGAAGTGTCGCTTGTACCGAAAGGGTTAAACAGGTACCTTGTATCCTCTGGTCGTGTATAATCTGTTGTTGCTGCTGCGTCTGCTGCTGCCGCATCTGCTGCAGCTGCTTCCACTGGCGCTCCTGCTCGGCTTCGCGCGCGCTGCGCTGCTGCCCGCACGCCCGCTCCTGCTCCTGCACACCACGCGCCATACTGACGTCACGTCACATCACACCCCCCACGCTCACCGTGCCACCCCACCACTACCATTGCGATCTGAACGATAACACCGTGCAAGCGACCGCTAATAAGCCGTGTAACCATCGCCTTAATAAGTTTCCTGACTTACAACTCGTGAGAAACGCTAGGGGCTTTGCAATCTCGACATAAAAGAAACAGTTCAGCACAAAAAACACTGTGGATATTTAGTGAATCACTATAAGGCCAATAACTACTTTACTGATTAAGTGGTTACAAAACATTCACAAGAGTGTTCTATACAAATTTTTATATCAATACGCTATGAGTAGTATAAATTTCTGAAAAAAACAAATCAAATATGAACCGAATCTGTGTGTTTCGATTCACTGCAGCGATCTCTAATCCAAGGATGGCGAAACATATACATTTACGTGCTATTATTTCCAAATAAATATTTAATATGGCCATGACATACCGGCAGTCTTGACTTAGTGACTACTAAAAAGAAACTAAACGAACAGCAATAATGGTGTTATTTATTTTTGAAAATAAATATCAGCACTATTGCTATTTATTTGCAAACAGAAATAGTATACTATTTATTCTCAATTTATTTCCGCCCTTGCACTTACGCGGCATTGATAACAATAATAGGAGCGCCCATCGTAGCCAGAGCGAGCTCCATTTTCTGTTTAATTATTACTATAATATGTGTATTTTAAAATCTTCAATAAATTCCTCAACTGATAACGTGCACTAAATATTATGTCGCGTACCATTGGTTCGCAATCCCTGGCCTTATCACTTACGTACGGCAAAACGTAGAAGTTCGAATCATTGCATTTTCCAACAGTCCTAAGTTAAAATTAAGGTAAAAACCGCCTTAAAGTGTTTAGAGAATAAAGATAATTAATTTATTTTATTTATAAATTAATTTATTAATTATTTTCTTGTCTTTCAATATGAAATAATTTGCCTAGTAAAACAAAAATACATGATATTTTTTTTTGTGTATTGTCTTAATTGTAATTAGTATATATAAAATAGAGTTATTACGATAAATTCGTTCAGATCACAACCCTACCAAGTGTTTGTAGCGTTGAAATTTCGTTAAAGAGGTCGGCCACAGATGATTTACACGTTATAATCTGTAACGGACATAACAGGTACTTTATTTGTTGGAATAAATCGTTAGGTGAATCACTTCTTCCGCTTATTTCTCTGACTGAAGTCGATTCAAATTATTTAAAATACCGACAGCTTTAAAGTAGTTTCAACCCTACAGAGTTGGTCAGAGATAAAGTCTAATCTATCACTCCGCTAATTCTAATATCTACAAATATATTTAAATGAACAAGTTTTTCATTCCACATAAATCTTAATAATTTAATACATATCTATTCACCAAAAGATATTATATTTAATATATATATATATATATTTTAAAAAATTCTTGAATACATTTCATTTACAACGAAATCATACGAAACAAAAATATATTTTATTAAATTGTAAATATGTAAAGTGTAATATAATGAAAGACATGAAATATATGATAATGATGATGATGATAATGATGTTCTAAAAAGAAAGATATAGGCAGAATAAGTGTGGAAGTAACGCTCGTTGTCTTTTTCTATTAATAATCTGTTGTATTACAGATTCATCAGCCTTAAGTTATTAAAAGGTCTTTAAAATCTACGAATTCTCAAAGTATGGCTCCACATTTTCTATATTTATTAATAATATTATATTAATATAAGAGAAATTACATCTGACCAACTTCACCTAGTATAACGGATACATTCTATTTACAAGAAGATTTACTGCAGTCATTTTAGGCTTTACTTTGTTGCATTTCAAAACTACCTACCTACTGTGATCATCTCACATGCTTTTGTTATGACAAATTATTGGTACCTCGAAAACATTAAGTTTACATCCTCTGAGGTGAGTTAACATATAAAAAATTTAAGAGCACTTTGCTACGAACGCGAATGAATGAAAAATTGAATGTTAAACTTAACATTGATATATTCGAGTTACATTCTTGCATGTTAATAACTTCTACGCTAGAAATATTAAGTGTTGCTATTAATACAGTATTATTGTATTATATACGTACCAAAAAAACAAAGGATCCTACGAAACGTAGATTATATATTATTATTAGTGTTTATTATATTATTACCTGTGAACTTACATCTAACTCACAAAGCTCTGTACAATTGAGCGTAACAACGCAACATAACGTACAACCACATAAATCTAATGTTAGAAAGTGTTAGCACACCACAACCAGCTACCGACGTCCATGTTAAAGCCAACAACTACCAAGGCAAAGCGTGAAATAAAATAAAAAAAACAACATTACGGATACGGGACCAGAGTCCGGGAGGCGTTTTGAGAATGGAGGCTGTCTCCTCGTTGGAAAACAAAGCTAAATTAAAAAAATAAAATAAATCACACAGCTTACAGCGCCATTGAATTGCCAAACTTATTTGTTGGGTGATAACAATTTAGTTTTGAATATACGTAGGTACGGTGCGAACGAACGCGTAGTGCAGCGCGCGATCACCCAACAATGTTAAAAAATGCACCTCGCATACACACTACGCAACGTACGTTTAGTGATTGGGTGTATGTATGTTCAGTCATTGAATGTATGTATGTTTAGTCATTGAATGTATTTATGTTTAGTGAATATAATGAGTTTTGTATGTTGTGATAAAATATATGTATTATATAATGTTTATTTTTTTAATCATTTCTTATCTTTATAACTGAAATTCTTATAACATATTAAATCCATACACACTGCAGAAAGTTTAACTATAGACAACAACAAACTATTAAGAAAAAAAATATTTTTCTATAATTTACTAAAAATATAAACACATTCAAAACATGGGCGGCAAGATGAGCGGAAAGGCGGGCGAAACCACTGACGAACGGCCTTCTTTTTCTTTTATATGGAATAGGAAAGCAAGCAAGCAAGCCTGTCGCTTAATGGAAAGCGTCAGCATCGCCCAGCAACACCTCACGCATTTGAGATATGTGTAGGTCTGTTTTTTTAAAGTTTCAATGTCACCTCGTTTTGGAAACACCACTTAAGGCATCTGATTTCACATAGTGATGCATGGAAAGAAGTTTTGGTAAAAGCGCACCGTACTGGATTCATGCAGATGGTGACCTTCCCTAACCTACCTACACAAAAACGGAAATGATTTCATTAAGGCCCGTCGAGTTGTTAATTCTGTTTTATTCTTTCTTAACATAGACTTTCAACCTACCTATATCTAAGTCTAATAATTCAGCTGATTTCACTTAGTGGAAATGGAAAGTTTCGGTAAAAATGCATTGTACTAGACGGCCACTCATCCAGATAGTGCCCTACCCTAATCTACCTACACAAAAATGCAAACAATAACGATAATTTTGTTAAATTTTTTCCTAACATCAACCTTGTTTAATGCTTTAAAGCTATATCTACGTCTCATAATAGCATATGAGCGACATACATATAATTTTTCGAGCCGTTCAAGCTGCAGCGATATGCGAGTGTACAGTTAGTGTAGTGTAATGTTGTGTGCACGTGTGTACGCGAGTGCTACCGTAGTGTGCGTGCATATCCGCGGTACCGTGTGCGTGCGCGCGTGCGCGAGCCGCGGCAGCGTGCGCATGATCTCGGACGGCGTGAGCACGCGAATGTGCGCGTCGGCCTCCAGGAGTCCGTCCGCCGTGACCGTCACATTGGGCGCGCGCACCGGGGCCACCGGGTTCACGCTAGCCACGCCGCCCCCGCTCGCCGCGCTCGTCACACTGGTCACGCCCGTCACGCCGGCAGCGCTCGTCACGGCGCTCGTGCACGTCGTAGCTCCACCCTCGGCCTCGCTCACTCCGCTCGTACTCTGTTCCGCCGCAACCAATTCTTATATTTTCCCACTGCTCTTATTCACCGAACCCACATGTGCGTGCATGGAAGGAGACTCTCCGAACGACAAACATGTACAATTTCAGCTTATATGAGCACCCGGCGCACCCTGAACACGTCGCTCCAAGATTCCTTCAAAGAAGGTGGTATTGGGGCGACGTGACCAATCCTTCCACTACAGTAGTCCGACCCACAAACGGTCCTTCTTGCCCGAAAAAATATAGGTCGAACCACTGACCGAACACACATGAACAGTCTTGCTCATATGTATGTGAGTACACATATCACGCAATTATTTTCAGTTTCATAGTGACAATAGATCTAACTTTAAACAATCTCCTCAAAATTAGCCTAGTATTATTTTTCACTCGTTATAGTTGGATTACCAAGCAAAAGCCCTTGTTCTTATAAAAATCAGATTAAAACAAAAACTTTTTTAAAATATTACCGATTATCTTGCATAATCTTTAAATAAACAGTATAATTATATTGACAGAAATTTAATCTTCATTTTTCAATACAAAAGAGCTGCATATATATAAAAATACTTATGAGAAACTGAAAAATATATACAACCTAAATAATATCTTATTTGAATACAATCTATTTTCTGTATGTTCTGTTTAGGAACTATAATTTTTCCTGAAGTCTTCAAAAACTTAAAATAGTATTAAAATAAAAAACATTTCTTTTGTACTATTGACGCTATTAATTATTCAAAAAAGAAGTACAAATAATTTAAAAGTACATTAGGATTAATTATAACCGGCATTAAAAGGATTACTTCCATTATCTTCCTATAAAATACTAGTTTATCTATTAACTCTTTATAAATAACGCAAAAGAAACTGAAAATCTATACATTATGATTACAAAATTAATTTTTCGCAATAAATAACAACCCCTCATCGATAATTATGTTATATATAAAATATAATACTAATTGCATACCTAATACAACATAATAATCTAATTATTAATCTCGATTCATGTAGAAATTATATGTTTGGAACATTGTATATGTCGTTGTCATAATTTATATATTTCTCTTATGATTTGTTTTATTGTATAAAAGAATATAATAATATAATACTTCAGATCATTGACAAATTACGAGTTTATCTAATGAGTATATCATTATTATTATCTAATAGTATTCATCAATGTAGTATGTTTACATTTGCAATAATGTTAGGAAATAAACATCTTAAAACAATCCATAATAGTCATATAGGAATATTAATCAACATTTCAGATTAACAACACATGTAATAAGATGTTTACATAAACGAGCTTTTCAATTAAAATCTCTGTAGATCCTTTCGCTTTTGTTATGTATTAAGTTATGAAATACTCTGCTCATAATTATCACTAAATACCTAGATTATACAATAAATACATAATTGTAAGCGATATTTCTGAAATAAATAATATATCATTGATTTAATGAGTAAACCCAATACCAGTATTTTTATTTTTGGAAGAAGTAGAAATACAGGCAAGCTAGTCATCGGAGGTGGTGGTTATAGGAATTCCTACTACCCATGGACTTCTGCAACACCAAAGGTACAGGTAAAGGTAGATGTGAATAATGGGACGAAAAGAAGGATTTAGTGGGAGGGGAAGAAAGAAAAAATGAAAGGGTAAGTAATTAGGCCTCCGAGTCTGTATGGAATGTGATAACAAAGAAAACTACTACAACTTAACTGTGATTTCTGCAAGGATTCACTAGTTGAGCTGGCCCACTAATGCTTGACTCTATCACTATTAAACTACCTTAATATTTAAACTTGTATTTATGAATCGAAGTATCTTTTAAACCTACGTTATATCCAAGGCAAAGTTTTGTTTTAAACGAAAATAGAAGGAAAATGAGAGTAATTCATAATGGAATATTTGTAGAACCGTATTTGATATAAATGTACATGAATCGAGTATATGTTGTACACTTTGTTCGATCAAATTGAAAATGTTTTATTTACAAGTGCATCGGCTTCAACACAAGCGACAGAATCTACAGCCCCCGTAGCTGTAAAGCTAGCTATGCGACATAGATCTTTGTAATATACGTACTTCCAATCCAATTTCGTCATCACTAAATGTCTTAAAATATACAATACTCGCGTATACCTTTCATGGGACTTTATGCAAGTTTCCATTTTTATTTTATAAAAAAAATAAATATAATTTGAAGATTAAATCTTAATTTTGATTAGCACACTCCTCACATAAGGTATTCGCAAAAAAGAGGGCCCATAGCTTAGACTCACCAAAAGTATTTGCACACATACAGATATAAAGCTACTTGTTTAGCCTTGAAGATAGCATTCTAGTGTAATAATATCTTATTGATTATGTAATTCATATACACATAATCAGTAAAATATTTAGACAATGGTACTTTATTCGGTAACAAAAATTTGGTGTGTGCAAGCATAAATAGTAAAGACACACATTGTAAACACAGTGGTAAGTGAGTTGGGTTAGCACACACACCTTACACACGCTAAGCGTACTCACCTGCTGAGCTTTCTTCATGCGTATCGCGCTCCTGTTGTCCCTAGCGCGCTGGAGGTAAGGGGCCTTCTGCTCGGAAGGTAGAGCGCGCCACTTTTTTAAAATCTGTTTACACCTGTCTACCCAGTTTGGGAATTCCGTCTTCCACTCCGGATGGTTTGTGTTGGCGTACAGTACAGCTGATATTGTCGCCGCCGAACCTAAGCCTGAAGCCAACCGTCGTAGGTTAATTAATCATCGTTAATGGACTGTGATACTGATCTGGTCGATCATCCTCCCTTTCTAAAAACAATCCAACCCGATATCTCGACCTTACCTGAGAGGCGTTGGAATTGCAAGCCCCTCTCCTGCAGAAGCTCTGAACACACACGTTATAAACTCTATGTGTAATATATACATTTTTATTGTGTATCCGTATTAAATGTACAAACACGTTAATAAAAATGAATATATAAATAAAGATATACGTTATATTATAAGAATATAGGAACTCCTTAGGTGGTGCCTTAGGTTGGCTAGTGTCTTAGTAAAAACATGAAATAATTCTTGCTGTCCGGTGGGAAAAAAAGAAAAGAATGTTAAGTGTTGTAAACAGTGGCGGATTTAACAGCAGCGGCAAATTTTTCTTGTCTTACAGAAATTAAAAAAAAAATAAGGCATTGTAAATCGTTTTTTGCATACATACATACATACAAAATTTAAATAGCCTATTGGCGGCAAATGTGTAAATCCGCCACTGGTTGGTAACGAATATGAGCGCTTACTTTCGTCGGCACGCATTTTGTCGGCGCTCCGTTGGTTGTACGAAGGGGGCGGGGCTGTCTGTTGTTCGGCCCACGGCCCTGCGCCCGAACCCGTGCCCGTGCCCGTCCCCCCGCCGCACTCCGAGAACAGCGGACTCAGCGCACTACTGCTGCTACTAAAAAACCAAACACATTTCTCAAAGGCCGGCAACACATTTGCAATGCCTATAGTATTACTGATGTCTAACAAACTGCGGAAGGATATCCCATCTCTCAGCATCTTTTATCAATATTAAAATGGGGAGTGCTCCAAGGAATTTTTCGGATTAATTCCGGCCACTGAATTCCACTACTGCGTAACTCGCCACAAGGAAAAGTTCATCCCCACCATGTGGATAAGGGGCCATCCAGTGCGGTGCGTTTTTCTAGAATCTTGTTTCCACGCACCAATACCCTGTGGAACCAGCTACCTCCAGCGGTGTTTCCGAACCTAGGAATACGATACTGGAACCTTCAAAAAATAAGTCTACACTTTTCTTAAAGGCCGGCAACACTTCTGCAATGCTTATGGCACTGCGGATGTCTATTGGTGGCGTTGATTGCTTTCCATCAAGCGACACAATGACGTACATTAGTGTTGACGGCAATGAAAAGTTATGACACGATCGTACGTACTAAGCTCTCAGCACTGAAATTGGGCTTCGTTGCAAGACCTGTGTATAAGACCGTGCTTCACGCATACAGTTTTTCAACCACAAAACGTTGCATTACCATTATGTTTGTAGTGATAATTACTTATCATCGGATAACTTGATGATATTGTTTGTCTAACTCTGTCGCAAAAATATGTAGTATGTTTCTTCGTCATTTATTAACCATGTGTTTTACATGGTGAATTAAAATCGAATTCTTCGCATCCATCCTTTTAATCAACTTTTACTTACCCTAAGAACCCTAAATGTGAGATTCTCAAACACATAAAAATATTTAATATTTAAAAAAAAATGTATCGAAAGAAATGCAATGTTTGATAAGAGGTAACATCTCATATCTTTTCATTCTTCCTTCAAACGATTGCCGACGTCATTTTGTAGGATATAGTAGCATATATGGAATGGATATATAATATATATGGAATGCTATTACAAACTTGCACTCCATATATTCCATATGCCACTATATTACTACTACCCCCATCTTATTAATTTAAGGACCTTAAACTACTAGTACCCCCATATTATTAATTTAAGGAAGAATTAAGGAAAATGGTGCAGGAACTGATTAAAAAGTTTATCCCCTCTTTCATCTTGTATTGCATATGGAGGAAAATCAGAAGTTTAAGCATTTTTTTTCCTTACATTTAGCTGGTATTTGTTCGAATTTAGGAGCTATTATAATTTCTACAATTATTAATATACGAATTAACCACATATCATTTGATCAAAGACCCTTATTTTCTGAGCTGTAAGAATTACAGCCCTTTTATTACTATTATCTCTTCCTGTAGCATTAGCTGGAGCTATTACTATATTATTTCTATAACTATATTTTTAAAGCGACATTGATGTTTTAAGTATAATATAGGTCGTACAACATACCTGCTACCAAATTCGTTGTGATAAGGTGAGGCATAGTCCATGGGACTTTGCAACTGTTGCCGCTGTTGCGAATATGGTGTACTTGACATTGAGGTTACATATGATACAGATGACTCTTGTGACTCCTGAATGTTGATCATTTAAATAAATCAATAAAATACTCTCTAAAAAGGTGCACAGCTATGCAGCTTATATGATATAGGTATATAAGCGAGTGATACATATATTTTAAATTTCACATTTATAATTCATTTAAGTGTTGCCAAGAAGAGCTGTAAGAAGCAAAGGGGGGCCCCGCCTATGAGAATTACACCTTGTCCTTTGAAAACCTTTTTAAGTATATACAGTAAACTATCCTATAACGCAGTAAATTGGTTCCGCGTTATAGGAAAACGTGTTATACGAAAGATCACTGTATGTATACTCAATGTTCCTAAAACACAAAAACTAGCAACAAAAACTCAATAAAAAAAATCATTTTATAAGAACAAGATGTGAAAACGTAACAAAGTTGATTATAAACTGTCAAATCATTATAACTTTCACAATACAAATATATGACTTGGGGAATCCCTGCGTTATACGAGGAACATGAAATTGCGTTATGAGAATACCGCGTTATAGGAGAGTTTAATATATTCTCGTCAAAATAAAGAGGATAAGCTTTCCCCTGATCAACTTGAGTCTACACAAATGTTCTCTGTCTATCTCAGGATGGTCGAAGTTTTTACTGGTAGTCAAAAATTCTGACAAAAAGCGTTACATTGAAATAACCAAATCAAAGACGTACGTCTTAATAAAACATGTACATTTTATTTTATGTACCTGAGAGTCATCAGTGAGTACACCCTTAAATATCTCGTCAACATCAGTACCATCCATATCTGGCAAACTATCTCTAACCATTGCATCTAGATTAACACCCAGTAAAGATAACTCATCTTTGGGTGAAATTGTTGAAGCTTGTGACGATCCTCCAGTTTCTGAAAACAATAAATATCAAAATCAGCTTAATAACTCGTCCGAGATATTACATAAAAAGACTATAATTAGAATACAAACAGCATTAATAAGTCATTTGCAATGTAGTTTCCTGTATAAACTAAGCTCATTTTTCCCTGCAGATGTATGTTACGAATAAGGGAGCAAATGCCAGCTGATAGACAGTAGCGTCTTTCTGAATAATATAAAGTAATCAACAATCCCGAATCCTTTTGCTAGCCGTGAGTATTATGGCAACACCCCATATGTGAGGGAGACCAATGACTGGCATTGATCTAGCTGAAGTATTATAAAAATTAATTGCATGTTAATAATCAATCAGTCATGATATTTTTTCACAATATATGTATCTTCAATTTTTATTGATAACCTTGATTCATTCAGTTAGTGCTGAACGCTTGGTTTTTTCCTTTTATCATCTTCTTCCATTCTTTCCCTTGAACTATTCTAATGACCACCAGCGGTAGTGTTTACTGACCAACACATAACCCATATACGTATGTATGTATAAATTTATTTACTTAATCTTATCTTTTTGTAATGTCCTTTGTGAAAATCTGGAGAATACGCCACTTAAACATACTTTAAAATGGACAGTCAAAAGTTTTCGGTTGTCTTCCGTAGAGTCTACTCCTCGAGTCCTGAAAATGTCTCGTGTTGAGGCGAAACATGTGTCGTTTACAAGACGGAAAAGTGGTAATGTGTTTGGTGTTGTGTATAGTGGTTGGTGGATGAAGAATTTATGGCCGATTTTCGGTAAGTTTTTGGTTTAAATTCCAAATAAATCCACTTCATCCAGCAGAAAAACACACATTATTAATTTTCTGTTATTGTTTTGCTTGTCGCGGATCTTAGCTAAGTAAAAACTTTTGACTGTCCATATAGTGATGGATTTCCGCAAAGTAACGCCTTACTCCATTAATAATACTTTAAAGTAGTAATTTTATTTATTCTTGATTTTACTGCGCTGTATTTAATGATTAATCTTAACACAAGAAATGAGTTATTCACATTGCATGAGCCAAACCCTTACGTGATACAATGAATCTAACCTACGTACAGCGCCATCTAATATAATAACGCTATACTACTAAAACATTAAATGTGTTTGGACACAGATAATAGTATAATGAATAAATATCATATTTTATAACCACATAATCCTTGCATGACAAATATAAAAGGTTAAACTTACCACTACTAACAGTTTCACTCTTCGTGCTATGAACAGTCGGTATATTTTCCGTTGCCGCCGTAGACGGTTGGTCGGATTCACTAGACTGCGGGCCGAGTATAGCGTTCTTCAGGGCAGTGGAATCTTCTGTGTGTTTCAAATTTCCATCATCAGGATGTTCAAGTTTAACCTTAACACTGCCATCTAGATGCGCGCAGCCAGATAAGTCGTCTTTTTCCTCTTTGGGCTTTAAGGAATTCAATATGTCCATTTCTTCCTGTTATACAATAATATTATCACGCTTAAGATATATAACAAAATTAAATCGAACTCTTCACAGACAGTTTTATTTCACAGGTATGGAAAAGATAATACAGCAACTGAGTATTTTTTATAGCCATAGTCACTATGTAATTTTTATTGTAGAAACTACTATACCCTCACAGCATATCGGCATGAATTTTCTTACGTACATACATATCGTCACGCCTGTTTCCCGTAAGGGTAGGCAAAGACCACAGATATCCATCTGCTAAGATTTCGGCATACTTTCTTTGCTTCCTACACAATCATCACTCTCCTCATGCAAGCTCGCCGATTAGGGGTACTGTTGACCTGGTCTTTCTTAAAAACTTCAGCAATTTGGTCAAAGTATGTTTTCCTTGGACTTCCCCTACCGACAAATTCTTTTGCCAGACATCCGATAAATTCTATTGCCAGTCGTCTTTCATCCCTTTCTCAAATTTTGTCACGACACCAAGTCTTCTTATTTTTAGGTTTGTTTCATACAATGAATGCACGAATCTAGAGTCAACTCTATTCTTCTCCATTTACTTCCTTCTTATCTTCCATTGTTCACATACTTAGCCTAAAGTAGGCCATACATCTGCAGTGCCTCCACCTCTTAGTTTCCTTAACGCTTTCATAAAAAAAATTGAGGGCTATTTTTGGTACATAATGGTCAATTCATCCAATACAATAGCACATTGTAACAAAAATCGTACTTTTAAGTAGTAGATTTACACTCCGATTCATTCAGTGAGTAGTGAAAGCCAGAAACCTGGTTTTCTCCCTCTCATCAACCCATATGAATGAAGACAAAGCATTTACTGTATGGTAAACAGTGGTAATAACTTCAAATCGTTCATAATAAAACGCCATATTTTAGGCAATTAATTGCTGATACGGCTCAGGGAGCTAGAGAGTTTCTATGGTGGATGTGATTCGGAATAAAGATATCCGTCGGCCATTCCCCCCCAGATGGTGCGATGATATTCACAGAACAGTTGAAAAAGAAGAAAATTGTGCTATGTGGCGCGTGTTGGCACGCTATGTCCAGCAATAAACTGTCCCAAGTTGGCAATGATGGTGAAAACTTTTGATTCAAACAATCCAACAAAAGTTAATTTAAAGTTAAACAGCACTTACCGAATTAAGTGTAATTAAAACAGTCTGATCGTTGTCATTGAAGGTTGTCAGAGCGGCAAGCACATCTTCACCCTCACTGTCAGAGTTTTCAATCTCAATTTTAAAATCTCGTAGTTCACGATAACCTTCTGGGGTGCCAGGTCTCATTGTTCCACCTGGACTTTCTAAAGGGTTGCCTAAAACGATTCAATTGATCAATTTGATTAAGAAAATATGTTTCTAATGTAATATCTACATTTGATCATATGTTGTGATGTTTTGTAAAATATCCATTAAATAACAAGCAAATTAACTTATGAGCTGAATTCTTTGTAGAGCTAAATTCTTTATACTTTTTTATATATAAGATTTAGTTATAAATAAGATATATCACATGTTATTTTATTTGAAAATTAAAATTAGTTTCTTGCTGGTTTTGGCTGTAAATGATCATTTTGAGCCTGTGGTGAAAAAAGGTCAAATAGTATTTTTGGAATTAAAACTTTATTCTCTATCCATACAGTACCAGCAATATAACGTAAAATGTAAGGATCAATAGAATCTTGGTTAGCAACTCACCAGTAGAAGTGACTGCCGGTTTTACTGGCTCCAGCAAGTCTTTGCCAAAAAACGCCTCTTGCATGTACGAGGGGAACTGTTCCATTAACTTCGAACGCGGCTTACGGCGAGGTTTGCGTTTGTTGCTCGGAGATTCTAAGTAAGATCATTATTATTGTTACTTAAAACTGTAATTTTTTTTATGGGATAGGAAGGCAAACGAGCAGGCGCGTCACCTAATGGAAAGCAATCAACGCCGCCCATAGACATCCCGCCATAGGCAGTACGGAAACGTTGCCGACCTTTAAGTGTCATTATAGGTTTGGGAATGGGTAGAAGTAGGGGGAGGGGTAGAGGTAGGGGGAGGGTGTTAGGCCTCTGGAACTCGGCCGGTTTTCTGCGGGAGTGTGGTACTTCCTCGGACGAGCTGGCCCATTTATGCTACAGACAAATATTATGCCATTCTTGACAAAGTATTCGTCTGCAGCGTGGGTCACCACTATGAAAATAATACTTTAGTAAAAGTGAATATTTTAATAAAAGTGAATACTTGTTTGTGGTTTGGGCACATAGAGAGGGTAGATGAAAGACGTTCGACAATAGATATTTACATTGCGGATCTGGATAGAAGGGTGGGTAGGGAAAGACCAATAAAAACTTACGTTGATCAAAATGCCGAAGCTTTTAGAAAAGGCCAGGTCAAGAGTACTCTTAACCGGCGAGCTTGCATGAGGAGAGTGAGGAAGTAAGGAAAGTATGCATAGATCGTAGCAGATGGAGGTCTATGGTCTTTGCCTACCCTGACGGGGAAAGGACGTGACAATACGTATGTATGTATGTATATGAATTCTTTATTTAAAGTCCGTACTTGCATGTCACATAAAATGAATTGCCAATAGATTATTTGAATGGGTATACTTAGATCCTTGGTCTCTATAAAACCTCAAATAATGTAAATTTCACAAATGCATAATTTTAAAAAATAACAGCATCAAATTACGAATACTGATTTATCTTATTTAAAATGGTATAAATGCAATCTCACCACCCGAAGTCTGTGTACCATCTCCATCTTTCTCCTCATCAACTTGAGCTTTCGCTGTCGTTTGTCTCTGACGCACCACGAAACCACCTATTCCTAGTTTGTTGAGATTCCTTTGTCTCTTTCTACGTAAAACCGTTAGCCCAGATTCAATAGTGTAGACAGTGAAACCTTCTGGAGGTGGTCCGTCATTGGCGACACTCCACAGCGTACCCTCTTTAAGGTTTGCGTTAGGTTGTAAGCCTGATGAACAAAACAATGTCTGAATATAATTAAGAAATTGTGTATGTGTTGTATATAAATATTACAAGCAATAATTGTATAACTTTGTTTTTCGTGTTCAATAAAAATATATCTTTCCATTTATCTAAGGAAGATTGTGAGGGATAAGACAAAATTGTGGTCCCCTAGCTCTCACTGAACATGAATCACAAAAGTAAACAGCTGTATGAGTGTGATACTTTCTAGGATAAGCCAGCCTTGGTGCTGACAAAAATCCCCCCACCCTCCCACTGTAATATGATAGTTGAAATTTATACTAATTTATTGTAATGGATTTTGCTAACATATTTTATTCAAATCAAACTTATGTTGTGATTCAAAGCATTGCATATTTTAAAGAATCTTACTTTGATTAATGGAGTCGGGCGTTACTTTGAGGAAAATCCATTACTATGTGGACAGTTAAAACTTTTACCTAGCTTATATCTCAGCCAGGTAAAAGTTTTAACTGTCCACATAGAATCCTACTTGTTCGAGAATATTATCTGATTTTACATTTTTTTTAAGAAATCTAGCATTGTGCAAGGAAACCGTTCACATCAATAGCCGGTAGATACGAACTCACAACCTTAGATCGTAGCCGGACAGTTACCAACTGAGCTATTACTACTTGAATGTATATATGAATAGATACCAAATTTCACTGGAACACTATAGGTGACTGAGTTAGTTTCTATGACATCAATATATACCTGGTTCATCCTTAACTTCAGCAGTGCTGTCCGGTTTAGAATCCTCGCCCATCTCGTTGTCTGCGTTCTGAACCACTGTTTCAATAGATGCCATTATTTCTAGTCCAAAAAGAGCCAGCGACCAACACACAAAAATTCATATTAGATTGAAGTATCAAAACTAATAATGATGCCTAAAATTAAATAGCTGTTTGAATGAAGAATTAAATAATTCTGTTAATGAATTTGAACCAAAAGCAAATATTATTTTACTATACCATACAACATTTGTGATCATTTTTTGTGCTACTAGCACCATACCTCTATTAAACCTTTCCTATTACACAATACGATTTCAGAGATTTCAATACATAAATATTTAATATATAGATAAAGTTGAATACACTAGCATTTAAATTTCGCTGTCTTATTAAATTTAAATTTGATAGTAGCAACTTTTGTTGAGCTATTTACCCCAATCAGATAACTATCACACTTCACGATAACTAATATTTGTTTTCCATGAAAACCTAAAATAATTAATAATAATAACAGCAAAATAATTGTACATAAGCGAAACTTCTTACTACTTAAGTTTGTGAGACTATCAATGAAAACAATTTACAATTAATATGCAAATATGCTTGTACACATGTCAAAATATTTGTATACACATAATTAGGTAAAAATAAGGAAGCCTATGTCCAAAAGTATTGATGATGATAATAATAAGTTTTACAGAGGAATCGCATCCTCTGTTAGCAAAAGCTGAGACACTCCCTTTTACCCCATATATAACATTGTCAAGCGTTACTTTGCTGAAATCCATTACAAAGATGGACAGTCAAACTTACTTTGCTCTCAGGAAATCACTTTATAAGAGTACCTTATAATAGGCAGGTTTACTGTATTTTAATTTGGGACAGTGTTTATTTTTATTATTATTACATATACTCCTAGTGCTGGTTAGTGAAAAAACACAAAAAGAGGGGTGCATTCTTTACCGGCATCTTTTTCTGTGTTCTCGTTCTTGAATCTTCTCTTGCGCCTAGTGTGCGTGATGCCCATCTCGGCCTCGAGTTGCTTCATGTGGTGTGCTCCGCGTTGCGAGAGGCACACGTCATCCACGTAGTACTCGCCCGCGAGCCCGAGCGCGTGCGGCGTAAGGCGGGGCTGGATTCGTGTGGGCGTATTCTGCGCTGACCCCGCCCCCAGCAAACCCACAACGTTCGCGGACGCAGCCGCCGCGGCCTCCACCGCTCGAGATATATGTGGCGGCGGCACATCACGACCACGGCATAAGGTGCATTTATATCTATATATGAAACATAAAGTAAATTTTTAGGAATGGTCAGTTCAAGAATACCCCTAACCAGCGGTTTTGCATGAGGAGAGTGATAAGTGTGGAGGAAGCATGGAAAGTAAGCCGAGATCATAGCAGATGGAGATGTGTGGTCTTTGCTCACTCTTACAGAAAACAGGCGTGACGATATGTATATATGACCGATGGTTAGATTTCTTTACATCACCATATCTTTTTGCAAGTTGTATACTGACCCGGCTCTACAGCAGATCTCCGCATCGTTCTCGCTGCGCACCGAATCACAAGAGCCATGTAACCAACGCCGACACGTCTCGCACTGGATTATGAGTTCCCCGTCAGAATACGGCTCGGCGCACACGCAGCACATCACCAGTGACGCGCACGGACCACATTCTGTTTTGACAAATAACATATTTTACTATGATTATACAATAAAGCCTCCTATAATGCGGTAGATTGGTACCGCATTATACGAGAGATCACTGTATGTATAATCAATGTTCCTAACCCTCAAAAAACTAGGAACACAAACTTAATAAAATGATTTAATTTCATAAGAACAAAATGTGCAAACGTAACAAAGATTCAATGTCAAATCATTATAAATTTCACAGTACAAATATATGACTTGGGAAATCCCCGCGTTATACGAGGGAAAAACACATGTTATACAAAGGGCATGAAATCGCGCTATAAGAGTACCGCGTTATAGAATGGTTTACTGTACTTCCAAAATCACCGACAAAACTCTCCGAATAAGTAAACTACACTGTCGCTTTCGTTTCCTACCTCCTTCCCTTTCCTTTACTTCCTCTTTTCAATTTTATTACTTTCTTTCATCCCCTCTCATAAAATCCTTGTTTTTGCTACTAATTATTTTATTTCCATTATTATTTTATTATTATAGCTTTATACCTCACACTTATTTTTGGATGTTGCTAAATTTCTTTTTATGTACTATTGTGTCCTATTTGAGTAAAAGCCATAGTTAACCATTTCTCTCTATAAGGGCTTGGCTCATCATCCTGTTTTACCTGTTGCTGTTCCAGTTTCATCCTTATCCTAGCGCAATAGATCTGCAGTGCCCTTAATTGTGCAGATGTCTATTGATGATAGTGATTCCAGGCCATCAGGTGAACCGCTTGCTAGTTTTCCAACATCTATCATAAAGGAGGTATCTTCTTCTAAGAGTACCTCTCCGACTAGCGAAGGTTGGCAGCCAATTCATATTCATGGGTACGGTGATGCAATAAATTATAGTCATTATCATCAGTAGCCTGCGGCAGTCCACTACTGGACATAGGTCTCCCCAAAACAGCAACGTCTAGCCCAGCTATACTCAACCTGCAGCCCGCCGGGCTTTTATATAGCATATATAGCAGAAGTTGGACTGTACCACAGCAACACTTCACTTTTGTATTTTGGCGCTATGGCGCTGCGGGTGTCTATGGGCGGTGTTGATTGCTTTCCATCGGGTGACACCGCCTGCTCGTTTGCCTTCCTAACCCATAAAAAACATTTACATATCTAATAATATATAACAATAAACTAAAATAAAGGAAAAGAGGATTGTTTTTAGCACTAGATATACAGTGCTAAAAACAATCCTCTTTTCCTTCATACAATTAAGTGTTAAAAAAAGCGTATAGTGCGGCCTCACCGGTGTAGTTATCACACCAGGCGTCGGTGTCGCGCGTGCCGCACACGAGGCAGCGGCGACAGCGCTCGCAGCGCCACGAGCCGCGCGGCACGTCCGCCAGCTGCGGGCGCGCGCAGTACGTATGCCACGCGGTGTCGCAGTCGTCGCACAGCACCAGCAGCGCCTCGTCACCGCGGTTGCCGCAACCCTCGCACACCGTGCAGTCCAAGCAACGCCAGCCCAGGCGCACTATCACCTGCGACACCTGTACACCGCAAATAAAAACGTATAGAGGCACTATTGGTGAAACGAAAATGTCGATGCGCTCACGTCCAGCAAATTGAATACTTTCTTATTGCTGAAACTTTTTTTTTATTAAATACAAATGTTGTAATTTATGTTGATACATTTGTATTTAATAAAAAAAGTAACTTATGTTAACACATCTGACTTTGCGTTTCTGTCTGTTCTGTGACACATAGGCCTCTTCGAGCTGTTTCCATTCTTCTCTATTCCGTGGTTTTCTGTACCAGATTGTTCCTCCTTAATATCATGTGTCTATCTCTTAACCTGTCTGGCTCTCTTTCTTTTACCATCACGCGGTTGCCACTCAGTTATAATTTTAATTTCGTCCATTTTAACTGTCAACTGTCTTATTTTCTTTAGAATCTTCTACCTTTGTCGTAGATCTAATATCTTCTGCTCTTTTGCGAACTTTTAACTTCAAGCCTATACTGCAGACTGTCAAAGAGCATATTTTACTCAAAACCCAAGAGTAAGAAACGTAACTCTGGCACACAGTACCTCCTTAACTACGAGAACATATTTGAATGGAATCTTTTACACAGTATCAACACTTTTTTATTTAAGACTATGAATATGATCAGTAACTTAAAATGAACGATTTTAGTATCGACCGCCAACATTTTTTTTTAAATAACATTATTCATCATATCAACGGACAGTCAGTGTCAGACATAGATCTCTCCTTCGCGCATCTATGTAGTTTCTGCCAGCTGTCTTTCGCAGATTATCACACCAACTAATTGAGTACATAGTATTCATACTTAAATAGTTGTCAGTGTTTCAACAAACCAGACAATTATAAAATTTAGTATATGTATACATATACTAAAAGCAAATGATATGGTAAGCATTCATTTTGCAAAAGATACATTCTATCATTTTTGTGAGGCAAACATGTATTCATTGGTAGCCAAATATGATTAAAACTGAAACTAGTGTCATAATATATACATTCAAAATCAACCGAAAGTATACCTTAACATTAACACAATAGGGATGATATGTCTGTCCACACTGCGCACATGCTATAAGACAACCCTCCGAATCAGTTCCAATTGCGCCGCACATGACGCAAAGATCTTGAGTGAGAACGAATTTGTCTTTACTTGAACATAGCACTAATTTATTCTCAACACCTGCAACAAAAATAAAATACATTTTTGTATACTATATATAAAACATAAAAAATACACTCTCAGAGACAGGTGTGTCTCTCCATTATATTCACCCTACATACACCCATTCATACTCAGGACATACACATATACTGAAATTTTGTTTATATTCTTCTGTAATATTTTATATGATTACATTTTTACATATGATTAATGGAGTGAGGCGTTACTTTACGGAAATCCATTACTATGCGGACAGTCAGAACTTTTACTCACCCCCACCTACATTGTAAGGGGGGTGGGGGGGCAAAACACTTAACGGTTGTCTTCCGTAGTCTACTATACCTGATGATGCCTCGTGTTGAGGCGAAACACGTGTCGTGTGCAATGTGGAAAAGTGGTAGTGTTTGTTTGGTGTTGTTGATAGTAGTGGGGAGGTGGAGAGTTGCTGACGGCCGCTTTTTTGATAAGATTTAGTTTAAATTCCCTGTAAATCCACTCCTTCCAGTAGAAAAAACACTCATTATTATTTTTGTTTGCTTGTTGCAGATGTTAGCTAAGTAACAGTTCTGACTGTCCACATATTTTTACACATGTATAGCGATATAAGAGTGGACTATCCGGCGTAGTATAAATGTCCTAGTTCAGGGATTCCCAAATGATTTTGGACAAGAGACTCCCTTTCCAAAATAAACTCAGACTCAGACAGCCAAATTACTTAAAAAATCCTATCTCTAATTTTTTTCCTATTGATACAAAATACTTATTTAAAAACTTTGCTGTTGGTAAGTATCGACACCAAGGGGTCGATATCGACCACTTTGGGAATCCCTGCCCTAGTTAAACAGTCAGTGAAAAAAAATTACAAATTTTCTTAGATAAATTATCCATAAAATACTATATATTATAAAAGAAATATTAAAAAGATTTATATTAATACTAAGAAGAACTTTTTACGAACATTCATTTGCATCCCTTGCACCTGTTCGCTTAGCTTATATCCGTAACCCTGAAGGAGTTGCCTTTATGGGCCTGTCTTCAAATTGGAGGCTTTAGTAAATACTGAGATATCTCTTTTTATATTTAACAGTGAATTGCCCAGTAAGTCATTTTGACTCTTTGTTGGATGAAAAAAATATATTTATAATGATACAATTTCTTAGAATTTTGTGGCTTTGCGTACAGTTGTATGTCTGTACGACTGTATGCTGTCTCAAAATTCTAACAAATTGCATGAGTATATAGTTTTTTTTCTAAATAAATAAAAAATAGTCAAAATGACTTTTTGGGCAATCTTGTATTAAACAAATTAAAAATATTTTTAAACGTAAAAAATGGAAGACCATTTTCATTACAGATTATAACTCCATTTAACAAAATTGTAAGAGAAAATAATTATTAAATATTCTATCTAAAATTATTGTACACTCACCTGGATCATCATCTTGTGTTTTATTATCAGGCGCTTGGGGCCGTTGCAAGCCCAAACCAGGCACTCCAAAAACACCTCTCATTTTTGGCTTAGCGCCCCTTTTTCTTCCGAAGTCCAAGACTGACCTTTGCCGCTTTTGGAAGCCTAGCTTACCAGGTGGAGGGAACCCGCCCTTCAACTTATAACTACCTATCTTCTTCTTTGCTACTTTCGATGACACCGAAAATGGTTTCCCTTTGCCAAGGCCCACGTCTATCTGTTGAAAAATTAAAGTTTAAATATTTTATAACTGAACTATATGTCCCATCCCGGCTTCTCACGGAGATAAAATCTTCCGTTTTCTTATCACGATAAACCTCGTCGACGAAAACGAAACCACGAAACCACAGAGAAAAAACAACACGAAGCACAGAAACAACGTTTTCCTTTTGTAATACAAAAGAAAGGGTAAATGAATATGAATGAATGTCAATCTATCAATACCGACATTTATTTTGTTAATAATAGTAATAGCGCCATCTATTAGTTTTATTGCGATTAAAAATGACGGAATAGGGAAAAGTTGTTTCTTTAGGTTTATCCGTACAAATGTTTAAAAATTACCTTTTATACAAATCTTGTCCTCGTAATAACACACAAAAAAAGAAGAATTATCTAATTTGATGCAATTGTTCTGATGTTATGCGCATAAATACATTTTGGCGATTCATTTTTATTTATATAGATACATCAAAAAGTTTTTTATAAACAAAATTTAACAATGCAAAAGAAATTCAAAGAACCACAACGTTTTTCTTTTTTCTGAATAAATTTGATAGTTTATTTATAAGCAAAATGGGATCACATCATTCACAAGTCACGTGACAGCAAACGCCAATCAAAGTGCATTATGCCACAAACCACGAGATTTTATTGGCGTTTTGGAGCGAAATTATATGAATTAAAATATATGAATAGTAAAGTAGCAATTATATTTTTAAAAAAATGATAATATATAAGCTACTTATGCCTTGTTTGAAAACTAGTGAAAATAATGAACATCCCTACTGACTATAGAAAAGGCCATATACATACATATATATATATATATATATATATATATATATATATATATCGCCGCTCATAGACATCAACAATGCCGGAGGCGTGGTAGATGTGTTGCCGGTCTTTAATAAACACACACTCTTCTCTTGAATGCCAATTATTTATGTTCCCGCAGGTGGTAAATTGTTCCACATTTCCACAGTTCGTGGAAGAAAACTGCAACTAAATCGCACGGTTGTTGTGAAAAAACGATAAGGAATATATTCTTACCTTGGGTTCAATAGCAAGGGGATCCTGCTCTTGCTGTGAGTTTTCATCTCCAAATGAAGAATCTTGAACGCTTGCCGCCATACTATCTTCCTCAAACGCTAAAAGAAACATAATCAAATCAATTTTATTCTACGAAATTTGAGTAGATAAATATTATGTAGATGACTAGCAAGCAATACTGCATTTAAATATTCTTCAAAAATCTGTATCGCTTTTGAGTAAGGTTTACAAAGTGTTTCATTTCAATTTTAAATGCATCCGAACACCAAAGTCACCTATATAGCTCTTAGAGTTAGCACGGCTCAGATGAACTGGTCACATTAGTTGGAGAAGTTGAGAACAACCAGAGTTTATGGGTGCTGTTTCCACATTGAAATGCTGGAGATATCAAAAACGTTTTAAAATAGAGCCATCGACATGTGGTGTTGGTAGGGGAAGACCAAGGAAAACATACCTTGACCAAACTGCCTTAGTTTTTAGGAAAGGCCAGGTCAACAGTACCCTTAACCGGCGGGCTTGCATGAAGAGAGTAATGAGTGTGGAGGAAGCAAGGAAAGTATGTCGAGATCGTAGCAGATGGAGATCTGTGGTCTCTGTCTACCCCTACGGGAAACAGGCGTGACGATATGTATGAATGAACATGAAATTCATCATCAATAGCCATGATTGTTTCACTTTTAGAGGGAGCCACAGTAAATAAAACACTTCACTTGTATTAGCACAGATATATTTTCGTAACTCATTTGCATCGTACAACACCGGCCGGACGGAAAACAACCTCAATGAGTGATTTTACGTGGCAGCGCCATCTAGTTTATGTCTACGAATTAACATTAACTTAAACAATGAACATCATGACATTGGCCTTCTTCAAATTTAAGGAGACGCTTAATCTCCACACTTGCCAGGCTGAATGTTATTTTTATTTTTACGTAATTCTGCTGTATTGATGTTTGCTCCCATAGTACGATATAATGGGGGGAAAATGACTATCTCAAGAACTGTCAAGAATTATTAATCATATATGTAAATATATATAAAATTAATTTAATGTAAAAACCAAAAACCATGTTAAATAGTGTCAACACTTACATCCAGACTTCGAACCAGGGATCTGCATGTGTGTCTTGCAAATCGGACAGTTGTACTCATAGCCTGGGTTTTGATCTTTTTTCTGCTTGTACTGCTGTGGCTCTGCATCTGGGTCACAAGCACCATGCACATACCTAGAAAATAACGTTGAATGATTCATTCATTAACACAATAATACAGATATGTTAAATGTACTACTGAATATAACCTTTTTTAAATTTGTAACAATTTTAATAGCTTTTTTAATAAAAAAATTTATCATACCCTATAAAAATTCCACAAGTGCTAATTTTGGATACAATTAGAAGAGATTTCGGATGTAGTGTCTTCAAGACAACAGTCAAATTACAATCAGAAACTGCTCTATACTTTCTACCAGGATTAGCATACAAACCTGACTTAAAAGTTAGGACAATATATCTTTGTGTATTGCTACACTTGAAAAATCTTTTCCATCAACCCAAAAGGTAGGAAGAGGATGCCTTCCGGTATTACGTCCGCCTTTGTTTCAAAAACTGTACAATAAAAATAAATAAGGACTTTTCCCGCCAAGTTACATCAGTGACGTTGCGTTTTTATTTCATTTTCATAACTTTATATATTATCAGTTATATTGTGGTGGCGTATTATAGTTCAATTAAGGCGTAAGTGAAGTGATATAAAATAAATGCGTGTATCTTGACTTTTTAAGTTGACTGAAAAAGTCCATAGATGGTTTTGGTAGAATAGCCGCCATTTTATGAAGGCGGATTTGATATTATCATATTTTACTTGACATGCATAATAGTTATAAATAATTGCCATCAACGAAAAAAAAAGACAAGAATAAATAAATAAATATATGGTGGTGTGTTACCTTCGACAGGTGGTGCACCGTATCATATCGCGGTATGCGGCGGCGCGGTACGCCCGCCGACATAGCGGGCAGAAAGAGCCCTTGTTACGTTGCTGATAGCACGAGTCGCACACAGTGTAGTGGGCGTGCCAACGCGACGACGGCCCCGCCCCCGGCGACCTGGCGCCGCAGTCCGAACACACGCGGCAACACTGCCAGTACACAAATAATATACACTTAATTCTCTTTTTACACGAATTTAATTTAACACGAGTCAAAAAGAAAAATATTCTCTTGATACACGAATTATTTTATTTTAACACGAGTTTCTATAACTCGTTTTTGATATAATAAATAATAAAGGAAGGTCATTCTCGTTATTTATTAAAGTACCATAAAATTACTCGTAGACTTAATTTCACTATACCCATAAAAATGTCGATTTTCACACGGATTTCTGTTTACATTGACTAAAACACAGCATCTACGATTTAAGTGTTAAAAAAAATCAACAAAAGAAATTTCTAATCAGTTAAGCTAATGACATACTAAAAATATTAATATCATCCATAGAAAAGCCAATGACTGTAAGGTGACCACTTTTTTGCAAAGAAGTTTTTATATATGTACAACTTTACAGATTTCATTCATCTTTTTTTATAAATTTCCTAATAACTTTTGAAGGTTCTTAAGAAAAAAAAATTTAGAAAATTGCTCATTTAAAAAAATATAATGACAATTGCAAATGCGGATTTGACAGTTCACTATGGCCTTCACGCGTTTGACAATTCGCTTTGAACTTCATGCGTTTGATACATATAACATAAGTTTTTGAATTAACTTTTTTAAGGTTCGAATTCATTATTCATAATCAGCTAAGAAAGGACAAAGTCTGTCGGATCATCTAGTACACTGATAAACATTTATTGGTATAAAGTACCTTGCACTTCCAGCCATATTTAGGCACAGTGGCCATCTGTGGCCGCAGACAGGCGGCGTGGTACAGCTTGTCGCAGTGCTCGCAGGCCACGGCGCGTGCGTCGCTCGGCGCCTCACCGCGGCACACTTGACATACGCGGCACGAGCGACACGACCACCCTGCGCGAACGCCTGCCGCAACAGAAAACCACTTATTTGTTTGACTTTCATGTGACATTTGTCGTATCTCCTCGTTCTCCTTGTTACTTAGCCATGTATCCAAATCTTTGGCGTCGACATTTCTAGTGACGTACAGTTCTACGACCACTGGGGAAATAAGGCCAAACTGGCCTCTAAGAAGCTACGTGTACTCGGTCGAGCGAGACAGTATTTCACGCCGACTCATCGCCTCCAACTTTATAAGGCACAAGTCAGGCCGCACATGGAATACTGTTCTCATATCTGAGCCCGACCTTAGTATCAGCTTTTTCCTTTTGACCGCATCCAACGTCGGACTCTGCGTATTGTCGATGACCAACATCTTACCGAACGGTTAGATTCTTTAGAACTACGGAGGCATATCTCATCTCTCAACATCTTTTATCAATATTACAATGAGGAATTGTTTCGACAGCTGAATTCCACTACCGTACAACTCGCCGCAAGGAAAAGTTTCATACCCAGCATCTGGATGAGTGGCGACACAGTGCGTTTATCTAGAAACTTCTTTCCACGCATGTTTCCGAACGGATACGAGATTGGAACTTTCAAAAAACAAATCTACTCTTTTCTTAAAGGCCGGCAACGCTTCTACAATGCCTACAGCAGTACTGATGTCCATGGGCGGCGTTTTGTTTTTCATCGTGTGACACGCCTGCTCGTTTGCCTCTCACATATCAGGCTATATATTAAGGGCACTGCAGCAGATGCGTTGCCTACCTTAGGATAAGAATATGGGCAATGGAAGAGGAAGAGGGATTATATGGGAAGGGAGACAGAGACCGGGAGAGTGGTTGCCTCCAGAGGTTCAGCCCACATAGTGGGGTTAAACCCCGCGGAATATTCCTGTACCCTGCAAAACACAACAGGATGCAGCTCTCGTTGGACAGTGAGGGAAGAAGAAACTAAAGGAAGGAATAAAGAATTGGGACTCTACATCCCAACACACATCAAATGATAAGTGGTACACAGTTAAATGATGCCATGAGGGTATGATACTTCCCTAGTCAAGGTGGCCCATTCATGTTACCATAAGTCTATTATAGAGTACCATTATGATATTACCATAATATTAGATTATGATGCAATTGTAATTCTACTTCTAAATATGCAGTTTCACGAACTTACCAGGTAGTTGCGCTAGACCAACACAAGTTCCATGATAGTGTGCGCCGCAAGTCACACACGTCATTAAATTGGAAATGTCGCCTATTGTTCTACACGTTCTGCAGTCAATATCTGCAGTACCTGCAAATAAATATTTTATTTAAAAAAATGAATAATAATTAATTACCACGCTATTAAAAAGTAATTCATTACCACATCGTGTAAATTGAATAACGGTATATCTAATCGAAATAGATTGTTTCTTAGAAACATCATCATCAAATTTATTATTATTAAAAAATAATTTAAAACATGAAACAGCGACTTATCATAAATAATATGAAAAAAAAAAAACAATGTGTTATAAAAACCAAAAATGTACGATAAAACATAATACACCTGTTATAAGTTGTATGACTTATATGTTTTATTTATACTGCAAACACTACTACTATTAGTATAATATAGTTAAAGTATACTATTAGTATAGTATACTATAGTTAAATACTCTATTAGTATAATATAGTTATGATTTGAATATTCAATATGTCTTCTTGGACATTGCACGCAAATTCGAGTCAAAGTGAGGACCAGCGTTTCTGTCTTTTATGATAATTGTTTTAATTTATCCTGTCCTATAAAGTGAAATTTTCTGGGCATTTAGCATATTTGAGTTTTTGGGTACCATATATTTTAAATGCCTTGAACATGCGGGAAATTGATGGATTTGAATAGATTGGAACATTTTTTTATCCTTCAAGCTTAACACAGAGTGGAGAATTTTGTTTTTTATATTTGATAGATGTTGTTGCTTTTAGGATTTCTCTTAGGCTGTCTACATTGTTATCAGTGCAGAAAACGAAGATCCAGACGCCTTAACAATTTTTATGCTTTTATGCTCAAATGAATATTTTCTGAGATATCTATAATAAATGAACTTATTTGATATCTGAATATCATGAATACTAAGACAAATAGCTAATTTTAGTTGCCACCTTATTAAATTCATTAAAAATTATACAAAATTGCCTATGTATTTAATATAAAAAAAACCTAATATTTCATAACTTATTACCTATTTATATAGAAAATAAATTAAAACTTTCTTTTGCTCTCTTTCTCTGTTATAAACATACTATTTCTATCGTTTAATGACTTATGCTCAAATGAATACTCACAAATCAGAGGCACTTGATATAAATGGTCTTTGCAGAATGAGGATTTAGTATGAAAGTCCATGAAACCTCCAGACGCCAGAACACATGGCAAATGAAAGTATTTACTGCAACTCATCTGAAAATGATATTTTATGTTAAAATGTCTTAAAAATGTCATTTCAAAAAGTATCACAAAATTTTCATATTTTTATTTTAATATTACATCTTATGATACATAAATAGACAAAACAAATCTCTTCCGTTATATGAGCGTACTAAGTTTAATTAGTATACTATATTTATATATTTAGGAACCTTTATCAAATCTTCTTATTACCCATACATCAGGACCTAAAGACTAGAACCAGTCCTATATTCCCTAACGGTGCCAAAACAAACACTGACAATCACTGATGGGAAGGCTATGCAGAGTTTCTCTGGTGGACATGATTCAGAATGAACAAATCCGAGAGTCAACAACATAGCTCTTCAATTACTGAAGTAGAGTATGATCTCCCACCAAAAACCGAGCTAAGTGATATGATTTGTAGGATGTCTATATCCACCATATGTTTGATTATGATAACACAATACAGACATTCCTTTAGAATACTTATTTCCTTCCTTAGAATACTATATTTATATGTTTTAAATGAATACTATAATAATAAGTAAGTTACAGTACCTTACAATGAATACTCGCACCATGCCTTTGACAAAAAGCACATTTCCTTGTCAATGCACTTGTAACTATCCCTTTTACTCTGGCTTCTTCTATTTGCACTTTGTCCCCCTCCGAGTTTAAAGCTGATATAACCTGGTTAAAAAATCAAACGTCACAGAATGGAATTTTTAAAATTCATCTTAGACATACAATTTACATACTATTTTTACCTGTTCCTGAAATGGAGGGCTGAACTCAAGACAGCAACGGTGAACATATATACAACCTGAAGAGACAACTGCAGGCAATTCCAACTGCTCTAAATACCCTATTATAGAAAGTTCATCTGTATGTTCCATGTTGTATAATGGTGTCCTAAAAGAAATAAACAGTGTTAACAATCATTTATTATTGTTACTTATATTTTACTATTCACTTTTACTTATAATTATACTCTTTAAAACTAGATTAATAAATTAAGGAAGATCATACTAAATATGAATTTTAAGACACCTAACTGCTTGTTAGGTGTAGCTGAAAAAATATTTTTATTTATTTATTATGAATAATTTTATTATTAGGTGCGCAACTAAGTTCTCCAAAATCCAAAACGTCATGGTTCAAGCTTAAACATATGGTAAACAAACTGCTCTACCAAGTTGGTTATTTTATTGTGATGTCTTATACCTTTAATTGTGTGAAAATGTTTGATTTTGTGCCAAATAACGATCATTTGCGGGAAGGGTTACTCCTCTTATTTCATTCAAAGAAAATGGCGGCTGTCGCGCATCGCGAGTTAAAAACAGTTTACGGAAATGTTGCTCTAAGTGAAACAACGTGCTTTCGATGTTGACGACTGTCCGCGCGAAAGAAAGCCAAAAACAGTCGAAGACTCTGAATTAGAGAAATTGCTCGATGATGATCCGTGCCAAACGGAAGAACAGTTTGCTTCAGTATTACGAGTTATTACGCGTCTTCCGATAATAACTTGTTTTATTCGATGACACAAAAGACAAATACTTTTATTGTAACGGTATTCAAGCTCTGTCAGAAAAATGGACAAAAGTTGTAGCCAGTAATGGGCATTACTTGGAATAATATATATGTAAGGATTTTTGCACAATTAAGCTGCATTTTTATTTATCTAAATCTACTAAAATATTTTGGTAGTTACATGCCCTAACTTAGATAATTATGGATAAACTACTTTATTTGAGGATATACTATAATAATGTTGTGTTAGACCTTCGAAAGTTTTCCATCAACTTGAGGAATTAATGAAGCTAAATTTGACAACATACTGAAAATATAAAATTCAAATAATACAATTACAATTAGACTTGAAAAAAGTGTGTACTGTGTAACACTAATTGCAATTTAATTAATGCATCTACTAGGAAAAATTGCAAAGAATATAAGAAACAGGGGTTTAATTAAACTTTTGGTGTCTGAATGTGTTGTTTGTATGAAAATACTTACTTGCATTTGTTGAAAGCTTTCTGCCGCCTGCTTAATGGCAGAGCTAAATGTTGCTGTGTTGGGTCTACAGACTCTGGTGGAGGGGATGATAGTCCTGGTATCATGGGCATTATTGGCGTGCTTTGTACTGGCACACTGGTGGGAGTGCCAACACCAGAGTTAGTAATAGCAGGTGTTGAACTACCATCGCTTTCTTCAATATTACAAGTAAATTGCCTCATTTCTCCTTGTCCTAGTTGACTTTTTTCACTGAGGTTACACAGGGCGCAGACTTTGCCGGGCCTTAAAGTTTTGTAAATATAACAAATATACTGTAGTGTTTTTGTACAACATTTAGTTTGCAAATACAACAAATATTCTGAAGTGGTAGAGCAATATGCTGCAAACGAATACTTTGTCAAGAATGGCATATTATTTGTCTGTAGCATGAATGAGTCGGCTCGCCCACAGGGAAGTACCACACTCCCACAGAAAACCGGCAACTGAGTGGTAGCTTAGCTACCCTGCTTCTTCTGATGAGTAGTTGAGTTCCAGAGGCCTAGCCCCCCATAACAACACTTTCCTTAAATGTTGTGTTGATTGCTTTCGATCAGGTGACACATCTGCTCATTTGCCTTCCAATGCCATAAAAAAAATACAGTTATTATTAGTGAAAAATTCTAATGAAAACTGCAACTAGATCTTCACTTTTCTAGACTCAACTCCACTAGATAGAAAGGCAAATCAGCAAGTGTGTTGCCTGATGACAAGCAATCAACATCACCCTTAGACATTAACAACTGTTCTTTGATATCTATATTCATCTTAGAGTGTGATATTACATTTGTCTACTTTAGTCAAATAATAAATACATGTTTTAATTCTCATAATTACCATTTCTCAGGCATAAAAGGTGGCTCCTCAGGCGCTGGCATCGTAAAATCATCCTCATCCATCATGTCATCAAGAGCATCATCCCTGCTTCCACGGTGCCTTTTTGCACCTCGCACAGAGCCTGGATTTGCTCTATATCTATAAAATTATATTTTATAATGAAATTGTGACTGTGTGTGTGAAATTTAGCTTTCAAATATAATAAATTATTATTAACTATTAAAATTACCTTCGAACTATCTTCCCTTCACGCGCCAACTTAGCACCTTCTTTTCTTGGTCTTCCTGGACCTCTACGACCAGAAGAGAAAAATGGTCGAGTATATGGTTGATGATGAAAAAAGGCTGGCTGTGGTATAACACCATGTGGTGAAGCTGGTTCTTCCCCACGTGGCGACGATGCACATGATGTAGGTGTCGATCCTGGCCCTGTATAAAAGTCTAAAAACATTTCAAGATATATTTATAAAATTTTTCCAAACTATTAAATGTAGAATTCATTTAAGGGCTCATTATAGGACAGGATTATGAAATAGGTTCAAAAAGTAACACATGTCTTGTCAGGAATAACAAATATTTTTATGTCCACAGTCCATATATCTATATATGCTGAGCATTGGTATTCCAGTTTCTAAAGAATTGATGTGAAACCCACCATAATTGTTCAAAGGGGATTATTGGGATATCTCAGAAACTCAGAATCATACCTGTAGACTATACATATATTTATCCCTATTCAGGAGTCAAACATGCTTCAAACCGACCACTAAATCCAAAGGTGAAGCAATAAACAACATAAATGATATATGTATATGTATATGTATATATATATATATATATATATATATATGGTTACTTTTGTTGCCAGTTTCATAAACAATGGTATTCACAATTGTAAGAGGGAAAGTACCCTAAATGAAGTCTGACAGCTATTAGCTTCAGTGAAAAAAGATATTTGAGGAGGCTCATACTAGATTCTCTTAAAACAAATAAGTTTTGCCATACTTTGAATAATGATATAGTTTTTAAATGTATCGCAGGTGATACCTTAATTCAAATCTTTACAGAAATCTAGAAAAACAGAGATATCCTTCCTTAACTTCCAGTATAGCAGGTTTACCCAATCCTTCCAATTTAATACCTTTTTGTGTAGAAATCCAACATAACCTTAGATACACATCTAACTTTTTAAATTATAAATATGCTGCCAAATTGTGTAACCTATTGGAAAATATCTGATTACAGTAACACAACAAATTGAATGTTAAAGACTGTTTTCGCTGATGTTAAATACAACATATCTCTGATTTTGATAAATATTTAAAATATAACTATAGGCGAAGACTGAAAGTGCAAATAGTTCCATTATCTTAGTCATAACATTATAATGATTTTTAAAGAAAAAGTTTTATGGGGTCCTCTTATAATATTGTAATGTCTTGTAGATTTTGTTATAACCAAAAATCTACAACTAACTATTTATCCAAAATTTACTACAAGTTATAACATTTTGAACTATATAATCAAGTAGTAATATGCGATTGAATGCCCATACACTCCATAATATGTATAGGCATTCTTTTTATTTTGATTTATGTACTCAAAACTGTAGAAGAGGTTTTTGAAGAATTTTGTATTGTGATATCACATGGATTAAGTGAATACTTTAATTTTAATCCACCAATTATAAAACAAAATGAAATACTAATTAATTAATACATAAATTCAACAAATCAACGAATATAAGTCTATAAAAATAAATATAACCGAAAAGCTTGAATTTTCAATTCTGGCTGATAAGAGAATAAAGTTTAATTTCAGTCTGGTTTAAGTAAGCAGTACTTAAATCAATAAAGCAAAAAATTGGGATAGGAATTTTAAATAAAACTTCTTAAAGCACTATATATAGACCATTATTACTATTTTTTAATAAAAAGATAAATACAAATAAACATACCAGAAGACGGCGGCGCTTCACCTTCTTCTTCAGATCCATCGTCAGGTAGTAAATCCACATCCAAAACACCCTCGTCTGTTACGTCCATCTACAAAACGTACAACCGTGACTAACACTTTAAACACATTTCTTGATTGCAAATTTAGTTAAAAAGTAAAACTGTGATGAAAATTGCCATTAAACACAAAAAGTAATGTAATCAGACCGCCATAATGAACGACAAGTGGATACGATCCAATAAACCTTAAAATCTTACCGCAAAACGATGCGATGGACCTGTTAAATATTAAAGTCAGGAAAAAAATTTGAAAATTAAAATAAAAGTCATTTTAATCAAATTTCAAAAATACATACAAATATTAAGTCTAAAGAAATAAAATACGACATTCGCCAAAGACTGCGAACGCAAACGCACTAGGGATGTACACATAAATGGCGATTTTTAGGATCTATAAAAAATATCGATATCAACTGTGACCTATGCATTAATCCACAGTAGAATATTGGCCTTCCATTATAATTTCCATAATTAGATCATAGTCTGGTTTTTGTTACGCAGACGCTGCTGCACATCTACTGGTATTAGCCTAGAACCCATATTCAGATAAATAGGGTATAATAAATGCTTTGAGATTTTTCGGGACTGCAAACAAAATCGATATCAACTAAGACAAACTCAAAATAGTTTTAATTTATTGCCAAATATTGGCATTCCTTAAAAGCGGGTTGTTGTCATAATTCTGACACCTGTTCAAGTAAATATCATCATAATTATCAACTCAGACGAAACAATGCTGTACATTGGCTTCCTTTAACATTGAAGAATGTTTCCGTAATCACCACGCTTGATAAGCTGGGTGCTGATTGTAGTTTTTATTATTCAGGTTCACACTCTTTCGATATTTAGTTCTATAGTGAACTCGTATAATACTCCTGAAAATAAATGAGGTGACCCTATTCAATGCTAGAGATTACAGAGAATTCGTAAATTATCATAGCTGTTAAAAAAATTGTAATGCACTAAATATTGTCGTATATAATTTTTACTCCTGCAGGCTCATAAGAATATAGATTAACCAATTTAATTAAAAATAAAATATTATGCAAAATTTTACAAGTTTTATATTAAAGAACTACAATAATTAATCACACTATAAGTGCATTTTTCTTAATATATTTTTATTAGATATTATATTTTTTATTTATACTTAAAATGCAAAAATATACAGTCAAACCTCTATATAAAGCCAGCTCTATAGACACAAATAAAATAAAAATATTGAGCTTAAAAAATTAACCCGCTCGGTTAACAGGGTAATTATATCGCAGACGCAGATTAAGTACATACACAGACTATATTATATAGTGCGGATTGGTCTGTTCTGATTATGGTTATCTTATCATCTGTTGTACGTGTAGGTTTCTGTACGCAGTCGTGATAATTACTTTATTTTGTTATTTTACAAATAAGTACCATGAAGTACACCATAATTGTAACATTTTTAACAATATATTGTATATCAAATTGTAATTCATCATTATTTGATAGTGATTCTTGTTATTCGTTTGGTAGTGGTAATGTTTTCCCGGGCGGCGCAAGGAAAATTGATCATAAGTTACAATTTACTAAAGCTATGAGTATGTGATATTGTAGAAAAATAATCAAAAATGTATACGACATTAAATATAAAAATATTTAAAACTATTTTGTTATTATATTTTCAGTTTCAAAACCAGCTCCTGAGTGGGAGGCAACCGCAGTTATAAACGGAGAATTTACCCAATTATCGCTGTCTAGTTTCAAAGGAAAATATTTAGTTTTTTTCTTCTATCCTTTGGACTTGTAAGTAAAATAAATATAAATACTTAAAGTAAAATTTTATACAAGTTATAATATAAAATTACCCTTTGGTGTATGTATGTTTTATCACGTATGTATATCAACACACCTAGGTTATAACTTCGGTGATCGGACGAGAACCTGTGTATTCAACGTGGTATGGACGTTGGCACACCTAGGTTATAAATAATATGTACAAAACAGAACTCTGAGAACTAAAGTCACAGACATGGTTCTCCGAGTTAGCAAATGGCAATGGACTTGTCACATTATTTGGAGAACTGACAAGAATTGAAGAACTGTATACTGGTGGAAACCACATCTTGACAAACAGTGTGGGATGCCCTCCAGCCAGATGATGTGCCAATATGTGCAGGGCAGCTAGTTGAACATAGATGAGTGAGACTAAAAATTGGGCTAGGTGGTGTGTCTTGGGAGTGTCTATAACCAGCAGTGGACTGCTGCAGGTATTTGATAAAGTTAATAATTATCGAAAACCATATTATGTATAGGATACATTATTATAATCATTAGGCTCTACATTCGTGACCTAATATCTAAAGGGCAAGATTTTTTGTAGCTATGCAATCTGATGTGAGAGGTCAATAATTACCTTTAAGAAAGGCAGAACTTAAATAAAAAAAATAATGGTTAGAATTATTCTCATCTAGCCTAGGAGAATATAAACTGTTCCAAAGTTCTACCATTCCTCTATTTTTAAACTTGCTAATATGAAAAAATTATTGGATTTTGAATTTTGAGTTACATAATATTATTTCATGTAACTAAATTAAATCACTCCATTTGTGAAAAGTTGTTTATATAATAATAAATAGCATGTAAGCTTTTGTAATAGCAATACATTATTTTTCAGTACCTTTGTATGTCCAACTGAAATTTTGGCATTTTCTGAAAGGATTGAAGAGTTTAAAAAGATAAATACTGAAGTGGTAGCATGTTCTGTTGATTCACACTTTACTCATTTAGCTTGGATAAACACACCACGTAAAGAAGGTGGATTAGGAAAGATTAATATACCACTTTTAAGTGATTTAACCCATTCCATAGCTAAAGATTATGGTGTATATTTAGAAGACTTAGGTCACACCCTTAGAGGATTATTTATAATTGATGACAAAGGAATTTTAAGACAAATAACAATGAATGATCTACCAGTGGGCCGATCAGTAGATGAAACATTAAGATTGGTACAAGCATTCCAATATACTGATAGTCATGGGGAAGTGTGTCCAGCTGGATGGAAACCTGGTCAAGATACAGTAAGTGTTTTTTTAAGATTACATGTGGATATTTTGGTTATATAATAATATCAATTGTACTATTTTATAACATATTTTTGTTACACTATACATGTCTTCAATAAACATACATAGTTTTGTCATTTATTTATTTATGCTTCTCATTACTTAATATATTAATGACATTGATATATCTTTATTAATGGAGTCAGGCGTTACTTTGTGGAATGCCATCACTATATGGACAGGATTTTGGTAGTATGCATATAAGAATAGATGTTTCTTAAAAGCCAATAATTATAACAATACAGACAGATACATCAATATATGGACAGTCAAAGGTTTTACTTAGCTAAGATCCGCAACAAGCAAAACAATAACAGAAAATTAACAATGTGTGTCTTTCTGTTAAGTGTATTTATTTGGAACTTAAACCAAAAACTTACCGAAAATCGGCCATAAATTCTCCACCCACCAACCACTATACACAACCGAAAAGTCACTTTTCGGTTGTCTTCCGTAGAGTCTAATATAGCTGAAGATGCCTCGTGTTGGGGCGAAACACGTGTCGTTTACAAGATGGAAAAGTGATAATGTGTGTTTGGTGTTGTGTATAGTGGTTGGTGGGTGGAGAATTGATGGCCGATTTTAAGTAAGTTTTTGGTTTAAGTTCCAAATAAATCCACTTAACCCACAACCCCCAAGACACACATTGTTAATTTTCTGTTATTATTTTGCTTGTCACAGATCTTAGCTAAGTAAAAACTTTGACTGTCCATATATTGATGTATCTGTCTGTATTGTTATAATTATTGGCTTTTAAGAAACATCTATTCTTATATGCATACTACCAAAATCCTTTTCTTTTTTAATTTTTAACTTTTTGCACATTTATTTGTATTGCTCAACTAGTGATAAATACTAAATTTATACAGTTATCGAAATGAAGAATGTAAACTTTTCATCTTTCAGATTATACCTAATCCGGCAGAAAAGAAGAAATATTTTGAAAAAGTAGCTACAAATTAAAATAAGTTTTAGAATTCTTAACTTATTTTTGTAACTTTTAAACGGGATGTTGGGATAAATAAATATTTTGAATTTTATCATATTACCATATAAGTTTACTAGCTTTTATGGGTCTACACAATTTGTCATACAAAAATAAGAGAGATTAGATTTTATTAGATAATGAATTAGAATCACAATTAATTTTAACCATATTTTAATATCTTAATTCCTAAACTTATAATTTTGATTCTTAAACATAATATATGTACAAATATATTTTGAAGTTATCTATATGAAATATTTTGGACTCACGTAACTAAAACAATTAATAATTAAGTTTAAATACTCCTATTGCTCTAAAAAAATGCATGATTAATTTTTTAGCATCACTATTACATATAGCAATACATAAGACTGATGTATATATTATAACAAATATGGATTTTTTATTTTTATTAAAAATATTTTTGTACAAGGTTTATCATTCATAAGTCTTTTATTTTCCCTTTATGCACTTAGTTTACATGAAACCGTAGTACAGTAGTAAAATATGTGTACAGTTGGTAAAACCAACTTTACATATATTTTTCATGTAAAATGGCGCTGTTGGCCCTGAAAACTTATCACCTCGTCAAAATGTCTCGCAAGCAGGCGGCGAATTGGGGTCAGTGACAACGATAACTCTGGGGCCCTCTCTATGCTCTATTCTGGGATCCCCTTGATATGATGAGACGTATCTAAACGTAAGTTGCTAGTAGTGATTTAAAAATCCCCCGGTAAAGTCGAAATCCTACGATGTGTCACATAAGCTAGGTTAAACAACATTTTTCTATTTAATAGAATTTACAGTCATTTAAAATTAATGATATAATATTATTTGTATTTATCTTGTTAAAAATATACGAAACCGGTTCAAACTGTTTTCCTTAGTACAAAGTGAGATAAACAAAAAGCCTTTCTCTATTATTTTAATTTTTCGGTCTGGAAACCCTACTTGTACGCAACATAGAGCAAGTAATAGAGGATTACTGATATTGTTTAAATGTTTTATTTCCAAATATTTTCAATGAGTCAATATTAATCAATATCAGCCCGCGGCAGTCCACTGCTGGATATAGGCTTCACTCAAGGCGCGCCACCTAGTTCGATCTTCGGCTACACGCATCCACTCTCTGCCAGCAGCCTTGCGCAGATCGTCGCTCCATTTAGCAGGGCGTCCCACACTACGCTTGCCGAGTCGCGTTCTCCACTCCAGCACTCGTCTACTCCTAAGATTGTCGGTTATCTGACAAACGTGTTCAGCCCATTGCCACTTCAGTCTGCTAATTTGAAGAGCTATGTCGGTGACTCTGTTTCTCCGGCGAATTTCTTCATTTCGAATTCTATCCACCAGAGAAACTCCGAGCATAGCCCTCTGAGCGACTTTGAGCTTGTTAAGAAGACGGACTGTCAGTGTCCACGTTTCGACACCGTAAGACGTAAGACGGACAGGACGCACTGGTTGAAGACTTGTGTCAGCAGACTTTGTGGTATGGGCGATGAGAAGACTTGACGAAATTTTCAAAACAATGCCCAGCCCAACTGTATCCTTCTCTCGGCTTCTTTCTCGAAGTTATCTCCGTCCAATCACAATGAGTAATTTAAATAAATTTAACTTATGACCTACAAAGAATACGATTAATTTTAATCGTTTTAGTGCTAAACAATTTTTGTGAATATATATGAAATAATATATAAAAACTACAAAAAGTTATTTTTAAATGTATAAATATGCACTCTCGTAACAAATTATGCGCGAGATTATCGTCCACTACAACGAAATACCAAAAACACACTGATGCGCGCGGCAGTTTTGCGCTGCGGCGCAATTTTCGATTCAAACTATCGCATTACTTTTGCGCCGCTTAGCACTCTAACGGTTAAAGTTATGTAATGTAGCAGTTGTAGCAATGAAGTACAATAACTACCGACTTCACCTTATGATTTTGTAATTTAACGTCACTATAAATAAACATTGCAAGTAATCACTACGATACGATATAAACGTAACTTGTCATCGCTATTATTTTTTTCTAATATCTTATCGATTGATATCACGTTACATATATCGATTGATATCATATGATATATATGGATTTGATTTTTAGGAGTTGAGGAGATTGGTTGTCACACGCCTTGTCAAAAAAATTTTCGATTATTTTTTTCACTTATTACTACTTTCAGTTGAGTTGCCAGGTAAGTATTTAATATCATTGATTAGTTTTTTAGATTTTTTCATGTAATCTGGTTCGTTTTATTACGGGGTGGATGAAGGGGACTTAGATCCAGATCCCCCAGATTTTTCTGAGGAGTTTTATTTCCCGTCAGATTCCTTTTTAACTAATGTTGGAGCATCCTCTAGGGACTAGTATGTCTCTGATGAAACGTAAGAAAGAGCCCTTCCTAAAAAATGAGCTAAAAAAGAAGTCTTAATCTCCTTCTTCTTCAGCTATGCAATGTCTTTATGTTCATCCTGAATCTCAGGACTTAAAACAATATAATATTGACGATCCGATTGTAATTCTTATGAGGAAATTTATTGATCCAGCTTCTGGTACTTCAATTAAACCCATTCGCGTTGGTCAGTTTCTATTCAAAAATAAGAGATGGAGTTAAAAGTATCGGTCGTAACAAAATTTCCATTGAATTTAAAACTGCTGTTGAAGCTAATTCTTTTATCTCACATCCTTGTATAAAACACTCGAATTATTCTGCAATAATTCCTACGTATACTGTTACAAGGATGGGTTTCGTCAGGGACATTACTACTGATGTAAGCATGGATGAGTTTGTTTCATCCATTGAGACGCCAAAAGATGTAAAAATCCTTCGTGCGAGACATTTGAATCGTAAAGTAATCAAAGAAGACAAAAACATTGAATGGGTTCCGACTCAATCCATTGTGTTAACTTTTTCAGGCCAAACTATGCCTTGTCTCATTTTTGGCTTTTTTTCCTTTTTCCCGGTTGAACCATACATCCTTCCACGATTCAGTGCTATAATTGTCGTTTTGGTCACATAAAATGAAAATACCGTTCTAAGCAACAAGGTGTTTAAAATGTTCTCAGCCTCATTCTGGTAATTCTTGCAAAGCCATAAATGACACTTGCATCCATTGTGGTGGTGATCACTCAGCCACTAATAATTCTGTTCCTGAATATCATCGACAAAAGTCTATTAAAATAATAATGCCGCAAGAAAACATATCCTATTCTGAAGCTTCTATAAGAATTCGTCCTTAAAGACGCACCTATGCTGATGTTACTTCGAAATCCTTGGTTTCACCCTCTCAGTCTCAATTCTCTTATTCATCGCAACAGTCGTACAAGGAGAAAATTTCCTCTATTCGTGCTCCTCCTTCTCCAGCTTCCACTCATGGTTATGACCGTGGAGTCCACATGTCTCTTACCCAATCCCCTCCAAGTTCTCTTTCAAATGGTTGCGCCTTTTCCCATGGCAATGATCAATTATTTTAGTAATTATTTACGAGAACCCTTTCTCGAGGAGATAATGTCATACAGCTTCTTGTTTCTATTATTTCTAAATTTGATGACTTTAGTCTTCCTCCTAATGTTCTTCAATTATTGCAGAAAATTTGGGTGCTTAACAAAAATATTAATAAAGATGACGACTATCCTTCAGTGGAACTATCGTAGTATTAACAATAAGAAAGTAGATTTAATTTCATTAATCAATAAGCAGAAACCGTTCCTTTCTTCACACCCTCTTTTGGCTAAATTACATGTCTTACTTAATTTTATGAAGTCATGCTCCTACTGAGTTAACAAAGATATTCCTTGTATTATGAAAAGCTATGAAAAGTACATTTCTTATAATTTTCCTAATTATCAGTCAGTCAGTAGAATCCGTGATAGTTCCATTTGTGAGTGCGGATTGGAAGATGGTAATGTTGATCATATTTTCTTTAATTGTCCTAAACTTTCTTATTCTTTATATCCCTTCAAGTATTTGTCGTCCAGCTTACCTTAAAATCTTAATGGGTTTTGTTTTTATCCCTTTTGTTAAGTTGTTATCTGATTTTATCGGTACTAATAAAACTCATTTGTAGTTTCTGTAGTCTAATTTTTGTTATATATGTTATATCATCTGTTTTGCTTATTCATACGCATTAAGTAATTATTGTTACTCAACCGCACTGATTAACCTCCTTAGTGTCTTCTCTCTCTTAGGTGACATTGGCGAAATTATCCGTGCTATTTGCATTATTGAAAGCCATTAATTCAAATGAATGAATATTGTTACTGTTCATGTCATTTTGCTCTTTTAATTTTATTGACATTATGATCATTTTCTTCTTCCCATTTATGTGTAGTTTAATTTTTTGTTGTTCCCTTTTTTATCTCTAATATTCTTGTGAATGGTAACGTAAATGGTGCGAGTTCTTTTCTTTTTATATATTTCTTTATTTTTTAAGTTTTTATTTGATTGTGTGGCTTAAATGATTGACTTGACACTGGCAGAATTCACTGATACTTACCATAAACAAAGAATTGAATTGATATCATAATATCCAATATTTATATGTAATAAAATAGTCTTGTGATCTCTCGTAATCCTTTGCAAACGGCATACATGACGTTAATTTGTTTATATTTTTAAAATGTTTGCACTCCGAATAGTAATAGTCTCTGCTAGAAGTGCAGTCAGAGTCAAACATTTCAAAAAATGTATTTCCATTAATAATTTATTGCATTATAATAAAAGCTAAAAATTCATATATATAAGACCTCGTGTATACAATATTCTTATTAATTTTATATTCCATTTCATTAAAACATTTGTCATACTAAATATCTCTCAATCTATGACGTTAAAAGTTCTCGCAAGCATTTCGATATTTTTTAGACCGGTTTGAAATTTATGATAATTAGTTACTTAGCTTCTTTAAAACGTTAAAGGAATAACCTCAGTATACATCTCATTAAATATAAAAATCAAGTTTACTATTTAAAATAAAAGGTCTTCACAAAAATACGTTTACCTAGTAATGTACGATGTTACTTTGTATTATTAGTTTGTAATATATCACTGTTTTTAAATTTGATATTCAAATTTCTTTTCTCAAGATTGGTCTGCAAAGCTCAATCTCATAAAGTTAAAACTATATCATTATTTAAAGAGAGAATTTATTCTGTTTTTATAGTAAGTCTCTTGTGTGTGTAATGTCAATGTGAAATTATGAATTATTATTCATTACCTTCTGCAATAATTGTAGTTATAGTGGGCGAGAATATTTTCCATATGTGGTTCAATGTCATAGAAGTAAGGTTTTAATTTTTATATTGCCACTAATGATTAAAATCTTTCAATACCACTGTATATGGTAAAATGCTTCTCTGCCTATCACCACATTCATATGTTATATATCTGATTGTTTTAAATATACCATACATACTTCAAAATTAGGCAAGACCTAATATTAAAGTAATAGAAATTGATCTATAAAATGTAATAAAGGTATACTTATTTTTTAATTTAGGTTTACAGTTTACTCCAACATTGCCACACCTTATTGTTGAACCATCAAGAACTTTCGCATCTAATAATTGTAAATCTCAAACAATGGTAGACCCAAGGAGAGTAGTAAGTTATGAAGATGTACTTAAAGTTATACATCAACCTGAAAAAGTGATAATAGATGTCAGAAATCCAGATGAAGTTCATTCAACAGGAAAAATACCATCCAGTATTAACATTCCATGTAATTATCACTCTCTCTATTTATATTTAAAATACTAACAAATATAACTAGAGTAGTTTTTTTATTTCATCATCAGCTTATTTCTTATGTCCACTGCTAGATAAAAGGAGTGTTTATGTGTAGTCACCATAGTGGTGGTGACTGGAAAGCAAAGCATCTCATACCAGTAACTGCTGCTGGGTATCAGCTTGTGACAATTTATGACTAGCTTCATCAAGAATGTTATACTGCTATAAGTCAGATGTCAGTCTTTTATGTTTCATAGTATGATTAACAGGGCTTCTGGCCAGCTGATGGCGACCAATGTAGGGTTTTAGTCTATAGAAATTTAGCTATGGAGACCTACACAAGCAAGCAGTGGCCCCAGGGCAGTAAGGTATGTGAAAAGGGTTATGCTATGGAAAAGGGTCAAAACTTTTTCGTTTTCTTTGCTATAGCCATAGCCATTTTTTTCACAGCCCATTTATGAACCACTAATGGACATGGGTTTTCCTATTTTTGGAAAGATGGACATTTACCTACCAGGGTTGTCCAATGTGGACCGGGATTAATGTCCGCAGACAAAACATATATTTATTCTGATACAGGAATGGAACCCGCGACCACTGACTCCGCAAACGGCAGATCTGCTACTAAACCAGTTGTTCTCAGCCCTTAGGGATACAGTTATGAGTTTATCCACGTTCTTAAACAAAAATTTAATACTGATTGCTCATTACAGTAGGGGAGGTACAAAATGTTCTGCAATCCATGTCGGAAGAAGAGTTCAGAAAACAGTTTAAGCGAGCAAAGCCATCTGCTTCGGACGAGTTGATATTCTATTGTCGTTCGGGGCGACGGTCATCAGAAGCATTAGACAAAGCACTTAAACTAGGGTTTTCAAAGTAAGAATATGCCTAAACTTACTTTTTATTACAGTAATTAGTTTAGTTTCTACTTATAAGGAATTTAAAATTAAAATAATGCTTCATTCCTGAACTTTGATTCATCAATAAACTGTAACTGTGATGCTGGTTGATGGTGTGACGGGCTGATTTCCGCAACTCGACGTCAACAAGAGCCTATTTTGCGTGTCTTCAGAATGGATAGCTCCTATTCTATCTACCCCAGCTCCTCAAAGAACTCGAAGAAGAAGAAGAGGCTGCTGCTCTTCGGTCTACCTACAGCATCTTCAAGGGACCCAGGTGCACCCAGGTGTCTGGCCCGGTAGTTGGCTACTCCTCTGCACTGAAGCATGATATGAGCAGCCGTCTCCTCCTCCTCCATGCAGGCCCTGCATAGTGGACTGTCTGTAACACCTAACACAAATAGATTTTTGTTAAATGGACCATGTCCAGTTATTACGCTGGTTACCACACGTAGTTGCGCCTTCCCAGGTTGAAAGAGTTTTTTTGCGAGGCCATGATTGATTGTAGGCATGGCCTCTTTGGACTGACGGCAACCACTGCTGTTGTTCCAGTGGTCATTGAAGCTTTTGTTCGTGTGTTTCTTGATAAGAGTTAGAAGGCCATCTAAGGGCAATGATATTATTGGTTCTGGTCCAAAAGCTGCTATTGATGATGCCTTTCTTGCAAGTTCATCTGCAGCATCATTGCTCCTTGACCCACTATGTCCCTTTATCCATTGTAATGTAATGTTGTTGTGTCTACCTGCTTCTGTGAGCAGTTCATGGAAATTAAGAATAATACTGGAACATATCTCTTTGCTATTTAGGGCCATCAATACCGCCTGGCTATCCTTGTATATCCTGATGGATTGCCCTCTAACCTTCTGAGCATTGATGGCGTTGATAGCTAGGATGATGCCCATGCATTCAGCTTGAAAGACCGAGTTGTGCACCCCCAGCGGATGATAGATATTAATGTTTACGTCCTCAGAGAAGACCCCAGAGCCTGTCCCTGATGACGTTTTGAAGCCATCTGTGAAGATGCTCAGATGTTTTTGTCTCAATGTTGCTTTGTGATTTTTGTAAGGCTGTATTCTGTAGGTTTTCGACAATTCGAATACATAGGTCTTACCTATCTTATCATTGATCGTGCCAACTATGGGCATGTTTTTGGTTATTTCTCCTAGAATTCCGGTGTGTGGTGTCCTAGCATTCTTAGTCCATAGGCCAAGTAATCCGAGACGCATAGCTGCCGCCGCCGCTTCTTGCTTTACGAATAGATGCAGTGGGGTTATATTAAGCAGTGCCTCCAGAGCTGCACTGGTTGTGGTTTTCATACACCCAATGCAGGCTAACCGTTGAAATTTCTGTAGTTTGACCTGTATCGTTGCTACATTGGTCCGTGGCCACCACACCACTGCTCTGTAGCAGATTATTGGACGGATCACGGCTGCGTACAGCCATCGGATGATTTTGGGGGATAGCCCCCACTTCTTACCTATCATCCGACGGCATTGCCAGAATATGATTCTCGCCTTATTTATGATGAGGTCCAGGTGCGTATTCCAATTCATCTTACTGTCAAGAGTTAGTCCCAGGTACTTGACGCTCTTTGATAATTGGAGTTCTGTGTTAAAAAGTTTGGGAAAGAAGTTGCCGAAAGTCCTCCTGTGAGTGAACATTACACATTCAGTTTTTGATGGGTTTACCGATAGATTGTATTCTTTGCACCAACATTCCACGATGCGCAGTGCCGATGACATCACTGCACATATTGTGCTCATTCTGTCGCCTGTGATCAGAATAGTGAGATCATCAGCGTACCCTATGGTGTAGTGGTATCTCTGATTTAGCCGTGTGATGAGATCGTTGATGACTAGATTCCAAAGGAGTGGGGACAGAACTCCGCCCTGTGGGCAGCTTTTCATCACTGTCGCCATCTGCGAGTCCCCGGCAAATCGGACAATTCTATAGCATAGCATGTTGCAGATCCAATTGACCATGGTCATTGAAGAACAGTCCTGATGCTTTTGTAGTTAGTTCTGTCAAAGGCTTCTGTCTATGTCAATAAAGAGAAATGTTTATTTCCTGAATGGCTTTTTCTATTTTGACATCTACTGCATGTAGGGCCAATTCAGTAGATTTTCCCGCGCTATAGGCATGTTGGTTTTTATGTAGCGGTGTGTTTTAATGCGTTGTCCCCCACCATGACCTAGCTGACGTGTTGGTTTGTGGTCATGCCGATAGGGGGCATGCTTCTTCACAGCTATCAACTATGTGTTTGGTCTCTCGACCTGTTCTTCTAACATTGTCGCGTCCTCTGGTCTCCCGGATTGTGTCCAGGATCCTATTTTGGTTTGCAGTGTCCCAAGAAAGGTATGTATGTATTTCGATGTGGAATACTTTTTAAGGTCAAATGGGTTAGCTGCTTTACTTCCGAACGTAACAGTTTTAGTTTACATTTAATTCGAGTCTCGGTATTTATGCATGTTATTTGTACGTATCAATGTCAGTCATTACACAATAATCTTCAACTCACTATTCAAGAGACCATAGATGTTTAAAAGCTTTTAACCTGAGTAGTACTGAAAGTGATTTCGCTGTTCATACGCCTTAGCCATTATTAATTTATTAGTGTATGTTGTGACTGTAAAAGGATCATCCATAAGTAATGTCACTTGAACTTCATGACTTTGGAGCCCCCTTTGCCATACAAGGGTTGAAGTTTAGTTTTACCACTCCAAATGTATGAATGAAGTGCCACGATGGTTAAGATTTATCCCTCTCTTGTCACTCTTTGTTGATATTCTCCCACCCACCTAACGTGTAACATAAAAAAAGATTTAAAACAATCATTATATCTAATTATTATAACCTTCTAATTATTATTTAGTTATGTGTGTGAGTGATACGAACAGTCAAACCTCTCTTTAGAGGTTTGACTGCATTTTTACAATGATAAAGCATGTTATTACAAATCTTTATTTTTTGTAACCAATGTCAGTCTACGTTCCTCGTTTTTCGTTTTATAAAATAACTTTGATGTAAGTGGGCTTAATTACATCTTGGCCTCCTAACTTATAACCTAGCCCTATTTGTTTATGTTGTTCAGTGACAAATAAGGCTCTGACAAACTCATTATTTCTTTTTTTTTTCGGGTAACAATGCAGTGTCCAATATCAATTGAATGATTTTCAAAATAACACGTCTATGATTCATGGAGTCGTTCTTCAGGCTTGGTACACTCTTTTACTAAAAAAAAATATTAAAATTTTTTAATAACTTCTAAACAGCTAGATTAATCAATTTGAATCTCATACAATAAAATATTATATGTTTCAGCTCGAAAACATACGACGGGAGTTGGGATGATTGGTCAAGCAAACAGAAATAATATCAATTCGAAGAACTTGTTACTATTATTCGTTATATAATTTATAATACTCATAATAAAATGGTGCTGGTTAAATCATAACAGTCTTTTATTATCATATAACCTTATCAATGCTTTAAATTGATTATTTTACATATTACCTACCTGTTTCAACAATAAATGAACTTATTTTAGAGATAACTGGAACATCCACATAGCATAATAGCTATGGCACTTGGGTAAATGGAAGAAAGGGTGATGAAAGGTATAGATCAGCTTCGCCTCCGGCCAGAGTGTGGTATCTTATTTCTAACTCATTTATTAGTTTCTTTTTGCTAACTAGCTGACAAAGATCCCCTCCAATATGCTGGTAAAATCATCAGATTGACATGAGATGCAATGTTGCAATGCACCTTGTCCAGAGGAAAGGTTAACTTCGTTTTAAATGTTCAAGTTGTAAAAATGCAATACACCTATCCCCCGATTTACACTAAAGATAGTTTCCCGATAAAACTGTATGAAATGATTTTCTCAGTTATCCTTTGGTGTAACTATAATACCAGTGGTTTGGCGCGATAGCTGATATTGTAAAATTTCAGCTTCTATACTTTTTCAATATTTATCTTGTTCAAATATTAATTCATTAATTAAATTTAATTAATGACTAAAAATTTCATAAATAAGATATTGAACAGGATATAAAAGTAGGAATTTTTTTATGTTACTTGTTTCATATTGTATATTATGTAGTTATAATAAAAAATTGTATTTTAATCAATTTGTTTAATATAAAATTATACAACACATGAACAATATACAGTTAGATTATCTATATAATCGTAAAAGAGTAGACAAAGTGTTTGCATAAGACTTTAATTATAGTCATACATCAAAAGATTTATCTTGCAGAATAGTAAGAATCACTTCATTTTGTTAGACCAATCTGTCCAACTGCCAACATAATTCTTCACACTAAAAAAAGAAAATGAATTACAAATTAATAAGCATTTATCATGGTGCTGGAGTGGAGACCGCGACTCGGCAAACGTAGTATGGGTAGCCCTCCTGCTAGATGGAGCGACGATCTGCGCAAGGCGGCTGGCAGAGACTGGATGCGTGTAGCCGAAGATCGGGCTAGGTGGCGCGCCTTGGGTGAGGCTTATGCCCAGCAGTGGACTGCCGCGGGCTGATATTGATATTGAAGCATTTATCATAAGACAATCTTAATGGCTGTGGCAAAATGTTTATTTTCCAAACGGAAGGTGATGGCAATACATGAATAAATTATAAAAGTTGTAAATATTTTTGAATATTTTCATGGTAATTAATATGTAATAACTACTAAATCAGGGGTCGGCAACCAGCGGCCCGTAAGCCACTACGGTGCGGCCCGTAATAGTTCCATTCGACGAGTAGACTTTTTCAATCCTTAACTATCGAAAAAAAAGCATTGTTCTCGATTGACCAATGGAACATTTAGAAGCGATACTACGTTTTTACGTCTAAAATGGAAGCAGATATTAAAAAACTTTCAAGTCAAGTACTACCTCAAAAATCGCGCTAGCTTTATAAATCTTACTTAATTTTGCACATATTAGAGTAACAATAAATATGGTTAAAAATGCAAAATTTTATCTAAAAAAATTGTGTTTATTATATTACTTTTTATATCCAAGTCCAAGTGCATTTTGCTGCGCCATACCCGATCTTTTTCCAATCATACAGTAAAAAATGATTTCTGTGTCTTCTGTTGGCTTTTTTCTTTCAAATGTCTGTTCAAATTCCCTATTAGGCATGACATTGAGCACAGTTGAAATATTTTCCACTGGAATAAAAATACCAATAATTAAAATGTATAACTGGCAAAAAAAAAACAACATACACCACAACCAGCAACCTGTTCTTGTATCGGAGATCAAGACACTTTGGGTTATTGAGCCAGAACATTATAAATTTCCTGTTTATTTGTTAATATACACTCTGTCAAGAAAGTACCAGGAAAAGATCAATAATACACAAACTGTTTGTTATTCATTCAAATTTATTTTATCACCTTCAAAGTATACTCCTTCAGAAACGATACACTTACGCCAACGAATAATCTAATAATCAAAACATTTTTTAAACGCTGTTTCCGGAATTGAGTTCAGTTCTCGCCGCGAATACTCCTTTGTCTTCTACCGATTGAAAACGGGTGCCATGAAGTGGTAACTTGAGTTTAGGAAAAAGAAAGAAGTCGGCTGGAGCCATATCTGGTGAATATGGTGCTTGTTCGATGGTATTTGTTGAGTATTTGGTCAAAAATTCGTTCACAATGATGGCCTTGTGCGAAGGCACATTATCGTGGTGCAAAATCCAAGAATTTTCTTTCCACAAAAAACTGGCCTTTTTTCGGCGGCTATCTTTCTCAAAGTTGAATGAGGATTTTCAATCACTGTTTTCTTCACTTTTGCGATGTTAACTTCAGTTGCAGACGTTGATGGCCTACCAGAGCGAGGCAAATCTCTTTATCACATCTCGACCGCTTTTGAACGCTTCTACCACTCATAAGCACGAATTTTTGATAAAGTCAATACACCGTAAGCCTTCTGTAACATTTTCATTCACACTCCGAACACGAAATTCCATTGGCGATGCAAAATTGAGAAAGAAGATTAGTTGAAGTGGGCATGAGAACCATACAGGAATGTATGGAACTAAATTTTTCGTCAGCAAGAAAATAAAGAGGACAGAGTTTGCAAAATAAGAATTGAAAGCAAACTGTACAATATCCACCTACATTTGTGCATATGCCAAGGAACAGTTCTACAACTCTCTCCAGGAAGTTTTTGACCCAAGAGTACCCAAATATGTTTCAGTGATAGTGTTATGAGACTTCAATGCACTGGTTGGCAAGGCGAAATCCTTTGAGTGTAGCCGGCCAACAAACATTTCATTCATCTACAAATGATAATGGATTGTGTTACTTCGCTGCTGGGAATGACATGTTCATTAGTATAAAACGAGATGCTACTAAACGATGAAGCTCAGAGGAAATAACAGGCGGAAGTATCTTGAAATTTGAGATCCTGGAAATTTGTCATAAATTCGGACGAATTTAGAGAAGAGAAACGAAGCGAAAGAGAGACTAGTGAAAGAAAAACAACACATCTACACTGGAACAGCTTCGAAGGCATTGTACCCGCAAATTCTTTGCCAGCATCAAATCCGAACTGATGGCAATTTCAACCGAGATGCACCGAATGTCAGGGCAAGGATGGCAGCATGATTATTGAGGAAAGAGATTTTGACACGGAGGGAATATTTCATGGAGCTTCTTAACACGAGTGAAATAGCTCGAAACCGTGCCCAACAGACCTTAACCTCAAATTACCCGCATGTGGAACAGCAACTGGCACCAGTCAGACTTCTGGAGGTTAACCCCTTGAACAGAAATGACGAGTCCAGCTCGTCATAAACGTTACTGAATAAACTGACAATGACGAGCTGGACTCGCCAGAAATTATTGAGGTTTGATGCTTTTTATGAGAGCAGTATCTGTAAGTCATGTCAAGTGTAATGCTTTGATATACTTATGTGCATGCTTCTAGTTACCGTTAGAATGTAGTTTGTATAAATCTATGCAGCCATTATCGCGTAAAGTAAATGAACGACACAACGTGAAGTGCAATAGCGGTTATTTTACTAGTGATATCCTTCTATAGAAGTTATTATATTTTTTCTGAGGGGAATATAATAAATATATAACGTGTAGAAATATTACCAGATATGGCTAAAAGAATGGGGGATATTTTATGCGAAAGTCATAATGACGGTGTTGAATTGAGTGAATATGAACAGTCAGATAAGAATTTGATAGTGTTACTTTGTGCTCACATAATGCCGATAAGGTAAGAGTTGGCTGTAGTAGAGTTATAATTCTAAAACCATGCTTCGTCAAGCATGGTTTTAGAATTAGTGGTCTGTTAAAAAAAGGAATTAAAACTAAGCGTGACAATTACAAAGGTATCACGGTCCTTTGCACGGATTACAAAGTTCTTTCCGATGTTATCTATTTTCGTCTTATGAGAACGCTGAAGAGATGATACTTGGAGACTACCAGTGTGGATTCCGACCCAACCGATCTACAACTGATCAAATCCATCTCATATGAATAACTTTACACCATCTATTTATCGACTTTAAACAGGCCTTTGACGGGGTTAATAGACAAGCAGCAGTGCAAAGCCTGGTCCACCTAGGAGTTCCCAGTAAATTGGTCAGATGGGCAGAAATGACGATGACAGGATCGAATTCGGTTGCTGCGGTACAAAACAATCTAAGCGAACTTTTTCACATCAACACAAGAGTTCGACAAGGGGATGCTTTTTCGACTCTAGTATGCAATTTCACAATTGAGTCTATAATATGCGAGCTTAACTTACAGGGACTTTTAGTCTTTACCAGCACTCAACTTGCTGCGTATGCCGACATTGTGATCACAAATAGGTCGCAATATGGAATCCAGCGCCTATGATAGAGCATGCTTCAAGGTTCGGACTGCTAATTAACGTTGCAAACACAAAATCTATCTGCTCAACTCTAGGCGCCTGCAAGTTGCGGAAATTTGTAGATTTGACGAAGATGAATGTGAGGCCGTCGACGAGTTCAAGTATCTTAGGTCCACGGTCACCGCCCAAGAAGAATCGAAGAAGAAGTGCACCTCAGAATATTAGCAAGTAACAGACGTTTCTTTTCTTGCAAGAAATTGCTGGTCTCAAAGCAGATATCTAGAGCAACGAAGTAATTTATAAAGCGATAATAAGACCTGTTGTAACATACGGATGCAAAACTAGGGCACTCACTCAAAAAGGGAAGAACCAGCTTGTGGTTTTCGAGCGAAAAATACTGCAAAAAATCTTCGTACCGGTAAGGGAAAGTGATGGGGTATACCGCATCCGTATAAACCACGAACTGAATTGCTTGGATAAGCAATAAACTATGTTTCGTGCAAGGCGCAAAGGCAGTGATGGTCAGGACAAGTCGAGAAAATGGCTGATTTTGGACCATCTAAAATCATTACAAATTGGACACCCCAGCAAAAAAGACCACGCGGTAGGCCTAGGAAGCATTGGAAGGACTGCATCCAGGAAAACTTGGATATCCTAAAGAAAAAAACGGATTGGAAGCGAGTTACCCTAAATAGAGATAGCTGGAGAATTGTAGAGAAGGCCAAGACCCACATGAGTTTGTAGCAAGGAAGAAGAATTACACTTAAACCAATTTTTTTTTATGGGTTATTTTTATGGGATAGGAGGGCAAACAAGCAAGCATATTGCCTGATGGAAAGTAATAAACACCTCCCATAGACATCCATGATACCACAGGGATCAAATAAGCGTGCTAATGTCATATCAGTTACGTAGAAGTTATAGTTGGTTCCACAGGGTGGTGGGTCGTGGAAAGAAATGTTGGTAGAAAAGCACTGTACTGTATACTAGACACATTCAGATGATGAGGATAAACCTTTCCTGTTATCATGTCATGAATCATGTGGTTATGACATTCAGCAACACAAATTATTTCAAGCAATTCCTCGCAGCACTCCCCATAGTAAAAGTGGTAAAATTATAATTCTCTATATGGAGGTTCTACACAGTGCTAGAGAATTAAAATCGGTGAGACACTGATCATCGACGATTTGGATTGCCTGACTTTGTATGGGGTCAAGTGGAAGTTGATAGTACCTTTGATCTAGCTGTATATGTATGTAAATTTTTAATTACAAACTAAGTAATTGGTATAATTTATCCAAATTCTAAATAGCTAAAATGCCCAAAATATTATTGTTTGATTTCAATACTTTACTACATTTTAATGAATTTAGACTTTCATGAATATTATATTAAACCAACAATTCATATAAATTACTAAAAACTAGGAAAACACACTAGGCCTTCAGCATCATTCTACAATACTCCACAGTTGATCATAGACCTTCTTCAAGGCATATCACCTAGTCTGATCCTTGAATAGATACATCATGTTCATCCAGCCAACCTGGTAGATCATCACTACATATAGTCAGGGGCCTTAACACAGTATTGAGACATGAAAGTATTAATAACTGTGTGAAAATATTTTTTTTTAAATAAAGTTATACTTAGCATACATGGAATATTGATACTGTTTGGGATTTTTCCATGTTCTTTAATTTCTTCAGGTTCTCTTACATCCACTATTAAAATATTTGTATTTGAAATCGCTTTTTTTACATGATCGTAGTCTACTATCATCTCTTCGGGCTTTGCTTGTTCTGAATATCTTCGACATGGTGGTAAATAAATATTTCTGATCACTTTGACTTTATCAATCGCATCTGAAATAAAAATTACAATAATAGTTTAAAACGAATAAAAATATTTTAACATATCTTAAAAACAAGTTAAAAACTTACAACAATTCAAGTTTCTTTTCGTATTAATTATTACTCTAGATTTTAGGGCTTGAGATATGGTTGGAACAACTATACGATGAATAAGTCTAAAAGACATTTTTATGTTAATGATGTTATTATTTTAAAATGAAATATATATTCAAACTTATTTCTAATTCATTCACATAAACACGATTCGATTTGTTTAAATTGAACTTAAACTAAAATAACTTTGAATTTTAAATTTTTTGAAGTTTGGCTGCTGTCAATGGTGACACTGTCAGCTCGCAATTTGATCTATTTTTCATCAACATATAAGTAGTAGTTATGTCTGTTCACTTTGCAATCATGATTCCATTGTGTAACTAAAAACCAATTCCAATGCAATATAATAATATAATATGGCTTATTATTTTTTTATGAATTTACACAATATATTAATTAATGACATAAATTAAAAAATAAATTGAATGGGCTGGAGAATTTTTTTACCTAACGCTATTTTTCTATTCAATTTAAGTATGAAAAAATACATATTTAATTATACCGTAGTGTACACATAGACATAGATTCTTGTTATTTAAGACTACATCGTTAAATACGATATACAATCGTTTAGTATCGTCAATAATTTATATATAAAAAGACATCCAACCAATCCAATATTAATTCTTGTCAACTAACCAAGAATTTTTCATTATTTCTTCCAAATTCTTTTCAGTACTAAGTCTCAGAATAGCAAAAATTTTACTGCTGTTTTTACCTCGTTCCTACCTTTTTAATAATAAATACCAAATCAATTTTTGTAATTAAAATTTGTATAGACAGAAGGTACATTACAATTTCAGTTTTGTCGCTGACGACTTTTCATTCTATCATTGTTTGTTTATGGTATGGTTTAATTACAGTTTATGGTTGCTCTGTTAATAATTCTGTTCTGAACAATAATAAATTAAAATGTTATATATAGGTACATATTTTATAAAATTAGAATAATTAAAAACCTTTTATTTTGTATACCACTTGTGCAATGAAAGTGATTATTTTCCGATATTCCTTAGCTTTTATAATTATATATTCATTGACGAATATGACTCCAATGCTCATGACATATCTAACATCTTATTCTTTCTTTTACGTTCTATTTCTGTTTACCAGTGTAACACCTACAACAAGTGATTTAATTTACAGATGCCCTCAGCATAAAGTTTTATAATATCGAGCAGTGAAATATTTGAGTGCAGTGTGAAATGTTTTCACGTTGAAAATTTTCATCACTAATTAAACATGGGTTCCATGCGCCCATCTGGACGTTTTCTTTCATTTACCAACAATATACAACGGGCACAGAAACAAGCTGGTAAGTAAACGATTAAAGAAAGTGGAACAAGACTACATTCCAAAGTTATGAATCATCTGGTGTGATTGTGTAAATGCCCTTGTTTTTCTTCCTTGTTAACAGTATTTACCTTTGATTATATTTTAGTTATATCAGTAATTTATTATATCAATTATGTTGATTATTATTCATATGATTTTATTTAGATCTTTAAAAATAAAATTTATCTTTCAGTTTTGACATACATTATATATATTTAAATTTATATTGTTTTATAATAACAATGCAATGTATGCTCTACTTCACCCAGAGCTAAATATTATTAGTATATTTATTTAACAACTTTTTGGTGAACTTAAGCTAAATACTTAAGCTATTTACTGTTTTAATATTAGAATAAAAAGTTGATTCAAATTACACTAATTAAAAGTAAATTGCATTACTTTTGGGTAAACATATATCCCTGCTGTTATTATAGCACATATCAATTTTGTGATCTGGGTAATATATAATAAGTTAAAATAGTGTGTGATGAATTTTGTTTCAGGTTAAGTAGCTTTTAGTTTATCTACAATGTAATTTATTTCTTTTAGTGTCAAATGGCTTTCCTCAAAGCTTATCAGGCAGTGAGACAGATGTATCAACTTCGAATGAGAACCTCTCAAGAGAGGAAAGATATGTGGTCCGCCATACAGCTAGAGTAGAACCACAAGGTCAGGAAAATCAGAGCCAGACTAATGGAAATAATAGAAATTCACTTAAGGTATTAAATTTTTTTTATCATATACTACCAATCTGTGCAAAATATTTATCATTAATGACTAAAGTTTATAGTTTTTTATTCTTAAAATTTATATATTTTTTGTAATATTTTACTTAGTCATTCAAGTTGTATTATAAAATGTGACACAGAAGAGGATTGCCTGCTGTGGTATTGAAGTCACCCTAGTTTGAAACAAATTCATTATAATATTATTATTTTTAGATTAATATTATTAGGTTATCAAATGGTCTAATAAATTCACATTGCAATAATTAATTGCATACTTATTTCTATATTTTTATATTTATTAATACCATGTCCGTAGTAATTCAATTTCAATATTAAAGTTAATTTGGAATACCATTGATTTGCTGCTGAATATACATACTTATTGCATACATGCTAGATATGGACTTCTTTACAAAAGTACAAACTATAAATTTACATATATTTTTTAGGACAGTGTAACGGGTAGCAATCGCAATTCACTAAAGGATTCTGTGGGCGGGAACAGTAACCGCAGCTCCTTGGATGTTTCATCTTCCTCATACAACACATTGATCATTCATAACCAGGATGATTCATGGCCTCCTAGACCAACACCCATTCGGTAAGACAGCTATCATTTCTTCCTATTTGCTTTTATGTATTTCTGTTAAAAATTCCAGCCCCTCATATTTCACTACTGGATAAGTAGTATCTAGCCGATATTTACATGATACAATAGATAGCGAAAGAAAAGGTTGTTATTTAAAAAAATGATAGTAATTAAAATAGTATCATATCCTGCTCTTGTAAAAATGAAACCAATGACAAAAAATACATCAGTTTTGAAAAAAATCACCACATTTTCGGGTTTGTTTACAAGTATATAACGTAGTGCAAGTGAGGGGCATATCATTTTGTTCACCAAACTGAGCTACTCATAAGTGTTGAGATACAAGCCCTTTTTAACCATCTTCAGTCGCATCATCTTAACTTGTCGAAATTTTTTCTCTATGTTATTTACATTTGGCAACAAGTACACTTTTAAAGGAGTGTACAGTGCGCAAACTGATTCCCTTTTTTTCACCAAGCACTGAAGCTCTATATTGGTATATAAATAATCATAGTCAATACATAAAAAAATCAGAATTATTATTGTAAAACTTAGTTAAAATTTAAAAGTAAATACATTTTTAATTCAGAGAACACGAACGAACAAATAGTGAGGTGAAGCACAATACGACACAGTCATCGCCATATCACACGTTAAAAAAGAGCGAGATTGGCAAGAAGCCAAGTGGCATACCCCTTCCCAAATCCCACAAAGAGCAGACAGTTACTTCTAACGCCAACTACATTGACATTGGGGGACAGAGAATTTATACAAGCCCACCTGACCATGGAGTTCAGGTACTTATTTAAAAAAGTAACATAAGTGCAAAAGTAAAATAAATACAAAACAGTGTAATATTTTAAATCAAATGTTAAAGGTGTACAAGCTTTTGTATTTCATATTTAGTTATTATATAGATTTAAAAGCCTCATTATCTTTTATAAGTATCCAATTGCTATTAGTTTTAGACTTTGTTAAAGTTTTCGGGGGATGGATGATGGCAGATGTATACTTCTGCGTTAAGCTTTGTATGCCTTAGGTAATTAAATATTTGATATTATTAAAACATTGGCTTGGGTACCTAACAAGGATTGAAGAAGCCACCCCAGGGATCATTGGAGTGATGTGGTGATTCTAGATTTTAATTAACTATCAGTTAACAATTAAGGAGTGAGGTCTCAAAGCAGAAGCCAAAGTGCACTTTTTTTATTTTTATCCCAGCTGATTTAATATAAGAGTTTAACACTAGATTGCCCAAGAATTCATTTTGATTGGTTGTGGCTTTCATTTCAAAAAACAACAATATTTATGATACAATTTATTGACTTTGCATACAGTTGTATGTCAATTACAGTACAATTGTATCATTACAAATATAATACATCATTATAACTATATAATACATTATTATAAGTACATCATTATAAATATATATATATTTTTATTATATATTCACGCCTATCCCCCGCAGGGGTTGGCAGAGACCACAGAGCTCCATCCGCTGCCATTCATCGCAGCGAAACGGCTCGTCATTGGTCGCTTTTCCCCCTCGTGAGAATCAGGACGTGACGGGTGGCGAACCGCGTCGCCGTCATTTTCGACAAATTAGGTATATTAAATTCGTCTTAGTGAATCCCACGAGCCGCAAGGGAGGATGGAGGTCAGCCCCAGCAGAGCCCTGCATACTGAGGTAAGGCACCATAGTACCCGGGGAGCCCGATCCCGAGACGATCGGCACGCTTGCTACTAGGCTCGCCCCCTAGCCACGCATCCATTGGCACGGCAGACCGCCGGAGCGGAGAGGAAGGGAAAGGATAAAGAAAAAAGGAAGGGGCAGGAAAGGAAATGCGGATTGGGGGGGTTACCGGATTCGGAATAAACATTTATAAATACATATAAATATTTATTCCGATGCGGGAATCGAACCCGCGACCATTGACTCCGCGGGCGGAGGGCCCCGCCACTGAGCCAATCGGTCGTTTAAGTGAAATTAAAAACCAGTCCAAATTACTTCTTAACAATCTAGTGTTAATAGCACATTCTGTTTGTAGGAAATAACAGAGATCCCGGATGACTTTCTTAACCAGTCATCAGTGCTTAAGCACTTGGCTAAAGAGGTAGCGCAGTCCCCCACTCCGCGGGGACTCACTCCTCCGGCATCACCGCGTGCACCCACTGCTTCACAGTCGCGAGAACGGAAAGGGAAGGGCTCTAAAGCCAGGTTGAGTAAAGAGAAGCTCAACTTATCTAGGTCACAGCCAGACTTAACAAGGTAAGAATGTCGGATAACTATACGAATGTATTTTGAAAATTTATCATAATTAAAACAGTTTATTGCTCAAGAAAACCCAAACCATATAATTGCTAACTTTTTTTATAGGATAGTTATGCAAACTATTTCTATTTTATCTAAATTATTTGGCGATTTTTCGCTTGCGCCCAGTTAACAGAAGAGTACCGAAAGTGTGTCATCATATATACATAAAGTGTCATCATCTATACCACAATATTCATATCGTGAACTTACGGCAGTCAACTGCTGAGTATTGACATCTCTATGCACAACATCTAGCCAGATCTTCTGCTGTAGCATCCAGTCTGTCAGTTGCCTTGCGCAGATCGTCGCTTCATCTAGCCGGGGTGCGTCACGAACAACGTTTACCGAGACGCGGTCTCCACTCCGACGGTTGTCAGTTCTCCCTCAGACCTGTATAACTTATTGCTGTAAGTTATTGTGGTGGTCAGATAGATAGATATATTCTTGATTGTACACCAAAAACAAAGTTATACAATTATTGATTATAATGTGCACATGACGGTCTTGTCGCTAATAGCGATTTTTTTCAAACAACCGTAGGATGAACAGAGTATAAAAAAGATAATTTGGTATAGGATTATTATAAAGATTATTATAATATAGAAAAAATTGTTAATAAATAAAGTAAGTAGCCATAAGTAAAAATATAAGTATTTTTAATATTAAGTTTTCTAATGTTCTCAAACATCTAGAATGTGAGTCATTGAGAAATACAAAGCGAGTCTTGAGATAAGAGAGTTGTCTTGAATAAAAAATTGTCAAAAAGACATAAAAAAACAATTTTTATCTTTTCCGTCATTTTAAATTGCAATATAACTAATAGATATGCAATGCAATGCAATATAACTATGATTAACAAAAGAACCTATGATTAATAAAATTAATGTCAATATTGATAAATTGACATTAATTCATATTCAATTATCCTTTCGTTTTCATTACAAAAGCAAAACTCCGTGCTTTTGTCATCTAAGGTTTGTCTCATTTTTTCATTAGGTACACCACCCGTGCGAAGCCGGGACGGGCAGCTAATATATAATAAATTTTAAGTAACAGTTGTATGGACAGTGTGGGGGTGCGGTGCGCCCCCGGGGGCTCCGAGTCGAGCGGCTGGTGCAGCGGCGGAGAAGGGTCTTTAGAGTCGGACGACGCGTTCTCCGCTGTACTGGATGCCCTCGCCGCAGAGAACCACCAGCTCAAGCGGCAGTTGGCCGATGCCTGCGAGCGGGTTGCCAAAACCACCAAGGTCTGCACTACAAAATATAATCGATGTTAACTATTCAACGTTGGCCAAAAGTATTGAGGACCCATGATATTATTACATTATCGAGAAATGTTACAATAAAAAAAAACAAATCTCTTACTTGTGATTTGCCTTTTCCGTGCAAAAGTTAGATTTGCACACGTTTCTCTAATCCAAGTTCGTTTCTTTTGGGCATATTGACAAAATATCATTAAAGTGTAACAAATCGGAACACTTATAGCGCACTAGATCACTGTAAAAGTACATAAAGAGCGGAAATAGCAAACTGATAAATAAATACAAAACTGTTAAAATAATTTCATTGCGCCAGATGTTTTATTGCTAATTACGGTTTGGTTAAATTCGTTTTTATGACTTCTAAGGGACTGAATAGTTAATCCTTAAACAGATAGCTTTGTTTTTTTGTCACTCATTTTATACACGTGCAAAATTTATTAGGGTGCTCAATACTTTTGGCCAAGGCTATAATATAACAAACGAACGAACAAGTAAAAGATATTTGGACAGTTAGAAATTTTACTTGGCTAAAATCCGCGACAAGCAAACAAAAGTAGAAAAATAATAATGTGTATGTTTTTACTGCAAGAAGTGGATTTACAGGGTACTTAAACTAAATCTTACTGAAAAATGGCCGTCAGCAACTCTCCACCTCCGCACAACTGTCACCAACACCAAACACACAACCACTCTTCCACAATGTACAAGACACGTCACTAACGCACTAACACTAAGTTACTTAAGGGTTGTCTTCCGTAGTGTCTACTATACCTGATGATGCCTCTTGTTGAGGTGAAACAGGTGCCGTGTACATTGTGGAAGTGTTGGTGAGTGTTGCTCACGTTGTATTCGGTTCGCCAGCTTTTGAATTGAAAAAAAAATATATCGCTTTTGTCCCTTACCTTACATCAGAAAAAAGTGGTTAAGTACACATTTTCGTTATTTTCATTGCAGTTGGAAGAAGAAGTGGAAAAAGTGCGAACGGCGCACGAAGAGCTGGTGGGGTCTTGCGAGCGACGCGAACGTCTGGAAAGGGCCGCGCGGGTGCGTCTACAGGCTGACTGTCGCCGGTTGCATGAGTTGAACCGAGCCCTCAAACAACAGGTAACAAACGAACATTTTTTATTGCAATCTATATAAATAAAAATGAATCGCCGAAATGTATGTACGCGCATAACTTAGGAACGACTGCACCTAATTAGATTATTCTTTTTTTGTTTTATTTTTTTTTATCAGGGCATGGTTTGTATAAAAGATAATTTACAAAAAATTGTACGGAAAGATTTAAAATAACATTTTTTCTCTTTTCCGTCATTTTAAATCGCAATATAACCAATAGATGGTGCCATTACTATGGTAAACAAAAGAAGCTATGATTAACAAAATATATGTAAGTATTCATACATTGACATTCATTCCTAATGAATTACCGTTTTTTTATATTACAAAAGCAAAACTTTATTTCAGTGCTTTGTGCTGTTCTTTCCTCTGAGGTTTCGTGTGAAACGGAAGATTATGTCTCATTTTTTTTCATTAGGTACACCAACCGTGCGAGGCCGGGGCAGGCAGCTAGTTGTAGATAATATAGAAATAGACTTTATTTACAATCAAACATAATAGTTGTTACTTATTTGATAATTGTGCTTATTGCTTAGTTGTAAATGTAATGTCGAGCATCATCATTTCTTCAACATAGGCCTCCCCAAGTGATCTCCATAGACTTTTGTCTCCTGCTTTCCTCATTCAGGTCGCTCCTGCTAGTTTCTTAAGGCCACCGTCTCAACTCTTTCCAATTGTTCTTGTTTTTAATAGCAAAGCAGGCAAACGAGCATGCGGGTTACCTGGTTTCAGTGCATCACATCACTGCCGCCTAACAAATTCGCAAAGCTGACAGGATGCATCTCAGATGTGTTACCGGCATTTGGTCAACACATACTCTCGTCTCTTGAATGTACCTATGCCATATATGCGTGGGAACACCGCAGATGATAAATCGTTCCCCGTTTGCGCAGTTTGTGGCAGAAAACTGCGATTGAATCGTTTTCCTTTTTCATAGCAGAGGAGGCAAACAGAAGACCTGCATACTGGTCTCCTGGTAAGCGATCACCGCCGCTCATAAAAATCCGCAATGCCGGAGGCGTCGCATATGTGTTGCCGTTGCCTTTAACGAACACATACGCTCTTTTCTGGAATGCCCCCATGTCATAATCACGCGGGAACACCGCTGGTAGTAAATTGTTATAACCATACACAGTTCGTGGCAGTAAACAGATGGTTGACGATTAATGTCCAGGTGATGGGGATGGAACCTTTTTTTGGGGCCCAAAGTCCTCTGGTGGAACTGTGCGGCTGTGATGAGATTAAACAATTCTTCAGAACATTCAACGTAATAAATTCCAAAAGGTATTCCAAAGATTGTAGGTTCTCAAGTACATTTTGAACCAAATAACGAACGGGGTTTTCAAACTTTTTTAATATTTATGACTTTGACTTTGTTTTAATAGAATGAAAACCTTATTAAACTAATAAAGTAATTTCAAGATTATTTTTTGTTTTCAACGAAAATGTGCTATTTTATGTGAAATTTGTAATTTGTTTAGTGTGAATTAGACGACCGGCTCAGTGGCGGGGCTCTCCGCTCACGGAGTCAATGGTCGCGGGTTCGATCCCCGCATCGAAATAAATATATGTATGGTTTCATAAACATTTATTCAGAGTCTGGTAACCCCCCAATCCGCATTTTCGTTCCTGCCCTTTCCTTTCTTTATCCTTTCCTTTCCTCTCCGCCAATCCACGGTCTGCCGTGCCAAAGGATGCGTGGCTAAGGGCGAGCTTAGTTGCAAGTGTAACGACCATCCCGGATCAGGCTCCCCCGGGTACTATGGTGCCTTACCTCAGGATGCAGGGCTCTGCTGGGGCTTACCTCCATCCTCCCTTTCGGCTCGTGGGATTCACGAAGACGATTTTAATATACCTATAATATATATAATTTGTTGAAAATGACGGCAACGTGGTTCGCCACTCGTCACGTCCTGATCTCACGAGGGCGAGAAGCGACCAATGGAGAGCCGTATCGCTGCGATGAATGGTAGCGGATGGAGCTCTGTGGTCTCTGCTAACCCCTGCGGGGCATAGGCGTGAATATATAAAAAAAAATAGTGTTAATTATTTGAAATATATATTATTCTATTGTCACAACAGGTGGACCTATTATCTCAAGGCGTGCGCACGGAGAGCGACACAAACGCCGAGGCATTGCGCAAAGAGTTACAGAATAGGGAGATGCTCATTGCACAGCTCATCACTCAGAGTGAGTATATAATGTCTTAAAAATTGATCTCTAAGACTGTTCAATAAAATAATAATCCCCTTTTTCGTATATTCAATAAAAATAATTCATATCGAACCAAATTCATGGGAACACATAGGAATCTCATGGCAATAGGCCATAGGCCTACACCTTTTCAATAGGCCATAGACCTACATTTTTTCGCATCGAGTCTCTGCCAGCCGCCTTGCGCAGATCGTTGCTCCATCTAGCAGGGGGGCGTCCCACACTACGTTTGCCGAGTCGCGGTCTCCACTCCAGCACTCGTCTAATCCAACGATTGTCGGTTCTCCGACAAATGTGTCCAGCCTATTGCCACTTCAGTCTGTTAACTTGAAGAGCTATGTCGGTGATTCTGGGTCTCCGGCGTATTTCTTCATTTCGAATTCTATCCACCAGAGAAACTCCGAACATACGAGCCCTCTTAGCGACTTTGAGCTTGTCAAGGAGACGGACTGTCAGTGTCCACGTTTCGGCACCGTAAGAGAGTACGGGCAGGATGTACTGGATGAAGACTTTTGTCTTCAGACTTTGTGGTATGGGTGACGAGAAGACTTGACGAAATTTCCTAAACGCTGTTCAGCTCAACTGTAACGATACAGTGGGGCTGGCAGGCTCTCAGCTTCTTTCTCGAAGTTGTCTGCGTCCAATCGCATTATTTGGCCAAGGTAGACTATTCCTAATATACAAGGTTGTATATTCCTAGACAACTCCGAGAACTTTACCCATCATGCGTACACCTATCGATAGCAGTGAAGAAAAGCGGCGTTGACGCGAAAGAAATGTTATGAGACGATCGTATTAATCTCCCATTCCACTAAAATTGGGCTTCGTTGCAAGACCGTGCCTACTAAAAAAACGTCTGTTAACTTTTAGAGATGGACTTAATCGTAATTCATTGACCATAGACAAGGAGCTGGCGTGTGCTAAGGAGAGACAGGAGATAGAAATGGCGGCGCAGCGTGCAACGTTACAAGAGCAACGGACGCACATTGACATTCTGGACACAGCGCTCACCAACGCGCAAGCCAACGTCGTCCGCTTAGAGGAAGAGGTATGCTTGAAAACTAAATAATTATAACACAGGTAGAGTCATGATACAGCATGAATGGGTCGCCTCGACCGAAAAAGTACCAGTATATTCTTAATATTCGTTAAATAAAATAAAATCTTTATTCTCTCATTCGGAAACGTGATGAAAGTTGAGAAAGGGATGCTTAAATGGTTAGGGCATATAGAGAGGATGGATGAAAGACGACTGGCAAAAGAAATTTATGTTGCTGATATGGATGGAAGGGTCGGTAGGAGAAGACCAAGGAAAACATATCTTGAACAAATTGCTGAAGTTTTTAGGAAAGGCCAGGTCAAGAGTACCATTAACCTGCGGGCTCGCATGAGGAGAGTGATGAGAAGCAAGCAAGGAAAGTATGCCGAGATCAAAGCAGATGCAGATCTGTGGTCTGCTGTGTTGTCCCTACGGGAAACAGATGTGATGATATGTATGTATGTAAAAACATGTGATGGTATATAAAATTTCGAGTATTATTTTTGATTCACAACAGATTCTTCAATTCTGGGTTGAGAAGGTCACAGCACACCCGCCCTTAATATAACATTATTATTCTATTACTTTCTTACCTCTAGACCTCGAACTCGTTTCAGGTGTCTTGGATCGTTACTAGACACTACTTTGCTCTTGTGATATACTTTGCATAGTTTTAATGGAGTGTCAAGACTGACAAGCAACATTCATTGCCAAGTTGTCGTCATACTACATATCATACATAACATACAAAATCGCGAAACTCTTTCATACTAACATGTAAAAATGTTGATATTTGATCCCTTCAACTATATGCGGTGCGGTATAGATACATTTATATACTGTAGCGGATGGAGCTCTGTGGTCTCTGCCAACCCCTGCGGGGGATAGGCCTGAATATATAAATAAATAAATAAAAATATTAAGTTATACATTATTAATCTATAAAAAGTATTTTTTATTCTGTAAGAACATAACATATGAATACACAAAGTAAAAAATATATCCGAATATAGTATTTGTAAATCTCGCGACAAACTTGACTTTTGTAACACACCTATGTGTCGCGACCACGGTTTTATACACAGGTCTTGCAACAAGGTCCAATTTCAGTGGTGAAAGATTAGTAAGAACGTGCCATAACTTTTCTTTCGCTTCAACGCCGCTGTACGTCTTTGCTATCGATGGGTGCACGTCGGTTGAGTGTCAAGCGACTGTAAGCGATTGGTTTATCGCTTCATTCGTTTTTCAATTGGTTATAATAAAAGGCACAAAAGAGACAGAACGCTATACCGTCTTCGTTGCGCAGCACACCCGTCTAGCGTCATGCCTCTGGCGGCCGTAAATTGAAAAGAATAGAGGAAACATTAAGGCAACGTACCCCAACTACTGTTGATGCAAGACTTGTGTATAAGACCGTGATCGCGACACGGTAGCTAAGAACCACTGAACTAGTGCAATGCATACTTAGTGAATTCTTTTATTGCAAAAGCGATCAGATTCTTATTGTTGTTGATGTTTCTTGTCACTGTTTCAGTGTCGTCACGCGAGCGGCTACGTGGAGCGTGTGATGGGCCTGCAAAGAGCGTTGGCCTCACTACAGCAGGCTTCGGATAGGCGAGAGCACACAGAGCGAAAATTACGAGCTCAACTAGAGAAAGAGTTGCAGACGCTTAGGTTAGTTAGCGGAGCGTGTGCAAATTTTGTTACCTAGCATCAAAACGCATGGGTCTCCTCATTTCTCCAGGAACGGATATTCACTTACCACCCTTGTTCAACACAGGTTGGCGGGTAACCAGACTTGAAATAAATATCTATAGGCCGTATATATAATTTTTGACCACAGATTGGCTCAATGGCGGGGCCCTCCGCCTGCGGAGTCAATGGTCGCGGGTTCGATCCCCGCATCGGAATAAATATATGTATGGATTACAAATATTTATTACGAGTCTGGTAACCCCGCCAACCCGCATTGGACAAGCGTGGTGGGTTAACGTGCGTTCCTCCAGAAATGGAGAGGCCCATACTCAGCAGTGGGACATATATAGGCTGTTAAAAAAAATATATATTTATCCCTATAGGCTGCAGGCCCGCCAGGCGGCTTAGTCATTATAGAAAAAAATATAGGGTGGCTACTTGATACCACAAAGCACAAAAATTGATACCACAAAAAAATGTAATTTTTATTCACCAATTTATTCATATTTATAATACGGTTCTTAACTAATATAAGCTGTATTATACCTACTAATATAAGTAAGGGCCTAAACAGATGAAGGGACTGCGCCGCTTAGCACATTATATGAAGCGGCCTCAGGACGGTACTAAACAGGTACAAACCTGAGAGCGCGGCGCGCTGCGAGCGGACGGGCCGCGCAGACGATCATATAATGCTGTTCATATAATGCATTCAACGTATGATAATCTCGTGTAATCTCACTGCACAGGTGTATTTTTTTTTTTCACAGCCCCTATATCCCAGTGCTGAGTACGGACATTGAACTACAGGTACGGGGATCCCTAAACCAATTCGTGTATTAATTATACAATGTATATATTTGTAACAGGAAACGTGAATGCAATTGTGGTGGGGCGAGTCCAGCGAGCAGTTGTGGCGGGGCGGGCGGCGCGGCAGGCGGCGAAGCCGAGCTGAGGCGGCAGCTGCGCGAGCGGGACGAGCGGCTGCTCCAGCTAGAGGGCGAGTGCGCCAAGTGGGAACAGCGATACCTGGAGGAATCTGCACTAAGACAGGCAGCCGTTTCCGCCGCCTCAATACCCAAGTTAGTTCTTTTTCTATGAGATAAGAAGGCAAACGAGCGTGTCACCATCATGGAAATGGATGGATGGAAAATAATCAACGCCGCCCATAGACATCGGCAGTGCCATAGCATTGCAGTAGCATTTTTTATGGGATAAAAAGGCACACTTGCTGTCGTGTCACCTGATCGAAAGCAATCAACGCCGCAATACCATAGACATTGCCAATGCCTATGGTATTGGGTCCAACTTTTTTTATCTCGCGATGCGCTTCAGCCGCCGTTGACTGAAATAAGAAGAGTAACACGGGAAGTGTTACTTTACACGAATAAGAAAATTAACACATCTCGCAAATGATTATTTGGCACAAAATCAGACATTTCCACACAACTAAAAGTATATGACGCCACAATAAATTCACTAACGTGTCAGAGCGGTTTGCTTACCCTATGTCTAAGCTTGGTTCATGACGTTTTGGATATGTCAAAATCGACCAACACTTACTGCTGGAGCCATCTTATGACAAACAACGAGTAAAGAATTCGTCTAACAAAATATCATTAACAACATGTCACATATTGGTAATGATACCGCCCTCATATTGTTTATCTAATTTAATTTGTTGTTTCATGTTTTTTTTTATTTTTCATGTGATTAGAGATGCGAAGATAGCAGCTCTAGAGAAGACATCAGCAGAGTCCGAGAGGCTGATGGCGGAGGCTCGCAGTGAAAAAATACGCCATATGGATGAATTACACTCCGCGCAGAAGAAAGTAGCCGACCTCGAGAGCAGGTATTTCCTTTATGTTGTATCTTCTTTTTTTTCTGTCCATGTATGTTTATGATTTTGGGATAGCCGTTATATGTTAAGATACTTAACATTTTATATCCTTACTAATATACTTTTGAGTATATTTTTGAATAATGTATTTAAAACATACGGTTGAACCATCTTCTGAGTCTAACGACACAAATACCATAGTTGCTCAATGTTAGTTTTCGTATAAATATGTTGTTCTCTAGGATCTCATTAGGATTATTATATGGCGTAAAGGTATTCTTCTGAGTCTGGGTGTTTATCATTGTCATGTCAGTGTATTTATAATAGCAACGGAATTAGGAATATTGTAGTGATGTAGTTCTTATAAAGTGTTTTAGATGTTTTTATTACTTATGTTTTTAAATATTTTTATAGGGTAAAAGAGCTAGAGTCCAAAGTGGCGGAACGCGACGCGATGATCAAAGTACTACAGAAGCACACGAGTGCTGCGTATGACAGTGGCGCTTCGCTGCGGAACAACTCTAGCCGCGAGGAACTCGGTAATATTGAAGTTTATTCATTTTTACACAACTTTGTTTGTAGGTTTTGGATAATGATAATTTTTATTCCTTTACACATTAGTGGTCACGTGAGTATCAACACATCCTCACGTGACCGGCAGTGAATATATTATTTCCACGTCTTAGAAATAAGAAATCCGGAAATTTAACAAATCCAACATCTATTTCATCCCGCTTTGCTATTGCTGCAACAATCCACATCACGCGCAGGCGCGTGATTGGCGTTTTAACTTTGTTGCCATTCTATTGCTTTCCTCTATTTCCCTCTATATCTCTCTCTTTCTTCGGCTCTAACTCCTTTGCCTTACTTCCTCTTCGCTAATTTCTTTCCCCTTTCAAATTTATACACCTTTCTTGAAGGCAGTCAATTCATGGTGTTGAAGGTTTCCGTGGACGACGGCTCTTGCTAATGCTATGTTAGTTTCGCTTAAGCGCTTATGTTAGTTCCTAACTTCTAACCAATCAGGCTATTGGTTCTTACTGTATTCTTTTATCTCGCATTCAATTTGTTTACGTATAATGTCATTGTCTTCTTTTTTTTATAATGATTGACTACTGATTTGAACTATGTGTTGCTGTGTAAACAAAGTTTTTATTTTATCTATTATCTCTACTTTATGATATATCAATCTTATTCTAATTACTACATAATTTACTAAATTCCTACCTGGAAACAAAGAAACGATATCCAAACTTTATTCTTGAATATGTCTTTAACTTCCACTTTAAACAATCACACTTACTTTAGTTGAAAACTTTCACTAGTTTTATATTGCACACAGTCAATAAAATTCACTAATCTCCATGTTTTTTCTAATTTTTTTTACCAACATAGTATTCGAATCTGTCTTACTAACGGCCTTAAGCGCAGCAAATTTAAAATTAAACATACAACAATAAATAATGTTTTGATCGTAAATTGTTTTCATTGTTGCTTTTTCAGTGGGTCTGTCGTCGGGCGCGTCATTTTCGAGCGCAGAAGGCGTGGGCGTGGGCAGTGGCGTGACCGGCCGCTACCGCCACCTGGCACGGCGAAACTATTCACCGCACAATGACAACGCAAGCGGTATGTTCTTTAATCTGTCCCTCGTTACCGAGGATCGTGGTCGCTAGAACTCCTCAAACGGACTCCGCGTATTTAATTGTGCTTCTGAATATCCCAGTGTTCCTTTAGCAAAAGTCACATATGGCTTCCTTCTGCACAGGATTGGCACGTAATTCCCAAAAGACTTTCACGGAAATTGAAAAGTTAAATTCCCGGAACGCATAGACACGTTATTTATTTTCAAAGTTACATATACTTATTTATAAATACATACACTAACCATATTGCAACTTAGCTCATAACAACATATTACAGCGCCATCTGTGGACAAATTTATTCAACACTTGAGACACACGAGTGGGACTTTAAAAATATTGGAAAAACCAAAGACCTAAGACCTGGAACGATGGATAACATCGTTCTTCTTAGTAAAAGTGAAGCGTATGGCCCCCGACAGATCTAGATGGAGAAGCGTCGTGTCTGCCCTATGCCCCACCAGGGGGACTTAGGACTCAGAGAGAGACACCTTCACGTGGTCGAACCATCTTGTTGGTCACTAATTTTTTTGCCTTTGCCCAGAACACTTGCCTAGAGTTAATATATTATTGATGTTGCATGTCCCTCTCACATATGACATAACTATTACATCATTTTTTGGTCATTTGATGTGAACCGACAACCTATGTAAATATACACAGTGGCAGACATATTTACTTAGATCTTACAGGTTGCTTGCTTGGGGCACATTATAAGATAAGAGAAATACAAATTGTTGCAACTGATTATGATGGGAACAGTCACGAATAAAAGACTACTTAGTTATAGAAGGAAGTCTAAGCTATATAATATTGGGAGTAGTACACTCCCTGTACGGAGCAGATTTTAAAATGAAAACACTAATATTTGTTCAGGTTGCGGCTTCGACAGCACGTCGCTCCGGCTGGACGAGCAGCTGGCCGCGCTGGAGTCCCGCCTGGAGCGCCCCCCCGTGCCCGCCGTGAGTTACCTGCCCGACCCGGCTCGAGCGCACAACGCCTACTATTGAACTCATACTCCTTGGACATGATTGATCCACGTTACTCATTGTCTAGGGACACATGCTCTGTCCACACCGTTTGTTTCTTTTTCGAGCATTTCGGGCTTTGCCAAATTTTAGCGAAATCGGCCCATAAATAACGATTTTAGCTTTGTATTGTGGCCATCTTGTTTTATGCAAATTTTGGATTTTTTCCACGCCACCCATGTTGCGGATACATAGTCACCATTTTTTGTTCAAATACGACCCCGGTAGGTATTAGGGTTCGGGCGGGCCATCGAGCAACTTTTTAGCAGATTCGATTTTCAAGGTTGAATTTTTATTTCTTTATATCCATAGATTTTTATTAGTGTTCTCGAACTTTGGCCGGCAGTGTATGTCCCATCTAAATTATAGAAGTAGACCCAATTGTCTTCCATCTTTCCAGCTTGTAACATGGCCCTAACATTTCAAATTCAATATCGCATCCATGATCGTTTATGGTTATTCTTTCGCTAAATTCGTTTAATAGGAATCGGTCCGGTACTATCTTCTGTGGGGAAGAAGAAGAATTTTCCAATTATCTATTTCTGTGATTCAATCTAATTGAGTAGTAATTCAGTCACCAATAGCTTTAAATACCTGAAAAAGCATCAATGAGAAAACCTTTCATACCGACATTAGGATGAAAAAAAATAAAAGATTTTTTTTTCACTTTAACCGTGGTAGTCACAATCTTCAAATACCTAATAACTCTCAAAGGGTATACCTTTGCCACTCCATATCTATAATGGGTCTTTGATTATGTGTTATATTGTCTTTCTTAGTTGTTGAAGACATATCCTTTCCCTTGACCAATTTATATTAATTAAATAAAGGTTGGCAGTCTTTTTTATCATTTGGAGTGGGAACATATTTTTTCGCTTTATAATAATCTGCTATTCCGGAATAGAACAAATAAGAAATTGTTACTGTTATGGTCTTCTGCTTCAAATTAATGTCTATATTAATTGCAAATTGAATTATAAAATTGATCAAATGTACGCAAACTATAACATTTTTCCATTTATTGCAGTTTTAAATATGTGTCTAAGGTGATAACTGAGGCCTAAGATCTAAATTGTAAACGGTGTTATTATAAATATCAGATAAATACATTTTATACAATATTATATAGGCATCAAATTGTTGTAATTTAAAATAGATATCAACTTATAATGCATGAATTCTGTTACATCATGAGAAACTGCATACGTACGATATATCAAGTGACGTACCGTACGTATGTACACGTATGTACAAAAATATGCAAAATCTGACCAGAACAATAAGTATATTGTATAGACGTTGTAGGTGGCTGATTGAAATATGTTTTCAGGTCAGATTTTGCACGATACATTCCAATAAAGCAATACTGTTCACATAACATTCCCTCACATACAAATAAAGCAAAGCTTGGTTTTTGTGTTCTGTGTGGTTTTAGATTGATTTTACCTCCTAACAAGCTTTCTAACAGTTGTGCGCTTTATTTACAAAGTAGCAGATCCGATTTTGCAATTGCAAACAAAACTCAATCAATCCAAGGTCACTCAGGTCACAAAACAAGTGATATTCATATCCTTTGCCTAGTTATAATAATATAAGAAAAATGCGATTAAATGTGCCTTAATCAAGTGACGTTTAGAGTAAAGTAAGAATTTATATTGATATTATTAATATAAAGGTTGGTGCCAATCGATTTTATTTACTTGGGAATTGATTAGAATCTCTAAAATAATGTTTGCTATGAAAATTATATCTCCACTAGTCTTTTGTATATTGAGAAAAATGTAATGTACTCTTTTTTATATAATAATAAAATACACAGGCATTCGTCACAAAAGTATGCCAAAGTTAGGATAAAGGTGTGTTCAGATTGTTTGTTGAATGAAATGCCTAAAGCTCGATAGTATGTATAGTTAAAAAAACTATGGATAGTTGTAATAAAAAAGATATGTCCAGATGCCCTATTTATTTTTGTATAATATTTTAATGTCTACATATGGCTCCTTGAATTTTCTGATTCATATTTGTAGTTTTTACTATGTAACTAATCAGAGAAATGTTCTATATCTATTTTATCTTTGGAGATGAAAGATAAATTTATGGTATGGCAACATTGCCCCAGGCGTGCTGGTTACATTTAAAAATGTAAAGATTTATAAGAAGGCTAACATAACGCCATCTATAACAAACTTATCATTCCGAGGCATTACATTAAGATGTAAGAAAATGTAAACAGAATAATTATTTTTTAAATGTTTTGTAATTGATATATTTTTGGAGAACAAATGCATGTTGTAGAATAAATTGATGTTTTGTTTGTTGTAGTTTTACTACTTTTTCCTAATCATTTCATTTTTTTTTTTGAAAAATTTATTTTTACTAAATTAACCTATAAATAAATAAAAGCGCAATTCGGGCACCTTTGAGATTATGATTAGAAAATCTAACTATAATCTCAGAAGTGACTGAATTCTACTAATAGTGCTAGCTACAACATTAAGTATACCTAAATACCAGCGTATACGAAATAATGTTTTATATAAAATATATTTATGTTGCTAACAAATATGAAAGTTATGAAAAATTAAAATAATAAAAACTAAAAATGTTCAAATAGATTATAATAAAAACTTCTTTCACTTTCAATCATATGAAAATAGTTTTTAAAAGCTGAATATTCTATTTAGAAACTACATTTAATGTTTTAAATTACTAACGTAGAAATTTAATGCAAAATCGACTGCATAATTCGCCTTGAATGGATAATTTAATATGGTAATTGGTAGAGCCATGTTAGCAAAAATGATCCGAATTGACCAGACAAGTGATTAAAACAGACAAATAAAGAGAAAAAGCCCTTACAAAATATTTGCGTCAAGTGGTAGCAATTTTCGAACTGATACAACATTGAAATCAAGTAATAAGCCTACATACTATTTTCTTAAAGTAAAGCCGGCATCGCTTCAGTAGTGACTATGGCGCTGCGGATGTCTATGGACGGCGTTGATTGCTTTCCATCAGGTGACACGCCTGCTCGTTTGTCTTTCTATCCCATAAAAGAAAGAAAAACGCATTTTATTGTTATCGCGTTTCGTATGGTCAGTGCAGATTTTTGGAGGCTCGATTCTTTTCTCCTGCCTCTTCCTTCCTTGTCCACCAGCAATTGTTTTCCCCTTCCGTTACATCCTTCTTCCATTATTCACATCCTTACTCTAAGCTAGGCAATGTGTCTTCAGTGTTCTTAGTACTGTAGACGCTTTACCTACGGCTTCTTTTTTTTATGGGAAAGGAATACAAACGAATAGGCGTGTCACTTGATAGAAAGTAATCAACGCCTTGTACTTGTTTACTACTCATTCATGGGTGGCGGTAGATGCGTCTGCTCGTTTGCCTATAAAAAGAACTGTAAAGGGAACTAATAAAATGTAATATAAATGATAGAAATCTATTCCGTCATGGAAATAAAGATTATCAGCCGTAAATATTAGTAATAAGGAAGAGACGGTACGTTGTTCTAAAGCGTACACGACGTACATGCTTTACCACGTCAAGGCTAGATGATTATGCCTCGTTGTCTTTCTTATGTAACATAGTCGTGTACTGTTTAACCTTATTCGATGGTATGAATTTTAGATGAAAAGATATACGTTTTTAAAATTCTACTCAAGTTAAAATGGAATGATCGGCTATTTAACAGATGTTTTTCGCTTTGTGTGCATTGTTGCAGTTTTGTTAATTATGAAAACTACTCCAATATGTTCCAGGAAGTTATTACATTTTTCAATTTTTATTAAAATGTGAAGTAGTTTGGCCTTGTAAGTGTACGATTACAGCCAATTTTGAATAAAAATAGAATATACATATAATTCATAATTAAGGCTAAGTTGAACTTAAATAATCTTCTTCTACCTTGTTGTCCTATATAATCTAAAAGAATAAGAATCAGGGTCAGCTTTCTTAGACTTCCCCTTTTTGCTCGATCTTATAGTTTTATATTTTAATAAAAATTACTGGAATAATTCAAACCAAGTACCCCATATTGGAGTAGTACACTCAAGTAAGGAACTCCAGTGCAGACACCTTTAGCAGGTAAGAATATTACACTTTTTTAATATATTCGTATGGTTTGAATGTAGCAGCTCATTAACTGAATAACAACTTCAATGTCAGACAACTATATATGAGACTAATCAAGTTCTCGCTTTACTTAACAGATTTTCTTTTACTGAATGTATAATGGTAAATATAAATACACACATGAAAGAATAAAACGTAGCGACCAGGGTAACATATTTAATAATGTTAATTTGTACCACAAAAAACACGTTTTTAAATTATATGAATGAAAATTGCAAAAACATACAGTAACATATATTTTAGAGGGGACTTTGCTGTTTCCCCGGACTGGGCACGGTCGGTGCTCGGGCAGGCAGTGGTCGCGGAGAAGAAGCCCTGCTACTCGAGCGACAGGGCCGGGCATCACAGCAGACAAGGTCTTCTAGTTTGCCCCCACCGCCTTCTGCCCTGCCGCGGCCTCCACGAAAACCATCCGCGAGGAACACCAGATACGATCGATTGGAACACAGAGATGCGAGAAAGGTTGGTTCGATTGTATTTCATATCTATTGTGACATTTATTTGGCTTATCCCATTTTAGCGATCGCACGGGGTCGGTGTCGATCCCTTGGGAAGCCCTGGTCTACACGTTTATAATTAAATGAAATATTTCTTATTTTGTAAAAAAAACATACAAGGTACGTACCTTATGGTATGTAAAAAATAATATTTTTCAAAATTAAAGATATTGCTTTTGAAATAAAGTACATATGGGTGTTTTTTACACTATTATGAGAACAATCTGTATATTATCTGAAACGTAAACGGAAAGTTGTGTTAAATCATATATGTACAGTAGGATGCAAAAGTGGAGCAGCGTGCTCCACACTTTCGCATTCACGAGCGAGCAGACGGTTTGATGGTAATTATATTTTGTTACAATTAAAATATTTTGGACTGCACAACACGTCTATAGGAAAGACACTATGTTCGTGTGTCCTTTACACTTAATAAAACGCTTAAAGCATATGGTAATATAAATTTAATAATAATGTTTAACTCGTTCTAGGACTCAGACGGCTCAGGTTCGATCGCATCTAGCGCTTCCCGCAGTTCCCCGCTCCCATATGACACAGTCCGCAAGCTGCCTTCAGTGCCGACCTCGGCCTCACTGCCTGCGGCAGAGTCCAGGGAGTCTCTCGTCCGGCCCCGGGACTCGAGTCTACCCTCACCTTCAAAACTTGCGGTTTACGCCGCAGCGAGGCGTCGCTCAGCGGAGTCCGCGAAAGATAACAAACGACCGCAACACCATTATCGTATTCAATTTTAAAAAAATATGCACTTTTAACTAGTATCATATATATTAATATATTAAGAAAAAACTCTGCACCCATTTTTGAATACATTGAGCGTACGCTCCTCCGTTGATATTACTAAAATTATTGTTAACCATTTCAATTAAATTAAGCTTGTGTTAAGAAAATATGGTTCAAAATAATAGTCCAATGGAAGATACGGAACTACAACCTTCAATCCTTTATTCTTACTAACAATTACTGCTTTAATAGGTCGTTGTTAAAGTTTTACCATTATTTCTAATAGGGTTCTTGTTAGAAAATTGTTCTGAAACAGCCGACTATATCATCAAAACAATTTCATGTACAGCTTGGCTGTTATTGAGTTTCAACCTTTGCGATAAAATAGTAGTCATGAACGTTTTATTTTTTTCCCCCCGTCAATTCTAAATGTTCAGTAACGAATGATAATTGATAGACATAATAAGGTCTGTGCAATACAATTTCAGTGGTGAGAGATTAGTACGAACGTGTTATAACTTTTCTTTCGCGTCAACGCCGCTATACGTCGTTGCTATCGATAGGTGGACGTCGGTTGATTGACAAGCTACATTTCATTATACATGGTTATAATTTTAAACATAAAAGACAAAAAAGAGACAGAATGCTATTCTGTCTCGTATATTCTGTGTCGTTGCACAGCACACCCATCTATCGTCATGCCTCTGGCGGCCGTAAATTAAAAAGAATAGCGCAACCATTATGGCGACATACCTCCACTACTGTTGTTGCCAGACCTATGTATAAGACCATGGATTTCCCCGATTCGTTTTGAAGTACCATAATGCTCAAATGTGTGCGTTGATTCAATTCTTTATTATTGGTAAAAACTAATAATAATAATAAAAAATAATGCGTTAATATTGTAGTATGTTTATAGATCCAGCGTTTTAGAACGGAGTTTATTTAATAGTATATTATAACGTTGGTACAATTTTTAATTCCAGGAGTAGTACCGATAATACAAACGATAAGAAACGTAACCTCCGAATATTGTAATTTAGAATTGAGAACAGAAATGTCTATTCGGAAATCTGTTTATCTGTTGTTTTAAAAAAGAATGAATTACTGATTGTTTTCTTATAGGTTATAAAGTATTTTTTGTTCGATTGTATGTCGTTTTTACTTTGAGGTACAATAAAATAACAAAAATTGGAAGCTTATTTGAGGAGAACCTTATATTTGTGCTGTATTTGTACATAATCATGTAAAATGATACAATCATTCACGAGGAAATTGGCACTAATGTTTTATTAGTTCCATTAGTGTTAAATATAATTGTTTTGTGTTTACGGTTGTGTTTGCATTTATTGAAGTACTATTAACGGTAATTTAATAAATAAATGTTTAGGTCTCTTCCTAATAGAACGCTACTATGCTAAATTATCGTGCGAATAACTCGAAATATTAGTATGTTAGATAGCGGGTTCGTAAGAAGAAACCTGTGAAAACGATTGTCACGTGATAAAATGCAACGCGACTGCATTGTATTAGAACTATGCCTTAAACTAAGAACCTCCTTATGCCCGTGTAGTATATTATACATCCGTCCACAATCTTATAAGTATATTGTGTATGTGATGAAATAGCGGCTATATAGCGTCCTAAAGGCTCGATAATCGTTGCATCTATTTCGGAAAGAAATTGCTTGTATCACGATGGAATCGGGTTGTGATGGTTTTAAAGTAAGCGTCTATGTACGCTGGTTTGTTGTTGCGTGTGTTGGTGATTCCTTCGATCTAAGGACTTATGTGAAACAAGTATTAAAGTTTGTTTAGATTATGCTGATAAAGAGATATATTGAAAGCGATTTTATTGTTTGCCCTTTAATAATTTTTTTATTTCAAGCTTAATAAAACTGTTTATTGTCAGAAATTTTCGCAAAAGAGCAAGCTCAATAAAAAGCAATCAACGCTGTCCACAGACATTTTCAACACCGAAGTATACGTAAATTCAGTTTAAGTTACACTTTTTAAAAAAAACTTTAATATTTTTATGGGGACATCTGCAATTTGCTCCAGATATGCATAGTTCAAAAACAAACAGGTAGACAAACTTTATATGTTCCAAAAATATAATAATTTTATTATGTTCCAAAAATATAAATATTTTCTCCTCCCATTATTCATTTTCTTAACCTAAGATGTTTTGTTAATGATGTCTGACCCTTGTTTGTTTGCCTATCTATTGCATAAACACTAATACTGTTCTATAAAAATACCGTAATCATATATTAAAATAGAAAAATCGTTTCTTAAATAATTTTATAATTGAACTATAGCTTATTATCACTTGATATAAACGAAGAAAAGGAATTTAATATCATATGTAACTAAAATTAAATTTCCACAAAAAGGCAGAACAATTTCAAAACTTCGTCTATTTGTGCTGGGCAAGTTGGTTCTAAATTTAGTACTTGTTTTATATAATGATTAAATAATTAAAATACTCAAGGAAAGTTTCCATTTGAACACGGTTGTTTGTATGTTTTTTACATGTTTGAATTTATAAATTTAAAAATAAGAAATTGATGGCATAAATATAAAAAATAAAATTGTAACAATATAAAGCATATGTATTTATTTGTTTATGGTTGTATAATTCATTAAAGTGGTGGGTTTTATAGTTTGGTTATGGATTATTTTTTTCCTTACCTTTCGAATGGAACGCAATGTGAATTTAAACAGCACCGCGTACTACCTCTGCTTATCGCATATTTGCAAATGGCAAATAAGTATTGGCCTTTGCGAATATATTTAAAAAAAACATTATGTAGAGAAAATGGCTTATTTGTCAGCTTTTTTACTTATAATAAATAACGACCTTAGCTTATTGATAACGGGATTTCTGAATTTTTACATTAACAAATTATTAAAACTTTTTAAATGGTTTTAAATATTTGTTTGGAGATGAAACTAGAAGAAACATTTTTTCACGACGAAAAAGGCCAGTAACGATTTCGTAATTCCGCACGCACACACAAAAACACACATTTTAATATATAATATTTATGGTTTTATATTTATTTCTTCATAAATATTAATAATCAATTAGAAATAAAGTGTGGAAGGGACGGCTAGTGACCTGTGATACAGGCTCACCCATAGTTCAGGCACTAGCCCGCCACATATGTATTATATTACTTTGTGGTGTCGAAATAAATGATTATTATACCTATAGTGTCGTGGATGTCTATTCGCGGCGTTGATTGCTTTCCACCAGGCGACACGCTTGCTCGTTTACCCTCCTATCCGATAAAAGTCAAATTCAATATATAATATAGTCTTTAATTCATAGCTGGATATAGGAATCCCCCAAAACCTGCATATCTTCGGCTACACCTATATATTTTTAGGTTGTATAATTAACATGTGCTTATGCAGGTTGTATAATGTACTAATCTCAGAGTTGCCAGGTTGCCTATACATACATTTGGTCAAAGTAAAATGGTATTTATTAAGATTAACAATATTTTTTTTACATTATTTATTGTATTTTTTTAATGAAGATGATTACACTAAAAGGGTGGTCCCGTATTTGTTAACTACTTCTTCTTCTTCTAAGAGTGCCTCTTAGACTTGCGAAGGTTGACAGCCAATTCAGCACGACTCTCCACTTCCTTCACGAGGTGCAGCACTTCTTGTTAACTGCAATAAAGTTGATAAATGTCAATCTTGTTAGTCAAATTTGTTAGTAATAATTATATTGCAGTCTGTTTGTGTGTCTTAAAATAACTAAATAAAGCAAAAACTCTTCGATTCTTAATTTGTTTGCCGACGAAATTGGAAAGGTCAGTAACGGTAACAAAAATCTAACGCTAAAATGGATAAGACATTAAATACTTATCTTTTTAGTACGACTTTAAAATAAAATAAATACAATAAACATAAAAGAATTATTGTTATTTGGGATTTGGAATCAATTCTTTATCTGTAGCCTTGAACCTGACATTTGCGCAGAGAGCGCGCGAATGAGGGCATGCTACAACCTCGCACCGCCGCCGCGCCGTAAGCTTGGCCAATATGCATTATCTACCTGCATACTGCATAGTGCGTATCATATTACTGGCCATAATTTTAAGATCTATGTTTAATGTTCTGTAAATATAAATAAAATTAAAACCTATAGAGTTAGCTTCGTTCCTGAGTCAAAAATAAGATTTTGTGTTTATATCATTTAGTTTTTTTGTATGAAAATTATCTTCTAAAAAATAATCAGAAAAAAACTATTGCTTTCGAAACAGTGAGAAATAAATGTCAAGAAAATTGCTATTATATTATTATATATATATTGCTATATATATATATATATATATATATATATATATATATATATATATATATATATATATATATATATATATATATATGCGGCCCTAGTGGTTTAAAAGAGGTTAACTTTTAATTCAGGTTGTGAGATGTTTGTCTTTTATCGCTGAATAAATATTTGTTATTCGAATTCAAAGCTTTATCCTCACGAATTTAATAATGCGATATCGAAAAATCAAACTGTTTTTGTTGATAGCAATTTATTTGATTGTTGTAACTTTAACTTTTTCATTTTAATGCATTTCAAGGTTTTTAATTCTTCATACAAAAACATCGAGTTTTTTATAACGCAGTCGCAGGATTACGATTAACTACTTGATTGAATTAAACGAAAAACTCAGCATAGTAACTTAGAATGTTTTTTTAATGTTTTATGTATTAGCAATAAACTCATAACCTTTAAGAGTGCAGCTATGTATTATTTATTGCCAACCTATGATTATATCTCCCACTGCTGGGTCGGTGCACGAGATCAAATATAAGGGGATTAGGTCAAAGATTTCAGGGGAACAAATATTATCTCTTTACGTTTGTCAAAGGCGGATGGGCCTATAAAGTTAAACACACGCATATATATATATATATATATCATATATACATATATATATATATATATATATATATATATATATATATATATATATATATATATATATATATATATATCCTTTTGATGGAATCGAACTCGCGACCATTGCCTCCGAAACTGGTAGCTCAACCACTGAGATCATAAGATAATACTTAGCCTAACTATTTAATCCTAATTAGATTTTATTCAACAAAGTAAATGAAAGGTATATAACCTTACTGAACTCGAAGATGAGCATTGTAATCCCGGCTGGCAAGCGGCTGCAACACGGCTTGAACCTGAACTGATGAACTACTACGAAAACATTAGCGTGTTATATCTAGAGATTTAAGTTCCCACTCCAAGGGACGTATAGTGATAAAGATCGAAGGATTTGATTTGAAGGCGTATTAGAATTAATATCATTATTTACATATTTTATCCAATAGCTAATTCCATATCTTAAGGCGCCATCTGTTGCGCCAGACGATGTAATAATAATGTTAGTTTATATAAAATAATTATTATTTATATAAAATGCTTAGAGCTGCTAAGAGCTAAATCTTAAATTCATATAAATATGTATTTTGAATATTGATCTGTATTTTAAGAATTGTTTTGCAGTAATTTCATTTGTTTTTTAAAAAAGATATCGTTGCTATGCAGATGTAAATCTATTTTTAGATTCTTTGTTCTTTATCTATTGTCGTTATTTACCTTCTCGATTTTGTGTATATAAGCCAAAATTCAGTTGCGGCGAGATTCATTCTAATTCCAAAGACGACCGAAATCGCCGAAATATATGTCCCACTACTAGGGACGCCTCTTGAATTCTAGGGAATGGTCATTAACCTATCACACTTGTTCAAGGTGGGATATCTAAACTCGGAAAAATTATTACATATAGGAATATACTATATATGTATATAGGAATCGAATTCGCGACCACTTACATCTAAATTGGTAACTTAACCACTGATTGCCACGACATAGGGATTCCTACGACCTATGGAGGCTAGGCTTTGCAAAATAAAGTGTAAAATAATAATTTATAATACCCGTTCATATATATTTCGAATTAAACTATTAACTGCTTGTTAATCATTTAAAGAATCCAGGCACAAGCCCTCCCAATGAAATGAAAGTATAATAAAGTGAGCTATGCGCATATAGAGTGAGGAAGAAAGAGGGGGACTAGACCTGAGTCACGTTGCAAGTTACGTGCAGTACGCATTCCTAACGTGTTACGCTTCCACACGGTGCCCCACACATTAACTTCTTTCAGTTTAAATTTAAAATTGTATTGCATGCATTATTTCCCTCTTTCCCTCTCCATTATTCATATATTTATCCTAAGGTATGCGACAAATCTGTAGAGCACTTAGTACTGTTATATGTTTATATGTGGTTGGTTACCTATATAAAAAGACACATATCCAAACCTTGAATCTCAAAAATGTTCATTTATTGTTTACAAATAAAAACCTGTTAAAATACAAGCGGGCATCATTATCTTGAGACCTAATAGTCCACCTGTTGGCTGAAAAAACGATAGTATTATATCCGAGATCATTATGGTTTGAGCAATTATGCAAATGCTCATACGACATTGGCACCTTCAAAAACAAGCCTACACATACCTAATAGGCCGGCAACGCTTCCGTGACTCCTGCGATGTCGCGGTTGTCTATGGACGGCGTTGATTGCTTTCCATCAGGCGACACGCTTGCTTGTTTGCCTTCCTATCCCATATTAAAAAAAAATACAAATCGAAAAACGAGCAAAATTAGCGCCGCTGCTCATGCACTGAACTGCACATTGTAAAGGATGTTCGGTGTTAGAATTAGGTTTTTAATCTTAACTACTACCTTCAAACAAGGATTATTCGACCTATAACCTCATAAAAATATCGTTGAATATTCGACTCGAATATGTATATTTAAGTCAAAGTTGAAAACCTAATCCTGCCACTGAGCACCCTTACTAATGAATCTATTCTCAAAGACGTGAGAATTTGCAAAAGATTTCCTCGGCCACTCATTGTACCGTGGGATACTTTAGTCACATCAATCTTAGAAAAGTGCCAAAAAACCTTAAACGTAATATTAAACAGGATAAATGGCACATGAGCAGACCCAATACCCGCATATTAAAATGTCCTGTGCGCTGTGCAAAAGATGCGAGTGAGGGTGATCGGAGTCAAGTATCATACACCAGGATAGTTTCGCCTACTATTGCGGGTGATGATTCTCTGGATTGAAGGAACCACTAAGAAGAAGAGAAGAATTACCGCATCCCCGCCAAACTCACTACAATCCTTTCAGCTTGGGAGAGGTCTACGTCCTAGAGTAATTAGGCTGTTGATAATGAATTCCCATTTCTAGAGGAACGGACGTTAACCCCCCACGCTTGTCCAATGCAGTAATTAAATATTTGTAGTCGATACATATATTTATTCCGATCGAACACGCGACCATTGACTCCGCGGGCGGAGGGCCGCTGAGCCAATTGGTCGTCAATCTCTTCCTTGTGTGCTTTTAATTATAGGCCAGAGTCTGACAGATGCTAGAAACTGCAGGTTATTTTGCTCTATATTTCAGAGCAACAAGGCATAAGATTCGAGCACAGTTAGCTAACGTTTGCGAACACCTTTCCGCAGGTTGGCACGATGCGTTAAACCGTGACGTCTTTATAAAAAAAAAGATACAGCCACAAGGAGCGAGAGCCGTGCACGCTTTGCTGCATCAGCGCGGAATGTGTTTAAGCACGACAACATAACAGTAAGCCGGCGATTAACAAAAATACCCGCGTGTCTGCCGAGCGGTAACCCACTTACAGCGTGTCGGCTTTCACGAGGTTGCGTCACCGTAACCCGTCGCGGAGTGGAGATGCGCGAACTTGTCTCACTGATCGCTCCGTTGCATAATTCATTATACATAACCAAGGCTATGCATACGTGGGAGCGATAGTGCACAAATGCCGTTTTTTCTTTTTCTTTTTACAACCGATATATGTACATGGCTGCATACCATACAGCCATGAACATATATCGAGGCGATGGCTGCATACATGGGAGTGTTAAGGTTAAAATTGAACATCCCGATGATGGAAATTTGAAACACACAGAAGATTCAACTGCTCTGAAGAACGCTATACTCGGCCCGCAGTCTAGTGAATTCGACCAACCATCTACGGCGGCAACGGAAAATATACCGACTGTTCATAGCACGAAGCGTGAAACTGTTAGTAGTTGTAAGTTTGCAATTATATTTATTATGCAAGAATTATGTGATTACAAAATGGATACTTTTAATTATTCTACTGTATTTGTTTGTGGTTTAATATTTTTTACAGCCCATATACATATGTATGTCCCACTGTTAGACGCTAGCCTTTATATTTCTGGAGGAACGGACGTTAATTCACCGCGTCTGCCTAATAACCAGACTCGGACTAACTATATGTAGGCCATATATATATATATATATATATATATATATATATATATATATATATATATATATATATATATATATATATAAATCCCGATGCGGGGATCGAACACGCGACCATCCGTTGGCGTCAGCCCCACCAACGAGCCAATTAATGATTTTGTTTCAATGATTTTTTTATGTAGCGATAGTGGTACGAGGACCTTTATAATTTCGTATGAAAGGCTTTTAGAGCAGGAATCCAGCAAGTTACGGACTGAAACGACGACGACAATAGCTCGACTGTTGTGTACGTGGGTAGTTATAAGTTTTATTAATCTCTGTGGTAACAAGAAATGAAATTCGATGGAAATGACAGCGTTAAGAAGTATGTGTGAGGAAACTTTGACTGATATAGTAAGGAATGAAGTTATAAAACAGCAATGTAAAAAAAAGTAGGTATCGTGACAAAAGTTGAGAAAAGGATACTTAGATGGTTTGGGCACATAGAGAGGATGAATGAAATACGACTAATAAAAGAAATTTACGTTGCGGATGCGGATGGAAGGGTGGGTAGGAGAAGACCAAGGAGAACATACCTTAATAAGGCATGTTCTCTTAATCTCGCCATAAGACCAGGTCAAAAGTGCCCTTAACCGACGAGATTATTTGGAGAGAGAGATGAGTGTGGATATAGCAAAGAAAGTGTTCCGGGTGTAATCGTCGCAAATGCAGTTGGTCTCTGCCTACTCCTACGAAACAGGCGTGATTGTATGTATGTATGTGTGTAATGTCCGTATAATAAAGTAGAACAATAGGTACAATACAAGAGCACTGTGCAGGTTAGTCTGCGCTAGGCATCATACGGCTGCTTGTCAAGGCGGTTTTAAAGTACGCAGCCACAAAGTGCTGGAATAATCTGCCACCATCTCTTTAGAGCCTTAACATATAGTTTTAAAACTAAATATATAAGTTTTTGCTCTTAAATCAACAATAAAATGAATCTGACTTGACTTTTTATTATTGTTATTACTTTATTCTATTATACTTTTTTTCTTTACTACTGGACGGATTTGGATGAAACTTTACAGTAATATAGGTTATACATCGGAGTTACATATAGGCTACAATTTGTAATGATTTTATGTAAATTTTTTTTCGTCGTAATATATATTCGTCGTACATGTTAATTAAGTCGGAAAAATATCTGTCCTCTGAGAGCTATCTTGGCCTACGCTGCCTATTGGAGTTACACAAAGATGATGTACCGTAGGAGTGTTTGTCTTGAAAAGTTCTAAATAAAAGTCCGCAACAGCATATCTACCTTTTATGTGGAAGCCTGACCTGAATTGTGAACGATACATTAAGTAAAAAAAATATATATTTATTTAAAATGATCTGTCACGAAACTTAATGTGGCAGATTATTAATGGAGTCAGGCGTTACTTTGCGGAAATCCATCACTATGTGGATAGTCAAAAGTTTTACTTAGGTAAGATCCGCGACAAGCAAAACAATAACAGAAAATTAATAATGTGTAAAGGACACGTGTAGACTCTACGGAAGACAACCGAAAAGTGACTTTTTGGTTGTCTTCCGTAGAGTCTACTATACCTGAAGATGCCTTGTGTTGGGGCGAAATACGTGTCGTTTACAAGATGGAAAAATGGTAATGTGTGTTTGGTGTTGTGTATAGTGGTTGGTGGATGAAGAATTGATGGCCGATTTTCGGTAAGTTTTTGGTTTAAGTTCCAAATAAATCCACTTCATCCAGCACAAAAAACACACATTATTAATTTTCTGTTATTGTTTTGCTTGTCGCGGATGTTAGCTAAGTAAAACCTTTGACTATCCACTTAATGTGGCCGACCAAATTCAACGCGAACGAAGCCGCGGGCAAAGGTTAGTATTCCATAAATAAAACTCAGATGGCAACCCTACCTTCAGTAAGTAAAGTGAAACAATGGAAACACGGTATCGGTTTCCGCGAGTCGTTTCTAGGTCGAGATAAGTTTGCAGCGGGCGGCGGTAACAAGCGCTTTCGTGCAGTATTTACTGCCACTTAATTGCTTCCTCTTTTGTGTTGGTAATCGGATTAATTTTAATTGTTCCCATTGGGAAAAAAATGTTTTGCATTTACTGCACCAGAATACATCTTTTTTAGCCCACATATGTACATATGTCTAAAGGGTGACCGTCAAACTTCCTTTGCTAAGATCTGCGAACACAAATCAGAAAAATATTTTTTTTATGGGATAGGAGGGCAAACGAGCAATCCTGTCGCCTGATGCTAAGCAATCAACGCGGCCCATAGACAACCGCGACATCACAGGAGTCGCGGAAGCGTTGCCGGCCTTTTAGTTATGTATAAGCTTGTTTTTTGAATAAAATTGTAAGTTTGCGAAAAAGTGTATAGAAAATTACTTACCGAGAAAAAGCTGTTAGCAAATTCTCCAACACCTCGCCATGGTCAATAACGTAGACAAAAAATACCCAATGTCACTTTTTTCCGTGCAAAAAGTGATACGATTTGTTGAAGGATTCGCTGACGGCCTTTTCTCGGTAATTAATTCTCTAAACATTTCGTCGCAAACACACTTAACAAAGTAAGTTTGACTGTCCATCTTTATAATGGATTTCTGCAAAGTAACACCATCAATTACCATATATGTCTACGCTGGGCAGGTAGATTGGGAATCGTAGAATGGATACAAGTAGACTGCCAATTTATTGATATTTGCTCTCATAATCGCCTCGGTTGAACTAATGTGAAAAAATGTCCTTCGTTCGCGTCCTTATTCTAAACTGGGAAGCACACGGATATACAATAATACATAAACAATGCTTGGAAATAAAAAAAATTAAAATTGGAAGAAAGATCAAAATCCCTTGGTTTTCAAACATGGAGCAGTAATTAATTTATCAATATGAACTATATCGTCAGTCAAATTAAAAAAACATTCTTTCGTACTTCTCGCTTTCGTTGCCATTTATCGGATAAACTAAAAGCTTATCCGATGGGATACTTCATATTTATTTCAAAAAATACCTTTTTATACGTAAAAATAAGAATGGTTTTATTGAAATTTCTCAAACTAAGTAAGAAAATTAATTTTTGCTGTTCTTATAAAGTATACTTATATCGATGCAAAAAGGCATTAAAACTTACAACCAGAATCATAAACTTAATATTTCTGAAAAAATTGTATCTAATCAATATGAAACAGCCGGTTTCAAGACTGTACAAAATTTTCTATTGGCTGTAGAGCTGTGAGATTCGAATCATTCGACAAAGTATTTTTTTCTGATCCGAATATTTAATAGAAAATTTTGACATTTGCCATTTACAACATCTTAACTTTTTTGTTGCGATATGGAATCACAAATTTTGATAATTAAGCTTAAGATATAAAAAATTAATTTGTATAAAAAAGTGCATTTTTATAAAATAATCATCACCAGTTATGATAAATGTATGTTACATAGATTAATAGATTAAGGGAGACATAGGTACATAGATTAAGGGTTCCATAACTGTTGTAATATTTCTTTATGTGTGAAGACTTAAATACAGTCCATCTTTCCCTAAGCTGGCCGTTTTACTGGACACACAACTTCAACAAATGTCACTCCTGGTGACCACGACACATGGGACATAGGACGGGATCTATTTCATCCAGACCATCGCAGGACTACGAATATATGACCAACTTGAACGTATTAATAAACAACACTATGGCTGATATTTCAAAAGTGGACAAAAAGATGATTAATTCACATGCAATTTGTCATTCGCCCACGACGCAGTTCAGCTAGCGGGTAGGAGTGATAAACGTTAGAACCTTCACTGACATTAACTGCACCTAATATTAGATCTGCTGTCTGAACGTCAGGAGTGATTCAAGACTTTTAAAATACTAGTTATACATGACTTGTGATATTTACTGCATTTCTGACAAAACTGGTATTTATTTGTATATTCAAAGTTGTGGAGTGAGCTTTGTTCGGAGTTTCTCTAGTTGGTATGATTGGGAATGGAAAAATACGCCAGAAAATTAAGCTTCTCGATATATGACAGTTCACCGAGACAACAAACTGGATTGAAAATGGACTGGTTAGATTTTTCTGAGAGCCGACAACCGCTGGAGTTGACGAGTGATTGAGCAGAGACAGTGTCTTGGTAAACGAAGTCTGGGAAACCCTACAACCAGATGATGCGACGATCTGTACAAGGCGGCTAGTAGAAACTGGATACTTGAAGTCTAAGATTAGGTGGTATATCTTGGTGGAAGCTTTTGTCCTGTAGTGGCCTGTCGTGGACTGTTGATGATATCAGTTTTACTACAAATGAAGTAAAATATATTTAATTACTATACTATAAAGAAATGCATAGCGCCTCGAGTACCCTGCGATAAGTATGAATTGAAACTAAGTGCGAGACTATGCGTTTAAAACGTTTATTTTTTTTTTTTTTGTAATTGTTACTTTAAAAACATTTTTGTTTGCTTGTCGTTGATTTTAGATAAACTAAAACTTCCTACGGTCCCCAACTTAAAAACAAAAACGTAAAGAAAAATATTTGTGTAGTTTAGATATACAGTTTTTAACCTTAGTTGATACGCGGAAATAACCTTCTAGTTTGTTAAACGATGCTGGGCAATCGGATGACGTGGCTAATTACTGATGCCGGTGCATTCATTTGCTATTCGCATTCTTGATCCTAGATAATGTGTTTACGGATCTATTCTATTTATCAATAGGATACAAAATTTAGTTTTCTAATTTTATTGTCCCAATTATTTCGTAATACAGTTCATTAAAATCAATGTAACATACAAAATCAAATGACACCGCTTTGTTTTTTTAGGTAACGCCATCTATTTCAAGGTAAGGCAAATTCTGAAAATTAAAGAAATAACTTGTTGTAAAGCAATATTGCAATTACTTTTTTTTCACAGCCCATATTATACATGCATGTGTTCCACTACTGGCACGGTTCTCCCCATTTCTGGAGGAACGCACATTTAACCCACCACGTTTATCCAATGCCGATTGGTGGGGTAGCCTCACTCGGAATAAATTAAGTTTTTAGGCCAGTGGTACTCAACCTTTTTTCAAAGGGGCCACAAACATGTGTTAGTATCTGGTATCGCGGGTCACAAAAAATTAGCTAATGACTTCTTAGGTTTTGTCACAGTTGTATGATATAAATAAATTCAAAACGAGTCACTGCCAGCACACAAAGCGACACATACATGGAAGTATGGAAACCAAGAAAAGGGGGATATCAGCGGTATCACTCGCTCGATGGACTCAAAACGCCCAATTTCAAACATCACTTACTCAAATACTTGATTAATTTAATTAAATAAGACATTTATGAAAACACTAAAAAACGTGTTACTGTGATACAATCATATGTCTGCTAAAAATTATTAATTTGCCATATATTACGACATATTACCGTATCAATAATAGCACTGCATACTGTGGCGCGTTAGTGGTTATGTAGAACTTATTTACTCAGCGCGCTCTCATTTTTTCTTATGGGTGCGATATTCTAAATGGTTTAAAATAAAGTAACACCACATGGGTCAACCACAAAAGACCGGCGGGCCGCAGGTTGAGTATAGCTGCTGAAGGTCATACATTATATTTATCATTGATTCCGTAGGCGACAGCCTCGCCATTACATGCAGAAACCAACAAACAAAACAAAAATATATACGAATATCTTTTCACCATGACATCTGTAACCGTATAGAAGTTGGTAGGGTTTTCATATTCTACCTCACCCTCCATATAGCCCGGACATGGCACCATCCGACTACCATTTATTCCGCTTACTACAAAATTATCTTAATGGAAAAAATTTCGTATCTTTGAACGACATAAAACTTCGGGCTTCGTCTTTGCTCTCGAAAAATCTTGAGAGATTTTACGAGAGCAAGCAAAGACGAAGCCTTCTGGAGAGATGGCATTATGCAATCATCTGAACGTTGGGCCAGAGTTATACAAAATAATGGACATTATAGTTAATATTAAAAGCTTTCCTTTTAGAATGTATTTTACTTTGAATAAATATTAAAAACCCGAATGAACTTATGTGATAACCCAATATTAGTGGTGACAATGGGGAGTAAAATAAACAACTGTATTTTGGTCTTTTTGAGAATATTGCATAATAATTTTATAAATTAAAAAAAATATATACCATAACTTAAGATCGCTTTTAGTGTTTTAATTGATTTTTTTATGGGATAGGAGGGCAAACGAGCAAGCGTGCCGCCTGATGGAAAGCAAAATAATTTGCTATCTCTTAAGAAATACCACTGCAATTAAATTAATAATGAGTCGATAAACCCTTTATATAGTTATTGCAATTTTTTTAGCTTTACTTTGATCTGTTAAAAGAAACCCCCTATTGGTAAACGATGCTATTTTTATCTGTGGCAGGTTGGCTCGGTTCTCGCTTTTTCTTTCGTCACTGCAGTATTGATTAACTACATCTGACTTCTGCGGTGCTTGACGTAATTTGCGGTAATCGTGGAAGGATAACACTGCGGTCTCGATTACTTTTAACTTAACGGCTACGATGTTCAAGAGACTACGATGTGTATGAAAAGCCGACAAACGTTTTGTGACGTCTTTGTTGTTGTGAACATCTAAGCGCGGCGGTGATCACTTATCATCGGGTGATCCGCATGCATAATTGCTTGCTCTTGTATAAAAAAAGGCTGAAGATAATGATGATATTAACTATCGGACGCACTGATATCGTTTTCATAATTGCTGTACAGTATTCGCAGAAAAAATATTTATAGCGTTCCTCCCCCCCTCTCCCCCACACACTTAGACATTCTCACACTCTTACGCCTATTGTTATCGCACACATCTTTTGACATACACGACGAGTTGTTTATCTCAAACCATAAATCCTACTTTTCCTACTTATATTATAAATGCGAAAGTTTGTGAGTATGGATGTATGTTTGTTACTCTTTCACGAAAAAACTACTGGGAGGATTTGGATGAAACTTTACAGTAATATAGGTTATACGTCGGAATAACATATAGTCTACAATTTGTAATTTGATTTTATGTAATTTTGGTCGTAATATAACGATACATGTCAATTAAGTCGGAAAAATCTGGCCTCTGAGAACTATCTTGGCGTACGCTGCCTAAATCATTGAAGTTACACAAAGATGATGTACCGACTGTTTGTCTTGAATAGTTCTAAATAAAAGTTCGCGACAGCATATCTTTTATGTGGAAGCCACTATGACCAAAATTGTGAACCATAAATTAAGTAAAAAAATATATATATATATTTATTTAAAATGATCTGTCACGAAACTTAATGTGGCAGACAGAATTCCACGCGAGCGAAGCCGCGGGCATAGGCTAGTACGTTATAAATATAATATACATATAAGTATTAAACTTCTTATTATTTAATTAATTATTAGTAATAAAAATGTAAATCCTAAAATCTAACTTAATATTAACTGTAGTATTAAGTTCGATTTAATTATATAGATATAAATAGACCGTGGATTTTGTAAATAAATAAAGTAAAAATAATGATCAAGAGTACGAAATAATTTTTTTAAAGCACTGTACGTACGCAACAATGTTAACGTGGCTGAGTGTACCGGACGGCGACCTCGACGTGTGCACGGGCGTCACGTGCCATCGCATTGTTATGGATTCGTGAGGTGTGATTAGCCTCAAACGAAGATAACGTTACGAGTACTAGCGCTCGTCCCACCACAAGTATTCACACGTACCATTTACTCCTTTACGATGATAATTTACTATATATGATAAGCAAATTGTGTCGTGGAGTGTCGTGTCAACGACTGGAGGAACAGACGTAGATGTCCTCATCCCGGATCGCCGAGGCTAAAGGAGCCTTTGCATGTCTCCGCCCTGTGTGGCAATCGAAACACGTCGTCGTAAAGTCAATTCTGCTGTACGGGTGTGAGACATGGAAAAGTACGAAAGAACTAGTAGGTACGCAAACTCCAGGTAGTCGTCAACCGTTGCCTACGCCTAATCTTAAAAGTATATTGGCCGGATAACATGGTCTCCAACGAAGAGCTGTGGAGAATCAGCAAAGAGGACCCAATAGACGTCTAGATACATCGACAAAAGTGGAGATGAATAGGACATACCCTTCGGCGCCACGCCAGTCATATCCCCAAACAAGCCCTCGAATGGAATCCGCAGGGGAAAAGAAAACATGGGCGCCCAAAACAAACTTGGCGACGTACTGTGACGGCCGAAGAGCAGAAGATGGGCCTATCCTGGAGCGAAGTGAAGCGTATGGCCTCCGAAAGGTCGAGATGGAGAAACGTCGTGTCTGCCGTATGTCCCACCAGGGGGACTTAGGACTCAGAGAGAGATGATAAGCAAATATTAACTTGAGTAAGAAGCAAAGGCTTTCCTTAAAGGCCTGCTGTACGTCTTACCTCATCGTTCCTGTTGTACATGATATTAAGCCGCGCTAGGCTATAAAAGAATAAAAAATCTAAAGATTTACTTATTATTGTTAGTATAGCTTCTTGAGCCGATAGAAATATATAAATAGAAAATACTTGACGGAGCTTACTAAATGCTGCCCAACCTAAATAAATCCTCATTAAGGTTGGGCAGCATTTAGGAAGCTCTGTCAAGTATTTTTGCCGCCCACACCTTAGACACGGAAGACACTCTTCGACCAGTGTGTTCTACCTATACTCTCTTACGATGCCGAAACACGGCGGTGGACACTGTCCGTCTGCTTCATAAGCACAAAGTCGCTCAGAGCGTTATGGAGAAAGCAATGCTCGGAGTTTCTTTGGCGGATATGATTCGGACTGAAGAAATCCGCCAGAGAACCAAAGTCACCGTCATAGTCTTCCGAATTAGCAAACTGAAATGGCAATGCGCTGGTCACGTTTGTCGGAGATCCGAGTGCTGAAGTGGAGACAGAGTTTTTGCAAAAGTAGTGTAGGACGCCCTTCGGTTAAATGATGCGACATTCTGCGCAAAACAGCTTGCGAAAACTAAATGCGTGAAGCCGTAGATCGGGCTTGGTGGCGCTTCTTGGAGGAGGCCTATGAGAATTATTGATAGCTCATTAAAAACTTTACACATAGCACACAGATAAAATTAAAATTTGTTTAGAAGCGAAAATGATGGATGGCAAATCAAGAATACCCTGTCAAAAACTAATAATAATATATAAATAATGAATTTTCAGTGGCGCGTCACTGAGCCAATCGGACGACCTATTGGCTCAGTGGCGCGGTCCTCCGCCCGCGGAGTCAATGGTCACGGGATCGATCCGCATCGGAATAAATATTTATATGGATTTATAAATGTTTATTCCGAGTCTGGTAACCCCCCCAATCCGCATTTCCTTTTCTGCCCCTTCCTTTCTTTTCTATCCTTTCCCTTACTTTCCGCCAATCCACGGTCTGCCGTGCCAATGGATATACAGTGTGGTTCTCGGCATTAAAATACATTTCTTTTCGTAGGTGCCTACTACCTTCTACTTTCCCGTACTAAGGACTAATCATCGATTACCTCAATTTTTAAAGAGGTTAGGAGGAGGGAGGAGGAAATGGGTTTTACTACCAAATCTTTATGATTCGTAAACATGGGCTACAGTAGTAACTGCATCCTATTTTATTTCAAGTGCTGAACTACATATTAGAAACTTCTGTAATGGTTTGATGTAGTTCGTTGAACTATAATATACACCATGTTTATACAAAATCTCATGCAGGAAGCGTAAAAACATTTCTCACAAGCGTTGAACAATCGGCACAGAGAGTTGTGTGAACTCGAACGCGCGATGAAAGTTATAAGTGTGAGCACAGCTGATTTATTACAAATAGAAATGTTTAGCCGTTTACTTACGCTGAAGATTGTCAACGAAATATGTATTGAAATACAAATAAAAAGTGTTTACGAAGGATGTTTCCTTCACGATAACGAAAGCTTTTCAAAGTTTCAAATTTAATGGGCAATAGCGACTATATAAAATTAAAAAAAAATGCGATCTTAAATTCGCTCAACAAGCGTGGGGATTATAACAACTCCTTAATTTTGAGGGAGACCAATATCTAGCAGTGAACTAATAAAGCTGCATTGATAATGATAAATGATGAACTTTCAAATCATATGTATGTTAATTTTCTAATAAATCAACATTTCGCATCTCTCCTTTTTCATTTTATCAAAATTGTGTTACTGTATAAATTTATTATTATGTAATAAATACAGATGAAAAAGTTTTCATTACGGAACAGTAAAGCAAGCGAGCTAAAATGTTGCCTGCTAGGAAGCAAATAAAAAAATAGACGACGTCTACTTGAGTAATAAAAACCTATTTGCCATCTTAACCTGTCCATCAAGCGTGGAGTTCAAGGCAATTCCAATCAGTTTTTGGGCAAAACAATGTCCAGAAGTGAACTGTTACGGAAGTATTGATTTTTCATTTAAATTTAAAATTTGAACTTTGCCTTTATAAAGGGTGGAAGTCAATATAAAATATTAATGTTAAATTAACATTTTCCAACATTAATTATGCATTCAACTACATACTTATACTACATACGTACATGTAAGATTTTTGCCGTTTATGCACTAAGGTGGAGCTTCTATCGATCGGTGCGTCGCTGGCATCTGAGTCAGGAATCAATATTTTGTCATGCTGAAATTTAAATTAAAATTTGCAGCGTGGGTTTTGGCGTAGGTTACCTGATATGACATTACCCTTTCCGAATCGATACGACATTGGAACCTTCACAAACCAATCCTATTCACATTTCTAAGACCGGCAAAGCAGTTGCGATGCCTATGGTGTTGCAGATGTCTATGAGCGGTGTCGATTACTTTCCATAATGTGACGCGCTTGCTCGTTTGCTCTTTTAACCCATAAAAAACCATATATCTTTATGAGGTGTCGTAAGAGGAGTTTATGGGGGCAAATACCAGTAGATGGGCAATAGCGTCGACACGAAGCAATTGGCGATCCCCACTTCACCCGACAAACTTGGGGATTATAGCAATTTTCCAATTTTAAAGGAGACTAATATCTAGCAGTGAAATATTAAAGCTGAATTGATAATCATTAATGATGAAGTTTCAAATCATATGTATGGTTATTTTTTTAATAAATCAACTTTTGGCGTCTCTCTTCCTTCATTTTATGAAAATTATTCAGTAAAATGAAAAGTCTAGTTAGTTTGTATGCGTAAAATGGTGACCGTTCTATCAAAACGAACAATACATCTAAATTTTTTTAAATACAGTGTAACTGATATTAATATAAAAAAACGAAAAAAATAATGTCCTTCATGTAAGTTAGAGGTTGCAGTAGGCGAGTATTGAACCACTCGTGAAGAACAAGTTTATTAAGTCCTACTTTACTGTCAAATTATGATGTACATCCTTTTATAATATATAGATACAAAATGTGATGTGTCATATGCAGGGCAATCGAATTGAGATTGCGGTATTGCCACAAATGATCGTATCTCCCTCTAGTAGGGGTACGGTGAAATAATGGCAACACGGAGCGCGAACCAAGCGTGAACCGCGCAAAAACGCGCGGAGAAATTTCCTTCACATTTCAGTTTTTGTTGCATGTAAATTGCTTTATAACGGACTTTTACCATCGAACGTTACTTTATAGGATTCATAGTGAATCGTTTCATTCTGGCAACAACTAACAGGATTTCTAATTATAAGCGATATTCAGTATTTATTGGTTAGGCGTTTGACATGTGGATATGCATTATAGAAACATTTTTTACAGCCCATTTATATATCGACGACAGAAAACGTATTTGCCGTAACTAGAAAACAACGTATTAACGTTTTATACACCATTAGAAACAGAATATTTTTTAATTCTTTTAAAAAAATGACGTAGTGTTGTTCTCTTATTCAAATGATGTATATAACCAAAATACATCATTTCCTACTTACAGCAAATAAGTTTTCTGTCATCGATTTCTGTGGGAATAGATTTTAACCCACGCTTGTTCAATAACAAATATTTGTAAGCCAATCGTATATTTATCCCCATACGGGAATTTAACCCGTTACCATTGGCTCCGGAAAGTGATAACTTCGCCATTGAGGTCGTCACAATTAGGTCCTCACACATTTCCTTATCTAGAAGGCCTAGTTATCAGAGATCGTAACTCCAAAAATACATATTGTCTAACTTGTCTATTTCATGCTATCTAACGGATAATCTTAAACGGTATCTGGTGGAACACTTCGTATTTACCTCAAATGATATCTCTTTTTATATTTAAAAAACAGTTTTATAAACATTTCCCAAACGATAAAAGAAAAACAGTTTTTTTGTTGTTCCTGCAATTTAATAATATACATAAATAACTACGAATTTTAATAACTAGAGCGACTGATACTGACTAGATTCTTTTTTTATTCAAATTTTGTTTCTTTATATTAATTTAGTGAATTTTACTTGAATAAAATACAAAGTTCATCATCATCATTATCAACAGCCTGCAGCAGTCCTTCCGAATCATATCTTCCAGAGAAACTCCGAGCAGAGTTTTCTCCATAGCTCTCTGAGCGACTCTGAGCTTGTAAAACAGGCGGATTGTCAGTATCCACACCGAAAGAGATAGGGAGGACACACTGGTGGAAGACTGTTGTCTTCAGGTTCTGCGGTATGGGCAACGAGAAGACTTGATCAAGTTTTCTAAATGCTGCTCAGCCTAGCTGATCCTTCTATCGGCTTCTTTCTCGTAGTTGTCTCTACCCAATCGTCTTACCTGCCCAAAGTTGGCATACTCCTGGACAACTTCAAGAATTTAAACATTGACGGTTGCAGATGGTCGGTTGTGGAACCAAATGATCGTTGACCATGACTTTGGTTTTATCGAAATTATGGTCAAACCGACACGTCGAGAGGATTCATTTAGGCTGTTCAGTATCTTTTGCAGTTCCTATAGCGATTCTGCCAAGATTACGATATCATCGGCAAAACGTACGTGAGTTTACGCCGTTTACGTTTATGTCATGCCCTTTCCAGTCTAAAGTCTTGAAAATGTCTTCCAGTGCATTTGTGAACAGTTTCAGGGATATGACATGTCCCCTGTCTCCCTCTACGATGTTTGTTTGTTTGACTGCCCTGTACTCGAACGGACATCGTGGCGGCGTCGTATAGACATCTCAATACCTCGATGTATCGATGATCTACCTGCCTACCGTTGCAAGGCTTCTATGACAATGAAAGGGATTTGATACCATTGAAACCTGGTCAATGGTATCAAATCCCTTCCTTAATCTATTAACGCTAAGGGCAAAGGGACTGATTATACTCATATAATCTGCCGCACTGTGTGAATGTGGTCTAAGGTGCCGAATCCTCCTCGAAACCCAGCTTGCTTTGGAGGTTCAAAGTCGTCAAGTCTTCGCACAAGTCGATTGGTGATGACCCTCGAATACATTTTATAACATGGCTCAGGACCGAGACGGGCCTATAATTACTGAGTAGCGTCTTATCCCCTTTTTTGTGGAAAAAGACGACTATGCTCCTTTTCATTGCCTGAGGAGTTCTCTTGTTCTGTAAGACGGAGTTGAATATTCTTTTAAATTAATTAAATATAAAGTTGTTACTATTCAACTTATTACTACTTATTATTATACTATATTTAATTCAAGTAAAATTTACTGAAATAAAAAAAATTGTGTTTTAAAAAAGTTACCATAATAAACATTTTGGTTGTGAAAAAGATTACCTGTGTTAAACATATGTTATAACTTGCTGTTTAAAACCACTCAAGCTAATGTTTAGCCTGATAACTGAACGAAACATTTTTTCTCTGACAGTTGTCAAAGCTGAGGTCGCAATGGTCACCTTCACCAAATGGGCACGTCATCGTGATGCGTTCCATCGTTTCAGATAAGTCTCAATACTGAGACTTATCTGAAACGATGAAACTTTATCACGAATTGCCATCGTCGTTTTCTTTGTCCACAATCCTTAATTCATGCCTTCAGCTCCCAAGTTCTTTAGACGAAATTTTAAATTTTGTAAAAACAAATAAAGCCAGAGTTTTTTTTCTCGGTTTGAAATTCTGTGGCAAGTGATTATTGATAAATATATAATATATTCGCGAATTCTTTAGGCAAGGCAAGAATTATTTTCCCAATTCGGTAAATGTTTTTTTATTAGATTTTGTATACTTATTGTTGTACCTTTCAAACTGAGTACAGGTTTGTATATTAAAGTAAAAACACAGGTGATTGAGATGAGGACGCTGAAAACATTTCAAGTCATAAATAAAAACGTTTGCGAAATGGTCAAGACAAAGTATAATATACGTACAATATATAATTTGTACAATTACATACGACAATAACATAACTTCCTCTAATATTCCCGCACTGTCTGTACGGCGCGTTCATCTAATCTTACTTCCTACCGGCCATTGTTTGTGGGCAAGACGGGTGCATAGAGCATAGCGTTCGCATTCGCAGGCGCTGCACGCATGTTGGCGTTCACGCCCCTCATCTCCTGTGATACCGTAGCGTTGCTGATAGCGGGATTAGCGGGTGACCCTCGGCACGGTTCGGAACCTCTCGGCTTCCTTCGGGTCTCTGCTCTGAACGTGACTACGCGAGTCTTGCGAGAATGAACGAGACCTCGTCACCTCCTCCCTCCCGCGACGTGTTGCAAACGCCCGCCACTTGGCTCGCTTCTACAGTCCGTCAGTAGTCTCATGGTCGTGTGGACGTATTGCGCGTTTGCCTACGTTTCATGTGAGTTTTGTTCGTGCGTTCTTTACGCTGAAACTTTCGGACATCCATGTATAAAGTTCATCGCAGCCTTTGTGACTAGTTGTGTTGTGTTGTAAGGGTTACAGTGCTAGGTAGCCGCTAGCGCTACGCCTGCCCGTGCGGGGGTTTGTCGGCGTGGTCCTCCGACACTCGCGAGGTAAATACCGACTCTTGCGCGAGGCGAGAGCGATCGCATACGTGGAAGGAAACCGGATTGCGGTGTGGTGCTCATAGAGACTATTAGCTGTTAGCACTGCGGGAGACCGGTGAGTTGAAATTAACTAGATTTCTGAGTCGTAGAGCTGAACGTGGCCCGGACGCTATTGTACCGTTAGGTGACGTTGCGTGCTATTCGTTTTATCTTCGTTGTCATGACGAGCGAATTGTCTATTACAAATTTCTTAGTAGCGCTCCGCAGATACTGGAACACGGAAAACTTGTTAGCGTACCTCAATGCCACTACTTATCTTGATAAAGAACGTATTACGTACGCGGAAATGATGCTAAACTTTATTATTCCTCAATCATCGAACGCACAACATCTGGTGCTCGTTACTGTATGAACGTATTATGTGGGTGAATGAAACGATATTTTTATTGAGATGATAATATTAAAGTAAGCGAAATATTGATGCATTAATTAGCGAGTCGATTTTGTCTCTCGAGCAAAATCCTCTCCAGCGTCTGAATGGGCGTGGCAAGTGGCCAAGTCTTCAAGGCCCACGGGGACTGGTTTTTATATCGTGCACTAGTGTGCACAGTTGAGAAATTTCGACATCACCAAAGAGCACCGAGGCGCAGTAGAAGATACTCAATTGTACTGAAACTCGTGTACGTTACCAAAACTTTACTCTTAACTTAAAATTTAAAGAAGTTTTTACTTAAATTTAATAAATAATATATCTTTGTATTCCATCTCCGTGTTTATCTAGACTGTCAATCAATAGTAGAAAGCTCGTGAACGGTGGTATACAATAAACAAATTGATCGATTATAATAATTCGAAACTTTCTAAATCCTTTAAAAATAAAAGGTATGGTTCATGCGTTCACTCAATAAATTTAAAATGTTTTTTTCTTAGTTAAAAGTATAACACGTTTAAGTAATTGTACACTTGTCCATTTGTTCTTGTTGAGTTAAAATTGATTCGTGTTCGAATGAACTCATAAATATAATTGATTTCTTCCGCCATTGAATACCAAACCTTAGTTGAATTATACTTGCTATATACGATTACAGCAACATAGTAAATGTGAAACATAAAAAATTTGAATTCTTTCTTAATAGGAATCTTTTTACTATTTATTCCTTCTTTTTGATTGGATTCAATCCACCATCACAATATCTATATATATATATAACACAATAATAAATTAACACAATAATAAACAAACATATATATTATAATATTATTATTTGGGTTTTTAAACTTAAATAAGTGGTGGGTTAAACCACACAAATGCAGGTTTTTGCTATTCAAGGGAAAGAACCTTCTCATGGTCCTAGCTATGCACAATATGGCTGGTTTTTGAATTTTGTATTTAACCCATGTAGGTGGTACGTAACTGGGACAAATGGGCGTCCATATTTTTTACCAATAAGTCATTATTATTATTGACGTGTGTGGTTCCCGGCATAGTATAGGGCAACCTCATTTCTACCCGTGGGTTTTATAGGAGGCGGCTATAGAGTCAAATACCGGCAGAGCAGCGTCTACCTTAGAATAAAAACCAATTTACGATCGCAAATTTCGCCCGCCAAGCGAGGGCATCGATCTAAATATTCAATCTTATAAGATTTACTAAACAGATCTGTAACTAAACAATTTCACGCATTGGTATCCTCACAAATATCAACATATGCTTTGCTTTCACAACATTTCATCTATTTTTAGCTGTGCGATCGTTTGCGAACGCTGGTGGGGCGGTGGGGCAGTAAGTAGGTCGCGCGCGACGCTTGTGTTCGGTACCTGCGCAAGAGACTCACACTTATACCGACGCCAAAAAAAAAAACGTAACGTGAATTCTTCTTAAAAACACGATCTAGATATCACTTCACTTAGAATAAAATAAGATTTATTTCATCTTCAAACTTTTTTGACGTAAATACCTCTTATTATATTTTTATATTGTGTGTAGACCCATTGCTTACTTACTAAGCTTATCTAAAATTTTTGCAAATTCTTTACATATAAATATATTTTGACAGGTGTTGTGCTTTTTCAACAAGATTGAAATTTTTATTGTACCAAGATAGATACTATATAAACAGATATTGTAGATACCATATTTATAATTTTATAAGAGATAGAGATTAAATAATTATTAATTTTAGATTTAAAAATTACGTTATATAAGTAAATGGAATAAAATAATTTAAACTTATGTAATATATTAGTGTTGCATAGATAGGATTGTTTACATACAAAGCTGTTATTTACTGTTTGGTTAATCTGTTATATCTTCAGCTAAAAATAAATATAACTATATGTGTATACAGACAGAAGTGACGTCCTACTTAGATAAGAACTATTTTCGTATACCCCAATTTATATGTCACAGACCCCAATTTTCTTTTTAGTTGAAACACCTTTGCAGGTGAATATGGACCCTAGGGGGTCGATATAGATCACTTTGAGTATGAACGTTCTACATTATAATGCCAATATAATTAGAAATAGTAGTTAAATATAATATAACACTACACTCTAATAATATAAGATAAATTATTTATTATAATTAATACTCAAAAATTGGTATTTAGCACAAAAGCTAAGAAATAGTTCATAGCAATGCTATGATAAAAGCACATTTTCAGCTAGACCACGTCAACTATGGTCACATTTAATTCTTTATTTCATTTTTTTGGAAAAATATTATGTAAAATTAAGTATGGCAATTAGAATAATATATGTATTAATGGAGTAAGGAAAAGTCGAAAAGACTTTTCGGTTGTCTTCCGTAGAGTCTACTATACCTGAAGATGCCTCGTGTTGGGGCGAAACACGTGTCGTTTACAAGATGGAAAAGTGATAATGTGTGTTTGGTGTTGTGTATAGTGGTTGGTGGGTGGTGAATTGATGGCCGATTTTCGGTAAGTTTTTGGTTTAAGTTCCAAATAAATCCACTTAACCCAACGGAAAAACACACATTATTAATTTTCTGTTATTGTTTTGCTTGTTGCGGATCTTAGCTAAGTAAAACTTTTGACTGTCCATATAATAAATGTAATTCATAAATGTGTCATAGAAGGAAACTGTCTGCAGTAGTACAGGGTTCGCCCTAGTTCGACAGGCACTGAAACCAAATTTAAAAACCTGTTAATGATAAACATATATATTATTATTGAACAGATCATCGCTCCTTACTCCAACCAGTTAGCCCATAGCCCTTCAGTTTGGTAGCTAGAAGACCTATGTCTGTGACTCTGGTTTCGTCCGACCCATTTCGTCATTTCAAATCGTATTCACCAGATCAAAACTGACCAACCCTCCATGGGTTTCTCAGAGCATTTAAACTTGATTTAAATAATACATTTTACTATGTTTATTACCACCATTACGTTTTGTCTGGATGATTGTCTTCGTCTTACATATTACGACCAGAACCCGAATTACTACAGTTTATCGCAATAGCGAGAACATACAGTAAACAAACTTTCATATATCCAAGTTTTTGCTTTTATATCGTATCTTTATTTTTATTAATGTCATAAAACGTTTACATTTTTCTCTACGCGTATATAAACTAGAACGTATCAGACGCACTTGTAAACGTTTCAATCGATCCGACTTTATCGTTGACCTAAAACCCCGACGATATTGACCGTCGAATGATAATTCTTTGGAAACATTCGTTTATACTTTCTTAATCGTACACGAAGTATTTCGACGAATCTCCAAATAAAAACGGGTCAGACTACCAGAAATAAGTGAATGGCCGGGAGCTTTTGTGATTCGTTCTTGTGTTTCGATGTTTCTCATTTCATTATAATTTCAATTACAGTTGTAATTATAGACATCTTTAAAATTGTTATAGCATATTGCCTTAATTTATTCAATTCGTAACGTTCTCATTGTAATAACAAATAATTTTTCATCCAAAGAAATAATTAAAAAAACTCAATGCGTTGCCATTTTCAAAGAAATGCGTTTGAGGTCTATGGGAACTCTTAACCGAACTTTTCTGTAGTGCATATGACTCCTAATCAATCTCCTAGAAAACTGAAACAGTTAAAAGTTGAAAATAATTTGTATTTCGCTAAAAAATTAAATACATTCATATATTTAATTTTTTAGCGAATATAATGTGAGGCCTATGTCCAACAGTGGACTGCTGCGGGCTGATATTGATATTGATTTACTGTGAGTTATGGACAATGTTCGATATTTAAATTAGTTAGTTATTAAAATTTAATAAAGATTTTGAACGCAGGTATGAATTATAAACAAAAAGTAAATATAAATAAAAAATTACATATCAAATTTTGATGTTGGCTTCCCCTAAAGAACGAGAAAACATTATTTTAGTGGCCACACCGAATGTAAAAAGGGTAAGAGACCTTTTAGATCCCTTAACGCATTAAACGTTTCAAAATATGTTTTTTTGCGGATTTAGTATTTGTTAAATATAAATATAAGTGTTATAGAAAAGAAAGGGGTAGGAATAGTGAATGACCGAAATATAGCGTGAAAGATAATTTCCCGCAGTATATGCGATGTCGTCAGCTGATAGGCCGGGGTGAATGGCCGCGACTTTGTCTCGATGTCCGTACACTTATCGTCCTGTACACGTTGCGAGGTCGAAGGGTTATCGGACTAGTTATTTTTTAATCCATTTCATATTTCGGCTGTTCAAAGTTCGATGCTCAGTATAACATGTTTTAATTTTATGTTCATATAATAAAATAATATTTATTCATAATCTAGTGTATAATAATATTTATGTCACTCAGTCAAAAATAAGTCGGACATTCACTACGATAGTGTGATATGATTCAGACAAAATATTAAACCTGCTATATAAGCTATTCTGTTTTGTCCAATCTGTTAAATCTACATTACATGTAAATGTTTTTGTGTCCGTCCTTATGTATAATGTAATAATAGTGTAATATCCAAATATATTATACAATATATAAAACAAATTATTATGTAAAAAATTGGTGTTTCTATGACGAGAATTTAAGCGATTCTTAAGACATGCATGTAAGGCTTTGTTAGAGTTAATAGCTAAAAATACAATAATAATCTAAAAGCACCTTAACATAAACTCTTTTCCATGCATCAGCACTCTTAGAAACCAGCTACCTCCAGGCATACTTCACAAAGGCTGATAAAGCTATTGTACTGCTTATGGTGTTATAATTAATGTATATGGGCGGTTATAATTCGTTTGCCTTTCTATCCCATAAAAAATTAATGTGGTAATAAAATATTTTCGAATAGGATCTCCTTTACTAAAACATGTAGAACTTTTAAACACTGTAAACCTAAGCCAATATTTTATCTTATCATATTTTTGCTATCGTAGATAGCATACGTAAAAGGCATGTATCACCTTAACGGGAGATATCAACTTATCATATTATTACTTTTAGTATCCATACGTTATATTGTAAGTAAATACTAGCATGAGGCACAGGTCGAAGACTTTCTTAAGACTAAGAGATATGAGAGGTGAAAAACCTGCTCAACCCAATTGAACCCTAATATACACATTCTGTACAATGTTGACATATTCCTGGACAATTCCGTGACTTTTAGCATTGGCGACAGCATAGTGGGCTCTTGCTCAAGATGGGCACTATCCCAACTTTAGTGTTATCAAAATTCATGGTCAAACCAAGAAGATCAATCAATCATTAAGGTTGCTCAGAATTTTCTGTGACTCTTGCAGTGATTTTCTTAAGATCACGATGTCATGGTGTCACTATGAGCATAAAAATACCCAATAATCATAAGAAAATATTAATAAATATAATAGGAATCGATTCCGATACCCTTTTATTCCTCAAGCAGGTAAACCATCCGTAAGCGCAGGAACTCGAAATTTATAACAAAAAGTAGACCCCCGTCATTTTTGTATTTTTATTCACCTGCCGCCGTCATAAAAAAGATACGATACTATTTACAAGTTCTCTTCTCGTATTGCCATCCATATCTGTCAAACCATGCTAGTTTAAGTTCGTCTCTGCTAATATTATATTCTTATAAGTTTTATTAGAGACAGGGGGATATCATATCCCTGAAATTGTTCATTAATGCATGGAAGACATTTTCAAGACGCTAGACTGGAAATGGCGCGGCTTAAACATAAATAGTGAGTACATCTCACATTTTGCCGATGATATCGTGATCTTAGTAGAATCGCTGCAAGAACTGCAAAAAATGCTGAACAGCCTAAATTAATCCTCTCGACGTGTCGGTTTGTCCATGAATTTCGATAAAACCAAAATCATGATAAATGGTCATCTGGATTCACAACTGACTAACTGAGTATATCAACCTATGGCAGATTATGCGATATGGCGGAGACAACTTCGAGAAAGAAGCCGATAGAAGGATTTCAGCTAGGCTGGGCAGGAAACTTCGTCGTCGCCCATACCTCAGAGCCTGAAGACAATCTACGACCTACGTGTGTCCAACCTATACTCCTACGGCGCCGAAACGTGGGCACTAACAGTTCGTCTGCTTCTCAAGCTCAGAGTCGCTCAGAGAGCTATGGAGAAAGCTATGCTTGGAGTTGTTCTGGTAGATATGATTCGGACTGAAGAAATCTGCCAGAGAAACAAAGTCACCGACATAATCTCTCGAATTAGCAAACTAAAGTGGCAATGATCACGTTTGTCGGAGATCCGACGATAGCTGAAGCAGACGAGTGCTGGAGTGGAGACCGTGTATTGGCAAACGTGGTGTGAGACGCCCCCCGGCTAGATGATGCAACGATCTGCGCAGGTCGGCTGGCAGAAACTGAATGCGTGAAGCCGAAGATCGGGCTTGGGGGAGGCCTATGTCCAGCAGTAGACTGCGGCGGGATGATGATAAATTTTATAATAATTCATTTCAAATGTAACATATATGTTTTAGGAAATTAAATAATGCTCAATATCAGTAAGCGCGAAACAAAACCAAAATAAATGGTGGGCAGGTCAAAATTACAGTGACACTACCACCTGGTCTTTGGGCGGCACTCGTTGATGTTTTGAAACAATAGATGATAAGTTAAAAGTATACAAAAAGGAAACTCTTAGAAATTCTTTAATAATAATATAATAGAATACGCAGGTTGTCATATTTAGTTTTTACCATATGTACATTTAAAATATTTTTTATAATAAATTATAAAGATTTTTCTATTTGTCTCAAATGTCTTGGCTACTACTGTTTATCATGAAAAAATAACAACCTTTGTAATTCCTTCAATGGGCACAGCGATATTTTTTTATGAAAAAACAAGCAAGCACGTCATGTAAATGGAACGCACACAGGACAAACATACAGAAAAACATCCGTTTTCATATTATTTATATAGATAGAAATGTATGCGGTTTACAACAAAATAATTATACCTGTAGATAATCTAATCTCGATTACGTCTCACTCCGCAGTCAACGACCGCGTCGCTCCCGATACTCGACCAAAGTCATTGACAATTAATTAAATAAACTTTATTTTATTTTACGTGTATTTTATATTATTCACTCATTAATCTTGTCACTTGTGATATTAGTTTAAGTAAGTGTTTGATAATGAACAAACCTGTATGTCCTTAAGTTAATTAATTCATCATTTCAATTATGTTTGTATAATTTTTTTTCCACCAATTTCACAGCTGCAATATGTTTTTCATTGAAAAATAAATTAATATGTTCATATACAGGGTGTCCCAGAACTCAACGTCAAGCCGAAACGGGGTGACAAGATTGATTGTAACCATCATGAGAAAAATCAGAAAAAAATCTATCTGAAGATCTTTAAATTAAGAACCTACCAAGAGCTTGTGCGAATAAAAAAACATTTTAACTGAGTAAAATAGGTTAGCAAAAATCGGGTTATTTGAGGTTGTTATTTTTTTACTCGTTTTTTAGTATGAAACTAACAAGTGTTGTACCATTTTACAATCCTGATTAAATGCGCCAACTTTTAATGGCACTCTAGTTACATGCCAAGGCACTCTAGTACTTTTTTTTAAAGGACGGCCTTTAAAAGTCGACAAATTTTGAAAATTTTTAATTCATAGTTTAACAAATAGTCTTAAATCTAGGAAACTTGGGGAATTGTGTCATTATTTTTTACTGTGATTCTAGAAATGTTATTTAGGGTTACGGTTCCAAAGTTTAAATGAACAAAAATAATAAAAATTAACCATAATAACTGAAAAATGGTTACAGTTTGACCAAATTTTCAAACTGTATGGCATAGATTTTATTTTCTGATTTTTCGCATGATGGTTACAATCAATCCAGTCACCCCGTTTCGGCTTGACGTTGAGTTCTGGGACACCTTGTATAATTTTTTATTAATATATTGTACATCACGTATTACAATAATCGATTCGGCTGTAACAGTTCACTGCAAGACGTTGGAGTCTCTCAGAAATACTCTTAAGGGGTACTCCCCACGCCTAGCGGGGGATTGGCCCATGCACTTGGAAATGTTATAGATTGTGTTTTTATTACTCAAGTAGCCCGTTTACTAACACTGCTAAATATAGGCCTTCCCCAAAAAGCTATAATATATAGAAAACCACGGAACAAATTACATTTTTTGTACAAATTATTTTAAGTTAAAGAAGGGCAAGATATTCTAACATTATAATTATTAATGAACCTCATAATATGCAAAGTGAGTAGTAAAAATCACCGACATATTGAAATGAACTCGAAAACAAAAGAGACAAAGGTCAGGCGGAGATGTGTGTCATAAAACCAGAATCAAGTAGAGGTCGCTTTGCATAGATACGGTAAGAAATTAAATCGAAATAAGTAGTAAGGTACAAAACATTAAAAAATGCTAACTTGGTAACAGTAACGCGTTGGATTTTTTTAATTTTAAATTAATTTTTTTATATGTATTAATTGTAAACTATCTAGTTACCCAGTATGTCATTCAATAAAAACCTCTTAAGCTATCTAAAAGCTCGCGTACCGCCTTTTGATAAAAGGTATTATTATTAATTAAAAACTCTCATCGAGCGTACCAAAAATAATACATTAAAAATTTCATCGCAATGAATTTAATAACATATAAGAGGAAACTAAAAAAGTATATCATAATAAAACCAGCAATAGCCAATGGGTTTGTTTCGGGTTTACCATCTACGGTAGTGGGTTTGATTCTTTATTTGGACTATTGACGAACACTAAAGTTTTCTAACACCATTATTAGATTAGTTGGTGTGGTTTACAAAAATTTTAGTAATATCGGAACGTTGCTAGTTTTCTTGTAATGCAAGTCATGACATAATTTTTAAAGTCGAATAACTTCCAGAAGGTAAATGATGTAACCACCATATTTTAGGAAATTAATTTTATTTATCAATTCACTGTTTGTAATAATCGATTGAATCATTTATCGTCAAAATTACGATCTACTACAAAAATATACTATTGTTTTTTAATAAATCAGTTTTGCTTAATAATTACGAATAATATGAATGAAATACATATATCACAACAAAACTAAGCAAATGCGTGCAGTGTTATTTGATAAGCGTTGAAAATTGGAGAGCCAAAATCTTTTGTCTACTTTCTGCTCTCTTCTCTACTCCATTTTCCCATCTCTCTCCATCGCCATCATTTTATCTATCTTTCCCAAAGCCTTTAGTATTGCAGATTACCCGTTTCCTCTTTTTCTCCCTCTTCTCTAAAAATAATCCTCGAGACGTCCCTATTCGACAGTAATTGCACAAGATCGCCATACACGGCGTCATGATTCACAATTTAAGGCCAACTGTCAGTTGTCTGATTTACGGACGTTAGTTCGCGACTCGTGGAATATTTTAGAAATTCGCTATTGTGATTTTTATTTAAGCTATATTCTTCGACTTTATCAATATAATATTATGAATGTAATCTTATCAATAATTATAAATGTAATCTTTTAAGTTTATTTATTTACTTATATATATATATATATATATATATATATATATATATATATATATATATATATATATATATATATATATATATATATATATATATATATATAATGTATTACTGTCGTCGTCGACGACTATGTCTTCTTTACCATAACATTCATCCGATCGCTATAAAACTTTGAAAATTTATTAAGAGTACTACCGTGAAGGTTTCTGGGAATAAACGGATACAGCTCCAGCTAACTTTCGAATGGCTTTTTCTCAGAAATCTTATAAGTAAATCTTAGAGAAAAAGTATAAGAATAATTTTAGTTGATAGTCACCTAATCTACAATTTTACTAAGAGCAATTTTTATCGTAAAACTAACCGTTTGGTCATAAAACCCATTATTGCGACCTTTGACGTTGTATAAAATTTTTCGCACACTTGATCAATGATGACTTTTTAGAATTTCATTGGAGTGGTATCCCTTACGTGCCTGTAAATTTTCAGCTTGTTGTCGATTAATCTGCAAGGGTCAATGTCTATTTTGACCGGACTATTATTTCAAACAATTTTTTGGAGCACTCCCCGTTGTAAAAACGATAAAAGACGCATGTCGGGCAGACAGACCGGCCGCTGCCCGTTTAATGGTAATGAAAACTCATACAGATGTTTGATGTGACGATTTAATCCGCGTAGAAATTAAGCGGCACTATTCTTTGCCACAAACAACAAAGCAGTATTAAAATGAGTTATCTATAATGAAATTAAAAAAATAACAAACGCATACAATCATCAAATTGTTTGATTTTTTTAATACATAATTTTCTAATCTTTTAACTATTAGACGTATCTAAACAATTAGGTACGCTTAAATGAATGCGCGTGTTTTTATGATAAATAAGGATATATCGGTATTTTCCTTATTTGTAATTGAAAAATTATCAAGTTTTTGTAAATGAAATGGATAATAAATACCTTGAATTAAATCAATAAAAATAAATATTTATATTCATGTGTTGTGTATTTATAAATACATAATTAATACGTGTGTAGTAATAAAAGATATCAGGCCAGGTAAAACAAAACACGTCTGTATGTGACGGCATTTAATCGCGGAGAGAGAATCCCCTTATATTGTTGTGGATCCCATGTCTGAAGTGCGAGCTTCACGCCAACTAAGAATGCCACGTGCAATTTTTTCACACAACAACAAACAAAAATTTCATATTTTTAAACTTAAAACATTATACAAACTACGAGTAAATGGCTATGTGCGAAATTATCGCTTTCGGAGTTCAATTCCCGCAATGGGATAAATATTTGTATGCAATACACGTATTTATTCTATTGATATCCCGCGAATCCATCAAGTCGATTCCACCACAAATTGGTGGGCTAGAAATCTAACATTGGGACGGCATGAGCTCTTAAAAAAGTATCCAACCATGAATCATCGATGACAAACTATTTTACGGCCAGAACAGGAAACAATACCACCTTTAGGATGATAACGCTTCGTAATGGGAGATAATCGCGAAAACGTTGACTTTAGCCGCTTCTATCTTATCTCCGTGCTCAATTTACGTTACTGTATTGACTTTCTGATAAAGTCGTGAAAATTTGAATTATTTGAATATAAAGTCATGGTTTTTGATAATAATAAATAAGCAAAGAAGCAAGCGGATCGCTCGTTGATAAATAATCACCGTTGCCCATGGACACGTGTAGTAGTAAAGAAGGAACTAATGGAAGGGAAAGAAGAAAGTAAAGAAATTCGGAAAAATTAACATTTTCTTTGTTTTACTGCTACTACTACTATTTTCTCAACATGAAATAATAATTATGTGAAATAAATATAACAAGAAACTTAATCGGGGTAACCATTATTTATTCATCAAAGCGTGAGCATTTAATCCTAATGAAAAAAACAAATTGTTCAAACGTGTCACTCGCGACTTAAAAGAATAATCGGTATAATATAATGTAGTAGTAATCTTAAGCTTGCATGTGGGGTAAAAAGAACTGATAAAATTGCAGTATTTCAGTGCCCTGAATTATGCAGCTACCAATATCGTTGACCGAAATAAAATAATCGATAACTATTGCTCCCTCCCTTCTTTCTAAGCAAACTACTGACTGGCACATATGTATATATGTAAATATTTGCCACTAGTATGCTTTATTCAGAAAGTTTATACTCTTCAATGTCGTCATGCTCTTGGCAGAGCAGTCGTAGTCGTTCTTCACGTATTCATGTAGGAGGCTATTGAGAGCGGTCTTCATCTGGTCCGTCCACCGCATCGGAAATCTGCCACATGCTCGGGTTCTTTCCACTTCAGAAAGTTTAAATAGAAGTGCGTATAAAATCAATACCTGTTGTAAGTTATAGACAAATGAAGAAGCGGGTCATATGGTGGTACATCACAAGGGTCGCCCATAGACTGCACAGCATAAACTGCATAAAGAGCACTGCAGATGCAATGATTATCCTAAGGTGTGTAGAATGGGAGGGGAAGAACGATTTAATGGTAAGGATTTAAGGGCTCTTACCTAGAAGGAAGGAATTGAACCTCCGAATTTAATTACTCACCGGGATAGCACAATGAAATGGTGTCACTTAGTGCCGATATTCTGTGAGTATGTGGAACTACCCCGTTCCAGTCATCCCAATTATGCTACCTTGGCTATATAACTATTAAAGTAAGCATACTTGTACTTTTAAATAAAGTACTTGTACTTTTAAATCGTAATTTTGTAATGGATCATCAGTGATTGTCGGGGGACAACGAAAAAATCTAAGAATCTAATTCGTAAGAATCTATACATACATGTGAAATACATAAAAAGCAAATCACTATAATTTTCAATGTCATCATTTTATTGAATGCCTACGTTAAGACTATGCGGAGTTTTAATGAACATATAACTGTGACATTGATACGAAACAATTGAGGTCACTCGGCCAGTTTCGCACACGTACCGCGACCGGAATGTGTTGCGAAAGGTAGGTGTTGGTGTGTATGTGTGTGTATTAGTTCACATATGTATATATCTGTATATTATTATGGAATTTCATAGATTATTTTCATATAAAATGAAAACATTTTCGTCGTTATTTCCAAATTACTGAAATTCAGCATAATATCTTGCAAATGCTCTATTTGCTGACGTTCCTACTATGAAAAATAAAAAGCAACTTGATTATAAAAATATTAAAAGACTAGGCGAAAAGTTATTGAATACTAAAAACAGTTATTAAATTTAAGTAAATAATCTTTCATCATACAAATTGTGTCAATCCTTAGACTTAGAGGTTTATTCAAAGCGAAAACAAAGAAAGCAACTTAAAAAGTTTCAAACTTGCTCGCGATCTTGAGGATTTCCTAATATCTTGTAAGTAACCTTTACGTTTTTCGAATAAAACACTATGTCCTGGTAGTCTTATTGTTGAGTTTTAAATGCAGATAAACCCTTGCAAATGTGTAGTGTGCAACAAGAAAAATTATCAAAACTTGAAAGAGTATTTATTTTGCAATTACATAATTAATCGTTTAATAACAGGGACTTATATTCCTATTTTGTAACATGTGTGTAAACGTGTATCGAACGAGATTCTGATCACTCAATAGCTGACTTCAATAATAAGTTTTAACATTGAAGAAAAATAAGGCATTTTGTTAGTGTAGAGTATTTTGTAGATTTCAAAATGCGTAGTAATATATTTATATAAACATACTAATGAATCCAGGCAGACGTTGTCCTGTCACAAGCCTTGAAAAAAATAGTAAAAAAGTTTCTTTAAAAAAAACTTAGATCCCAGGAACAGCGCCAACAATAAAATCCAAGTTCTATGTCTAAAAGTGAAATCAAGATACACACTAACAATATTTCACTATGTGTGTATGGTATACACTGATCGTGTGTACTATACACACACAGAGTGACATGCGATTTTAATACTCGTATATTAAGATAATCGTAGAAATATTTATATGTATGTACATATATTATTAACATTGTTCACTTTATTTTTTCTTGTAATGTAACTTTAGTCCATTCTTTAATGTACGCATGTGGTGACTGCCTATAATTAAAAATTGGTTCTCTTTGTTATCGTAAAAACAGAAAAAAAATGTTAGTTATTGGTTAACTTAAATCGATTAAAATCTTCTTAAAAAAAATTTCATTCTATCTTAAATAAAATTAGTTTGTTTTACATTAACAAAAACGATTTTATTTGTTTAAAATTAACTGTTCGGCCGGATACTGTCCACTTTCACCGTCCGCCATCTTGTCAGCGGCCATGTCGTGCGTTCGCAGAGCTTATTGAAGAATTGGCACGTTTTGTTACGTCTTAACTAGCATGACATCATATGGTAGTCTTAGAACGTTATTATATATATATATATATATATATATATATATATATATATATATATATATATATATATATATATATATATATATATATATATATATATATATATATATATATATATATATATGTGTGTGTATATAAAATAAATATCGTTATATCTGTATAATTTGTAATAATATTTATATCCAATAAAAAACTATCTTTTCTCAGTTTGGTAAATGCTGCACACGTCTATTTAACAGTTGATTATATGTGCGATTCTAACCCACCAGCTTTAATAAGGAATCCACGAACATTATTTATTATCTAAGAGATATATTTTAGCGAAGTAGTTAATAATAATTTTAGTGAAATAGTTAAATATAAGACCGTCTCGCGATTCCTCCTACATAAAATCATGTAATAATTAAAGTTTTTTTAAAAAGCCGTTTTATTTGCTCAAATAAATTCATCCTCCTCAAACCAATATCGAAGTTCAGTCTCGTAATAAACAAATCCAATTAACCGCCAGACTGTTTATATTAACGATGGAAGAAAACCTCCCTGGAACATTGCAAATTGGCATTCAATGAACAAAATGAGACAAAGGGCTGTTGTCGTTTATATTATATTTAGCTCGACATTTACTTGGGGCTTCTTCACAAGTAATAAACTTTTATGGTGGGTTTTTATCTAGTGCTTTTCCAACTAAACATATATTTATTAGGTTATTCTTAAACTAATGATTAAAAAGCAGTATTATTTATTGTAGATCATATATATCCGATCTATTTTAACGTAATCGCTTAAGGGGTGAAGGAAATAATTATAAAACGAATATAAAATTAAGAATTGTACATTTTTGTTTACATTATAATCATAACAGGCTTAGTAGCACAGTCATGTATCATAAATGGGGCTGGCTCGATTTAGGAAATACCAGACCCTCTCATTCGTTGTTGCTTAGAGCGACCACGCTTGTTTTTGCTTTGGTGGTACCAATCTAAGGCTTGCTTAGGGATATGATTAGGCCCCCGGGGGAGAGTGTGGCCGATCCAGCTCAACTTACGAGGCTTGATCTTCAAGCTGATGGAGATTTTATTGCAGCGTCTTAACTGGTCTTCGTTATTTACTCGGGCCAGTGAATGCCTAAAATGATGCGAAGGCATCATTTTACGAACACTTGAATATCGTGGGTGATTTCCTTGGTTACCTTCCACATCTCACACCCGTAAAGCAGGACGGATATAACGTTGGACCGGAATGTCATGAGCTTTACTCTCCGTGTCAGTTTCCGTGACTGGTATGGCAGTCAGGGGTCTCAGGGTAGGTCACTCAGCACAGCTCTACGACTAATAGAAAATTTTACAGCGTTGAAACTAACTATTTTTGAGAGATCAGATACAATAAGTTCAGAAATCTTAAAAGTGTTTCCAATTCTGGTGTTAAATTTTTATTTTGCGGTTTACTACGTTTTCGCTTTTTTGCGTCGATATGTGAATATTTTTTTCTGAATTTCAATTTATGTGTAAAGCTAATGCCCGTAATAGTTTTGTTAATGTATTAAACTAGCCTTATTATAAGTTTCTTTCGCATCGAATGTACAAACTTATGTATGAGTATATATATTCTTTTATATTTCTTTTAATTTTCTTGTTATTATTACTTTTATTTCCCACACGTTTTTGTAAGGTTTTGCTAGATTTTATTGTATGATCCCTTTTTTGGTAAAAGCCTCCTCTATCTCTATCGTTTCCAACCATATCTAACTTCGTAAAAAAAATTCCAAGTTTCACTAAACTTTTGTAACACAACAAATACCAATTAGTAGGTAGTAACACTGGAATGAATTGAAGTGTTGAGCCGTGTTGTGCTATACTTTGTACAGGTGCGTTCACGCGATTTGTGCCCAACGAAATAGCTGTGACACGAATCTGTTTGTTTAACCTACATTACTTCTTTTTTATTTATACAATACTTAAACAAATCGGACGAACGCAAAGATTACAATTTTTATTTACTATTTTATTATTTTTATTTTATGTAGAATAGAGTTGTTGGTCTTAGTCTATATAGACTAGGCCAACAACTCGGGTGTCTTGCTCGCCAATCTTTTAAGTTATATAACTTACAGTCGAAAAGATTGGCGAGCAAGACAGCCGAGTTGCAGTCTGGAGCAAACACGACGATAAATCGTTACTGACCTTCACGACGGCTGAATCTCAGTCTTCAAATTACGCTGTCACGATGGAAGACGCATCACAACAATAGGACAGGGTTAAATAGAGTTTCAAAGGCCCTTCAGAATTACTACCGGAATTATTTTATTTACGATTCTCTGCAAAAATTCATTGCACTTAATAGAGATTTTACTGCAATTAATAGATGTTTTACAAGATTTTCGATATTCGTTGCCTGGAGGGAAATATATTTTATAAAAATAAAAGTAAATCCATAGTTTATAAAACAGTAAGCGTGTGTACTATCAATGGTTTTATTTTCATGAACCCAAGTTTTTTATATTGTATTACAGGTAGCATTTTGTTAACTATAATTTAATTAGGGCGCAAAATAGAAGAAAGCTCAAAGGAAGTATACACAAATTTCCTTTGGGGTTTTAGGAGTGAGTCGGGCAAAAAATCACTCTTACTCGATTCGACGCACGCCCCTGCGTGCTTGGTTTGTTTGTAAATGCACCGCTTGACAACGTAATCACGCGTGAAGGTTAATTATTAAATTACATAATACAAACACTTCCGCGGTCTACTCATATTTATTCGATTACATAATCATAACATAATACATATATTATAATTAAATTACTATGACGACTTAATGCTATATCAGTAAAATCAGTAAAGTATTATTTTGTCTTATACAACATTTCAAATATTAAACCAACCCCGTTAATTAGAATGCGAAATGCTATTGTTGATGTGCACTAAAATATAAAACATTGTGGAATCTGAAAATCATGCACTAGAATCTGATAATCCGTCTATCTAAAGATTACCAGTGAATAGGTTATATAGATGTGTTGATGAGGTTACTTACGTTAATTCAAACAACATGAAGTCCTAATCACATTTTTTTTGTTACAGATAACACTTTGGAAAAGACCTCATTCTTTATATTATACAAAGTAAGTATGTATTTAAATTTTAAATTGCGCATTTAAGGACACTGAACAACACGCATAATGAATTCGTCCGATACTATTTTCCTGAACGCCAACTACATTTGAATGTGAACAATATGTCTTTGACGGAGCATTGAACAATAGGTTCGTATTTGTGTCATCTAAGCCATTGAACGACTTAGTATAGAGAGGTGACCAACCGGTCGATCGCGGTTATTCATACAATCGATCATAGCAAGGCAAAGAAAAGTATAATTTAAATATACTAAGAATAAGCCTTAATTTCGTTGTTTTAACATACATACATATCATCACGCCTATTTCCCGTAGGGGGTAGATAGAGGACCACAGATCTCCATCTGCTACAATCTCGGCATACTTTACTTCATCCACACATCACTCTCTTCATACAAGCCCACAGGTTAAAGGTACTTTTGATCTGGCCTTTCTAAACACTCCAGCAATTTGATTAAGGTATGTCCTCCTTGGTCTTCCCCATCGACTCTTTGTCCACAAATTTCTTTCATCTGTCGTCTTTCATCCATGCTCTCTATGTGCTCGCACCACCTAAGCATTTCTGTTCTGTCTTTTTCATGTATAGTCACGACACCTTTTTAAATCCACATCGCTCTCTTACAATTTCATTCCTTATTCTATCAGTCAAAGTTATGTTGTTCTTCCTCCTGTTGTTTTTCCTCTTAATAAATAAAATACAATCATCAGCAGCCTGCAGCAGTCCACTGCTGGACATAGGCCTCCCCCATTGGAGCGCCACCTAGCCCGATCTTCCGCTACACGCATCCAGTTTCTGCCAGCCGCCCTGCGCAGATCGTCGCACCATCTAGCCGGGGGGCGTCCCACACTACGTTTACCGAGACGCGGTCTCCACTCCAGCACTCGTCTGCTCCAACGATCGTCGGATCTCCGACAGACGTGACCAGCCCATTACCACTTAAATTTGCTAATTCGAAAGGCTATGTCGGTGACTTTAGTCTTCTGGCGGATTTGTTCATTCCGAAACATATCTACCAGAGAAACCCCGAGCATAGCTCTCTCCATAGCTCTCTGAGCGACTCTGAGCTTATGAAGCAGACGGACTGTCAGAGTCCACGTTTCGGCGCCGTAGGAGAATACGGGTAGGACACACTGGTCAAAACAAATAAAATACACTACTTGAATACTGTTTCATTTACTCCATTAAAATGTTATATAAGTATATAATAAAAGAAATACTATTAGATGCAAGGTTCGCTTTACCTACCTACCTACACCTTTCTAAATGTCTCGCAATGCTTCTGCAATACCATCTATAGCCGCTATGGCTATCCTTCTATCAGATGCCCTTTCTTTGCCTTACTCTTCCTTCGTATGTTGTTAGTCTGCTAATTGCGAACTGGGAACACTGACAACGGTGACCTTTCCTCAATGGACAGTGCAGAAGAAGATGCATCATGACAGTAAGGAAAGTGCAGATCTGATCTGATAGCGAACTAAAGTTCCATCAAGAAGAAGAACTTTATCGGAGAGTTAATTGGGTAATATATGAGGCCAGAAATAGCGTGATAAACGGGAACATCTTGTGTAGGCCATGAATTGGCGTCTGACTACACTGAAACCGTAACTGTTATTATTACATTTAAAAAATTTCATATAAAGTTAGGTTTTTCCATATTTTGTTATTATTATTATTTGACAACATAAACTGAAAATACAAATTCGCTATAATTAGTTAGATTAGTTGGGCCAATATTCAGTTATTGTGTTGTTGACATACTGCAAGCAGTTTAAACAATAAACCCGATACATTTGTACTCCGTCGGCTTAAGCTTCTATTGAATATATATAAGATAACAAAACAAATGAAAAGAAACTCGTGGTTACGTGCGGTGCGTCCCGGAAATGCGTGGAAAAAAATGACCTTTCCCAAAAGACACAAAAAGGATACATTCTGTTACAAAAGTGTAAAATGCACGATTTAATGTTATGCGTTTAAACCGTATACAGTTCAATACACAACAATATAATTAGTATACAGTACACTTATTATATCCTAAAGATTAAGAAATTTAATAACTATTTATTTAATAACCAAACAAATGTAATATCAATGGTATCGCTATGGTAGCACGAACTGGGCAGCTCGATAACCAAGCAAAATACCACATGCTCGCTGGATCGCTATATATATATATATATATATATATATATATATATATATATATATATATATATTATCACTTAATCTTAATACAGGTTTTTCAAATATTAATTCATTAATAATTTTTAGTTTTATATGGGACAAACAAATTCTTCTTATTAAGATATTTTAGTAGGGTATAAAAGTAGAAATTGACTTTATTTTTTTATATTACTTGTTTTTCCTTTATTCACATTCTTACTTTATGAAGGCAACACATTAGCAGTGTCCTAATATTGTATATTAAGGACACAGCTAATGCTATAGGGCGGTGCTTTCTTGCCATCAAGTTACTCGAATGCTCGCCTATTTGTTTTACCTATCTCATAAAAAGACCTGAAACAGTTAAAATATTATTTTGCGTAAGCAATATTAAAGGGTCTATTGGACGCTGTAATATCTCTAGACATCAATTTTTACGAGACATAATAGAACAGAGAGTAGACTATGTATAGAATCTCGTTAAATTCTAATATTATACCGGCAGTACAACAATACATTTATTTGACTAGACATTTATTTTCGGAGCTGACTTCTAGAAGTCGTTTCTCTCAAATCTACGCCTACAGATAAGAAGGCATTGACACTCCGATTCACCTTGGTTTATTTTTTACGTTCGCTGGAACACCTTGCCGTTGCGAGTGATAGCATCACACGACGACACTTTGGTAGTAAATTAATATTCTTACAACGAAGTTAAATTATAGATGGACGTCATAAGATCTTTATTATTTCAATATGAATTGACAAGGAATTCTTTTTGACGTCATTAAATGTGAAAAAACTCGCCGTTTTGGCCAAGTGGCGCTCTGAGAGAAAAGAAACGACGCAAGAAACTCTCGTATCCTTTTTTGTGCTATTTTAAAAATAACGACTTTCAGCATAAAATTAGCTATTTTTTTTTAATTCCAGGCCCATTGATCATTTTTGTAATCTGCGTTTTAATAATAAACTTTTCCGCATTGCTTATTTTACAAAACTTTTGAAATATTTAAAGATAAAGTTTGAATATCGGCCGGGACTTATAAAAGTAGCTATATATTGCTTCCAATTTTAAAAGGTACAAGTCAGGCCACGTATAGAATACTGTTCTCACCTCTAGGCCGGGGTTCCCGCAGCCGAATTCCATAACCGCACAACTGGATGAGTGGCGATCTATGGTGCGCTTCTCTCGAAAATTCTTTCCACGCACCACTAACCAGCTAGCTACCTTCGGTGGTCTTTCCGAACCGATACGACATTGGCACCTTCAAAAAACAAGCCTATACATACCTAAAAGGCCGGCAACGCTTTGGCAACTCCTGCGGTGTCGCGCTTGTCTATAGGCGGCGTAGATTGCTTTCCATCTCCTTTTCCATAAAAAAAATATATCCCTTATAGCTATATATATATATATATATATATATATATATATATATATATATATATATATATATATATATATATGTGTATATATATATATGTATATATATATATATATATATATATATATATATATATAATATTTCATGAAGCCGGCTAGAATAACTATAAGGTCTTTGCCTTATTTGTAGTGTAACTATGAATGAACAATAACAATAACAAAGTTTTGCAAAAAGGTGACGATTTTTATGCACATTCATTAGGTTTTTCTAAACGTAATGAGAATCAACAGTTGACGGTTGAACGGTGAAAAGATATATATTTTCTTGTAATATTAAACATTGATAATGTTTATTAGAATTTATAACGAAATTTTGTGTATCGTAATAGCCACGATTCATGGATCTTTTTGAACAGGTACGTTTAGACAGTCGTAAAGTTTTCGAACAAAAAAGCACCCCTCCCCAGTAGGTATCGCATAGCACACTCGTCCTTAAATAATGAACTTGACCCAGTGGGTCGACATCGGCGCTCGTCGACGCGCCCGAATTCTGTTCACTTGTCTCGTCTACAGCGACCTTCACTGAACTTTTTGTATCATTGCTTGTATTATTTCTTCGCACTTTGTCGACAATAATATAGTGATATTGATTATTCACGTGACATTACACATGACACCCACGGTTGTGAATAAAATTCTGTTCTTTTTCATAAGCATTTGCGTACTCAAGATCCGTTTAATCGACTTTACCCCACCACCCGACGGACGTTGGCAAAATCGACTCCGCTAAACCGAATTTGATTTGCAGTGCAACGATACAATGAAGTTACGGTTCGCGCGGGTCTCGCGATGGCGGTACGGTGAGGGGTGGGGGCGGGCGGGCGCAGGTCAACGACGTCCCACCGTCTGGGGCCCTCGCCCCGCACACCGCGTGGCTGAACCAGTTCCCGGCCCAGTGTTACCGCCAGCTCTATCTAGTTTACGCCGAGATAACGTGCACGGTTACCTGTCGAACAGTTCTTGTTAAGTTACGTTCAGGGACTATAAAAGTTTCGCATGTCGACAATTAACAATCCGCGACCACCCGCGGTCAGTATCATTGTATAGATTTTATCATAACTCTATTAATTCAAAGACTCTTTACGTGAAAATTGAATTAACGGCATTATAGTTTTGAAATTACTAAAAGAAACACACGATTGATACAAAGCTTCATAATATTTTAATATTGAACAGAAATAAGGCGTGTATTCAAAACCTTTTTAAAATATTTAGTTTTACGTTTGCGTTGAACTATATTCAGAATTTAAAAAAATTACTACGAACGCCTGTTGAAGAATAAATAGCGCATTAAAAGAATCACTTAATGCGCTATTTATTCTTATTTCACCTCAAAACTGAATTAAATTTTATAGCTTGGTAATAACAAATAAGTAGCCAATTCAGCACAATTTTCGTCCTCCTTCGCGAGATGCAGCAGTTCTGGAGCACTCGCTACCCCGGTCCACTCCCTGATATTACATAAGACTTTCTTTTTCTACCAACTTGTCTTTTGACCGCGATTTTTCCCCATCATGATCAGTCAAGCAGCAACTTGTACCTGTTTTGTCTCATGATATGAGGTAAGCAACTTTTTTGCTTGACTTATTTTGTCCTCTTGATTATTTCTGATAAAAACGTTAAAAGTCCACTGAGTGGATGTGTACTCCTGGCAATCATGTCATGGATCCCACTTTGAAAAACTCTGGTCTCAACTAATATGGTTCAACGGCGATGGCATTGAATTGTGCGTTCACCAGTTTCGATGAAATCGAGGAATGGAGGCGTCGCCGTCAAAAATGCGCGCGGCTCGTTCCCGCGACCGCGTGTCGCAACAATCGCTTTCGCAAACCGTTTCGTAATACTACCAAGTCGAAAATAGTCGAAAGTTTCTTCATGTTTTTTGTCCTCACGCCACCAGTAATATCGCATATTTGTATCGCTTTTATTCTTATCGTCACATTCTTACCAAAGCGAAATGTATCAAGTCTTATGTTTAGATGCGTCGGCTGGCCACGATTGTCGGAAAATCAATAACTGACTTTTCCCACCAACTTCCATCTATGACGTGATTTTATTTCATTTTCATAATCTGATGTTATTATCAGTTATATTGTTTAATTGTGATGGAATATCGCACAATGTAATTCACTTATACAGTGGAGTAATATGAATTAACGCGTGAATCGTAACTTTTAACACGTTGCGTATCAAGCGTGATTACGTTGAGTTTCCTGCCGACCCAAGTTTTTCTCTCGGCGCACTAGAACGATAGCGCAGAGATATGCGGGAATACCAACAATGAAACTCGAGTAGATACGTGTATTGTCGATTATCTACATTTACAGTGCAATCGACCTATGTAATTGATACATTGTTTTGTTCCGAAATAATCTTATTGGTAAGTAGCTTATTTTGGATTTTGAAACGTTTATCGCTTTCCCTAGAAAGCAATAAGCGTTTCGGTTAGAGATCTGCAAGGGATCTCACTGCAGGTATCATAGATTATTCAGTTGAGAAGCATACTTTTTCTGAAACACACCAGTATTTTCAAGCGACATAGTATAATATAATATGTTATCCTATATAAATTAATAAAAAGTAAAGTGTAATTTGTGTATTTTTTATATTTTAACGTTGTATATTCTATATTTATACTTCAGAACTTGTTCTAATAAATTTGTTTTCAAAATGCAACTGATAATCTTATTTAACTTCAACAAGGAAAGCGTCAACCGTAGTTGGGTGACGCGGACCCCACGGAAGCATGCCCGTCACCTAAGTACGGGGGACGCGGTACGCAACGTTTAAGTTGACTGCAAAAGTGCACGGAAGTATCTGGTAGACTATCACCATTTTATCAAGATATAAAGTGATAAGTTGATAAAATAAACTTATAAGATTGGCTTAAAAGGAGATAAACCCAGAGCCTTAAAACCATTCAAAATAAAAACAAAAAACAACTCTTCGTTAAAAAAAAATTGTTTGGAAACCGCGTCTTGACAAACGTAATGTGGGCAACACATATGTGGCAATTTGCGCGGGAGGGTTGGCAAAAATTGTATGCGTGTAAGGTGACACGTCTTGGAGTAGGCCTATGTATAATATCTTGCAGTAAACTGATTCAGGTTGCCGATAATACACATAATTTCTTGATATGAGTAAAGAATTAATGTTACTCTTTTCTTATCTTTGATGGCAATTAGTTATAAAGTATAATATTTTAACCAAATCATGCCAGTCCCAAGTCAAATACAATAACATTAAGTATCTTGAAATGTACTTGTCAACTTGTCACGTTACGTCTTGATAAAATGGTGGCCGTTCTACCAAAACCGTCTATGGACTTTTACATTCAACTTTAAAAGTCACGATTCACGCATTTATTTATTTTTCATTCATTTCACTAATACGATTTAATCAAATTATATTGTATAATATGCCACCAAAACTAAACAGTATAACTGATAATAAAATAAAAACACAACGTCACTGATGTAAGTTGGCGGGAAAGCCCCAACGTTACTCTTTGCATATCAATGTGTGTATTCATATTTTTCATAAAGTATTACTATCTAAGGTTATGGTATATATCTTTCTTCTCTTTTTTTCTTTTTTTCTCTCTTCTCAGTCAACGGCATGTTATTTCCTTATTACCTATCAAAATAGTTGTTTTACAATTAAGGCTTTTGTGTGGTAAATAAACCAGGAAGGCGTGAAATACAAGGAAAACAATGTTTATTTTCCTGGTAAAATGGCTAAAATAGAATATCATTATCTTATTATAGTTGTGAATATGTACTTACGAATACGTACATGTTTTAAGAAATTTGTCATTCTAATAATTAATATAATTTAATCGATCTCTTTTTTTGTATTGTATTGTATATAAATATTACAATTAATAATTGTATAACTTTGTTTTTAGTGTCTAACAAATAGAATAAAACCTATTTAACAAATAGGTTTTCTAATAAAATTTTTAATTACAAAAATACTGTGAACATGTTGATGTTCCAATTGCGCAGTGGCGTTCGCTTTTCGAGCTAAGTTTCTCTATTCTATTTGAAACAAGCGCGTTACATAGACGAATTCAAGACTCAATAAATTAATCCTTCTCTGCACTTATCGTCACATGTTTTTATTTACCACATAGAAAGCGACAAATTTCGGCTTCTTAGCTTAGTATACTGAGTATACACCTGACTTTTACACCGAAGTCATTTTGAATCTCAAAGCTATAGGGAAAATATTGAGGGATAAAAATGTTGTTTTTAATGTTTTCAATAAATGCCTTCCCTTCCATCTGAGATAAAGGTTGAATATATAAAGAAAAACTACGAAGTAATCACAAGATAAGAGGTAAGATAGTTATCTAATGAACTGAACGAGAGGTAAGCGATACGCGTACGGATGTATCGTTGACAAGGTCGAGATTACAGCCTTCGGGTAAATACATGTTGTGCGTGTGTATTGACTGTTTCATCTCATTGTTTCCGTCTCAGTGCTGTGGTGCTACTTAAGTGTAATAAGGTGATAATAAAGTTCGTTTCCCCGCAATTTAATAACAATGTTTCGCAATAAATTCATTTATGTTACGTATAATATGGTTAGGAAAAGCTAATGTGCGGAATGTATGTTTGCGTCTTTGGTTTTTCGAAAATATTTTGGTAGGCTTCAGCCTGGGATGACAACAGCTATGGAACGTACATAAATACTAAAAATGTCCATAAATTATTTGTAATAAGACACAATCCGCTATATTTAAAGTTGTCGGTTTTGTGTAGAAATACTTCTATTATTAACGGGTTCCTAGAATAAGAGACAAAGAAGAAGAGAGAAAGTGGAAGTAGTATAAGGGAAGAGGAGTGTTTGGACAACCGATTTCAACGCACAATGAACGAAGCGCAGACGTTACTCAGTAATTGGTTTCGTGCCAGAGTCTGATACTTCCAAGTAGAATCTGAAGCATTGATTAAACTTTTTAAAACTTTAGAGAAAGGAAAGAGCTAATATTTTATTAGAAAAACCTGTGAGAGTCCACAGCCGTCAGCCGTATTCCTGTTTATGTGACTGAAGTCACGGGAATCAGTTCGGGAATCAATAAAAATGTCAATAATAACAAAGATGTTATTTAAAACTTACTTTGCTAAGATCCGCAAACACAAATCAGAAGTAATTAGTGTGCGTTTGCGAGTTTATTACACGTCTAATTCTTACCAAGAAAGTGCTAATAGCAAATTTTCCAGCACTTCACCATGGTTACCAATGTTGACAACGTTAAACACACTATTATTTTTCATTACAAACAACACATTTCACTTACGTGACATTGGCGAAATCATCCGTGCTATTTTGGCACTATTGAGAGCCATTAATTCAAAGGAATGAATGAATAACACATTTCACATGCAGTAGACTCCACGAAAGATAATTGTAGAGTCACTCCACGATTGTCTTTCCTGAAAAATGGTCACCATTTGACGTGGACAATGTTTATATAATAGATTTCAGAAAAGTCTCTTTATGCTATTCCATACTTGAATCGCAAAGTAATTCAAAAAGGTTATGTTTTTAATTTTTTTACAAAATAAAAATAACGTGGGACGTTGCTGTGCGAGTAGGCAGGTACTTATGACGGAATGAGTGCTGGCGAGGTAAATGTCCTGACAAGTGAAACTAGTTTTTGCACCCGTACGTATTGTGTAGGTTTCGATTATATATGTCGAGATAAATTCTCAATGAAGAAAATGTCGAGATAAATTCATACATTCATATCATAAAGCCTGTTTCTCGTAGGGGTGTGCAGAGGCCACAGATCTCCATCTGCTACGATCTCGGCATACTTTCATTGCTTCCTCCACACTTATCACTCTCTTCGTGCAAGTTCGCCGGTTAAGGGTACTCTTGACCTGACCTTTCCTAAAAACTTCGGCAATTTGGACAAGATATGTTTTCCTTAGTCTTTCCCTATCGACCCTTCCATTCACATCCGCAACGTAGGTTTCTTTTACCGAGATCGCGATAAATCCGCCATAAAGGAAATGTCTTATTATTTGTTCCCTCAATGTATCGATATCAACGTGACCGCTATATAGGCGGCGTTATCCTAGCGCAAATTACAAGACGGCTGTCCCTCTTATGCGTTAATCGCACTGCTTCCTTCATGGACATCTGTAATGTGTCGGTTATTTGGTCTGGCCAACGCGTTGGTCTTCGGTCGCGAGTTCTTATGGCATCTAGCCTCGCTAATACGATATTGTATTTAAGATTTTCGTCTTCTTTCCTAATTATAGGGCCAATAGACAGTCTTTCGTGGATTCTCACGACTTCGACGATAACGCAAATGACAGTTTTGTTAAAAAACTAATAAGGTATACTTACAATCGAAACGATATCAAATAAATTTAGAAAAAAAGCAACAAAAATTGTTTGCTCCCATAAAGAAGTGTGTTAGTTTATGCGGAAAGCAATGTATAGTTACGCTTCGATCATTTAACGCCCCGGAAGACAAACATGTTTTGAGGCGATCCCCTTTAGCGGGAACTAACAACGGTATCTTGTGTATTTCCAATCACTGCACTGGATAATGGCGTTGCATGTACACCAACCACTAGTTAAAAAAAAAGGAATACATACAGACATGATACCATGTTACAAGATTGAATCACCTAGCAGATAATTTTTTGTCAAGAATACCAAAAAAATAATAGTTTAAACTGTCTAAAAGATTTGGCATATCAAAGTTTTTAGTCTGTAGTACAACTAAGCCGGTTCGAGGAAGTATCCACCACGCTTCTCCAAAGTCAATTGACGGCACACCCAGACTCGGATATGATGGCCTCAAATACAATTTTTCCTGACAAGTCGCGTACTCGAATGAAATAAAAAAAAAGATTGACCGTATTAGTATTCGAATTACAAACAACTAAAAGATCATAGAGGTCAAAGCGATCTTGCAAGGATATTTATTGAACATAGCGCGAAATAGTTCCCCGGAGTGCCTCAATATACGCGGATGTGATACAAGGGGTCAATGGTTCTCCTTGGTGGGGTGTTCACCTCCTTCGACCTCATGCACGACACGATCACGGTACGAAAATAAAACCACAACGGATATTGGTTTGACTCCGCTACGAACGTTCAACGAGTCTTTAACGTAACATCGCCGAAGGGGCTTCGACGGTGAACGGCTCTATGAAACAGATTAATAACAAATAATCAATTAATCGCTTTATATTTGTGATTTTATAATATCATTGTTTATACGTTGACTGGTTAAGCGATACGTAATTGTCTTTAATTAAATTAGATATGTCATTTATTTACGTTATTTATTGCTATTGAGTTTTACGTTTGCTACTTTAAGTTATTATCACATAAGATACGTAAACACGAATAGACAACTACCACTGTTGTGACAATAATAGTTAAATAATTAAAATCGAGCGTAGAGATTATGGCAACATTTCTGACTTATGAGGAAAACCAATGTCCAATATTATCAACACTTACGACTCTTCTGATGATGAATACAATAGTTTATATTTATAAATTATTATTTTTATTTTTATTGAGGTTTGTTAAACCTCAGTGAAGTATTTGTAGTTATATATTGAAATAAGAAAGCGAAAACGCTGTAAATAACACAGATATTAAAAAAGTTATTACACATTGAGCTCAAAAAAATCGAAATGTCGAATGGTCGGAGTCTCACAGCTTTATGACCAATAGAATAGGTTGTACAGAATTTTAGGGTGATCAGATAAAAAAAATGGCTCTCGTGGTAAGTTTTGCGGTTTATTAGGTTTTCGATTTATTGTGTCGATTTCGGGCTAGAATAATAAAATAAAGTGTTATAGAAAATTTCTACTCGATGCAAATAAATAAACCTGCGCAAATATATCGCGAAAGTTACGAACGTACCGGATCACCTTCTTCGTAACTTCCAATACGAGCAACCTTATCTGCACCTGTATTTTTCAAGTAGAACGAGTATTTTTTACCAGTCGAACGCTATGGAAAGACGTCGATCGAAAGGTCGACGGATATCACAAAAAAATGTAAATGACCTGTTCATTGGAACAGTTAATAATATAAAACATTGATGTTATTATTTTTTCTTGCAGTTATTCGAATTAAAACGTATACACGATGTTCTATAGATAGACATAATTTGTGTTTACGATATTTTTTGATAATTCTAGACTATCGATGTCTTCTGTCTTACATGTGGATTATATTTAAAGTACTTTGTTCCACAGCCTATATATGTCGTACTGCTGGGCACGGGGCTCTCCATTTCTAGAGGCATGGCCTTTAACCCACGATGCTTGTCTAAGGCGAATTGGTCATCCAGACGCGGAATACCCGTAAGCCACACCTATGTTAGTTCTAATGCGGGCTTCTAGCGACAATTTGATCGTCTTAAAACACTATTAATTTAATAATTATTAATAATAATAATTAACGATAAATTGTTAATTCTCACGCCCACTCCTAAATTTCAGTAAATTACAATTAAGGAAATAATTTATTGTGGCCTGTGGTTGAATTACAGTTCAAGTAATATATTTAGTAATACTTTACTTGTTTTCTAAAAAAACTAAATGAAACAGGAACGTGTATATTAGGTGCAAAATTTAGTCGTAATGTTTAAATATTTGAGTTAGTCGAGCAAGCGATGTCGTGGTCGCAACCTTGCGGCGCGCGGCGCAGGTCAGATTTTTCGAAGGTCGATGACTCGCTTGTAATCGTTCCGAGTTATTATTATTTGTTAGCGCACCCCGCGCGGCGAATAGAATCCGTAGCGCTCGAGTGCGCTCCAATGGATTGCACGAATAACTAACTCCCTTCTGTAGTTTTCTTTTTACGTTAGCAGCAGGTAAGAAATAAGTTGACACGTTATTTAGTGGTATACTATTTGTCAAAAAAGTTATACATATAAATAATTTATATATATTATATTTACATAAGCTACTTTAGTAGAAATAGAAATTTCTTCTGTAAAATTTCTTTAATTGTAAATAAAGGCTTTCTAAGTCAATTGTCGCGAGTTTAATCGAGATAAGAGTGTGATTGTGATATAAAGGCTATAAAAAATAAATATGTTTATCCTAATACATGAATCGAACCTATGCACCTTGGCTCAGGAAGCGAACTAAAAACATCAAAATAAAAAAATTCAATTACTTTCTGTTACATACATACATACATACATATTGTCACGCCTGTCTCCTGTAGGGGAAGGCAGAGACCAAAGATCTCCATCTGCTACGATCTCGGCATATTTTCCTTGCTTCCTCCACACTCATTACTCTCCTCATGCAAGTCCGTCGGTTAATGTGTTTAATTCAATACTGGAAAATAAGACGAGGTTAAAAATAATATAGCTATTAATAATAATAAATATTGTTCGTAACTGAGCTTGTGCCAATCCATGGCCATTTAGTGCAGCACGATTTTCGGGCGGTCCGCTCATCTGTCAAATTCAAGGTTGACATTTCGTATATATTAAAAAAGCATACGAGTAGCTTTTTGTCATCCTCCTAATAGAGGTTAATGACATTTGTGGCACACAAACAATAAGATTGATTTGATATTGAATATGTCGACAATTATTCGATAGTTACTTATATATGTATGTATGGACTTATTGCCATTCAGTTAGTACCAAGTAAAAAACTATAGTAAAGGGCCAATTTATTTCTTTCCGTCGGTGCCGTATGAATTGTAAGAATTGAGCTTGCAATGTGATAGAGCTCGTATCTTGCAATAGATTATTAATGTGAACTGTTTTCTGGCACAAGCATTTTTCGCTTACTTGAAATGGTTAATAAGAATTTAATTAATTAGAAAACATTCTTAATCTGCGTTTAAAAACTATTTGCTCTCAGTGAGGGTCGGGCGATGGCAGAAAATCAGTTTGTCTGCTCAATGAGTGTAGGTTTTGATTGAGTCATCGCCCATTTCAATCTGTATGTACCAACTGTTCATTGATTACGTAATAATTTAATGTGTATTCATGTGTGTTGCTGCAGAGGGAAATAAATTAATCTATCTATCTATACTATCTACAAGTACGAGTATTAAGATCCATTGTCCAGCAGTGAAATGTTATGGCTGTATTGATGATGAAGATGATTGTATATACATCTAATTCGTGATAACTTCTCGTCTTCATAATTTTCTGAGAAAGGTACGACTCATAGTCTGTAACGGCGTTGAAAATAAGTACATGTACACGAGTGAATTTATGCAACACTACTCGTTTGCTTTGTAGCGAATTTGACGCTGAATACAGGGAACCGAAAGCGTAAAGTCCTTTTTCTTTCCTTAAATTCTTCTCCTGTTATTGGTAAGCGACGCATCTGCAGTGCCTCTTGGTGTTGCAGATGTCAATTTTCGGTGGAAATTGCTTATTATTAGGTCAAATTCAAATTCTATTCGAATTCGTTATTTTGATATAAGAAATTACATTTCATTTATCAAACGTCAGTCCGCTAACAATAAAGCTATTGACACCATTTCGCAATGAGATTCCTCTGAACGGAGAAGAAAAGAATGAACTCCACATATTTGTATTTTTATTTTATCTATTTACAACATAGCAATGACATCGCAAATAACTAGAATAACGTTAGGTTATGTTTATGTAACATTCAAGTTACAAATTTAAAAAAAATGATTATATGTAAAGAAACAAGCCGAGACGGCCCGGTTTCCACAAGTAGTACCTGTTCTTCTCAACCATTTTAAAGGGAAGTGGACGACCCGTCACAAGACGGCACCGCAAGCAAAGACCTTTAAGCGACCTGCTTCCTTGTCTGGCAAGCTCTTCTTTAAAAAAAGACTGTCATTTTCAAAAGTACAGGCGCTGGAATTGAATCTCACCTGCTCACGTTCCATAGAATGTAAATTTAACGCATATGGAACTGAGTTGCCACGGCTGTTTGGACCTTTATTGTTATCTATTGTTAGGATTTTCTACCTGCCACCAGCGGTCGCGGTAGTTTATTTTTTTTAAACAACTGGATGTGAATTACTACAATGGAAATGTGTCATCATGATTTGTTAACGTTTTGTGTGTGATGCAATTGTGATATTGGTAGAAAATACCTTATACAAAATTATATTTTACATAAGATAGTATGCATATTATAAATTTATTTTAAAAAATATATTATATGTGTGTAGAAATACTTTATTAGTGAAAAATAAAACAGAGTAATACTTCATGTTGATAATACGGCTTTGAAAAGAACTTGAAGTAATAAAATACATTGGTATATTATGTAAACGTCAAAAACTAAGGGCATTGTATATACAGTACCTTTAGTTTTAATCTTATCGTTATCTTCTAATGCATCTGCATTGATTACTTAAGGGTAAGGTTTTAAATAATGTGGAAAGGAAAAAAATTTAGCGGGAGGGCAAGAAGGACATTAGTGTTGATTTTTACTGCCCTAAAATGAAACTTAACAGAATCTGCTAAGCTAAACTTCTGTAAAGCTACAAAATATACTGCACTCTTAGTATTTGTAATCGGTCTAGAAATATAATTTTAAAGTGGTAGAACCACGCTGCAGACGAATACTTTGTCAAGAGTGGCATATTATTTGTCTGTAGTATGAATGGGCAGGCTCGTCCGGGGAAGTACACACTCCCACAGAAAACCGGCGTCTGAGTGGTAGCTTAATTACCGCGCTTCGTCCGGTGAGCGGTTGAGTTCCGAAGGCCCAACCCCCCTCCACATTCCCCCTTCCCATAATGACATTTTCCTTAAAGGCCGGCAACGTTTCTGCACTGCCTATGGTACTGCGGCTGTCTATGGGCAGCTGCTTTCCATCAGGTGACACGCCTGCTCGTTTGCCTTCCTATACCATAAAAAATATATATATATAAACATAATAGTATGTTATTAAAAAAGAACAATATATAAATAAAAAATATAATATATAAATAGGAAGAATAATATGAATAAAAGAGATATTTGGCAGGTTAAAAGTTTCTTTGTTTCCTTATTGCGATAGGAAAGCGTGAAAACGACTTTTCGTTTCCCGGTGTAAATGCGGAAATTCGAACGAGCGGGAAACCCATCTCAACTTCTTTATGCGAGAATTAACCTTCAACTTTGTTAAGGACGTACAAGTGCTTAGTAAATCTTGTTTTTATTTTTACGAATTGATCCGTTATTTTTTTGTTCTTGAAAACTTTTCGTATAGAAAACATGTAAAACTTGTTCTTTGTATTGAAGTAGTGAATCGTAACAAGAAGGAAATTGAGTGAGTCTCTTTATTAATAACTATTGCGATTTGGTCTTTGAAAAAATTAATAGTAACTTTTGGAAAAAGCATTATGTATTAGTTTATGTTTGTATGTTTGTCTATTACATGTTATACATGGTTTTAGTATATCAATTAGTGACAAATAAGATTAATTTTACTTTAGTTATTTATATTAATAATAAATAAATTTCCATATATCTGCCAACATTATATTCTTTTATTAAAATAATTCAGATCTCTTTATGTTCAATTTATGTTCTTACAAATAATCTTTGTAAATTAAAAATATTAGGAATAAATGAAAAATGAAGGAAAGCAAAAAATGAAAAAATTAATAGGAATGACATTAATTTTTATTATTATTTACTGTCAAATAAATAATTTTTAATTCAAATGAAAAGGTCAAATAATCATTTTGGGTTTGGTTTTTCGTTTTATTATTAATGTTTAGTATCGTAAAAATATGTACATATTTTCAAATTACTATTACTATTGTTTACTCGATGCGGCATAGCAGGAGAAATTAGTTTGCTGTGGATTATTATAATATAAATTATTAATATATTATATATACATATTAACTCTTCTTTGTCGTGGTAAGTAAATACTAATTCAGAATTTAGATGCATTAGAATTTACTATTTCTAAATTTATTTTCTTTTTTATTTCTTTATTTATTTATCAAATAATCTGCTAATATAACAAATTATTTGGATAATAAAGTGAGAAACTTAAAAGTAGAACGTTGCTTTTTCAGTACTTAAGTTACACAGATTCCAGTTATCGAGGCCGAAATCTCAATGTTAAGTGAAAAAGTCCATTATCGGTTTTTTTTCTCAGTTTAAGATAAAAAAAACGACTATTGCACTACGAGAGCATTACGGTTGCGTTCGCATCTTGCTAAAAAAAGCACGAAATTGCTGACCCAGTGACCCAATTGCGGCGTCCGTGAGCGCGGCAAGGTCACGTGGTTGGGCCACGCTCGCTCGCACTCTCAGTGTGCGACTGTCACACAGCACGCGAGTACTCGTTTTGTCTAAAATACGTGACAGAGATTTCATGATAGCCAATTCTGTAGTTCTCTTAGCCCTTAATTTGGCAGAAAAAAATATTAAAGAGCTTTTCCCCGTTTTTTTTTGGCATAACTTGCAACGATCCTCATCCATAGTTGAGGGAAAATAACGGACATTGTCGTATTTGACATAAGTTTGATTTTAGAAAAATCGAAGAGCGTGGTTTCACAGGCATTTTTAAGTCACCACTGACATTTATAGTGTTTCCAAGTCAATATTATTTTTTCTACTAAAAATGTATGAGTTGCCAAGTAATTTAAATTTAATAGCCATAAATAAATTACAAATATGAATGACTTGGAAATTTTTTAAAGTTTGTGTTCGGTGTAGCGGACAATATCAAATTAAGAGTTAGCTTAGATAAATACATATATATTCTTTAATGTACACCGAAAACAAAGTTATACAATTAATGATTGTAATATTATTTATATACAAATGGCGATCTTATCGCTAATAGCGATTTCTTCCAGACAACCGTAGGATGCACATAGTTTTATAATGATAATTTGATGTAAGTTGATTATACATTAAATAAATGGGAATAACGGTGTGTTCTTTAATGTTGACGTGGATATAAAGCTGACAAGCTTTATTTAAATCCGTCTAGTGGTTTACGCCAATACAGACGTCATTTACGCTAAAAAGCTTCAAATACGTTTTAATATTTTTCTTTTCCTTATAAAATTGCTAGAATGTGTTAATATTACAATAGAAATGTTTTACTTTCTTTTTTCTTACATCGATTAACTCTTCTTACTTACTTCAGTATTACACACCATTGTGGGTCTTGGCCGCCTTGGCGTTTTGCCTACATTGCACTGTCTCTGGCCGCCTTATATTCCTTAATCCACATCGGTTACTAGCGAAGATTAGAATTAGCCAAATTAGTAAAACATTTAAACTATATTATTTTATTTGAATAGAGACCCCCTATCATTTTGTATATACTTTATACCTTTAGACTTTCATTAGTTTTATGTCCTAAATAAAAATAGTCCTCTAGCCGGTTCAGTAACGGTATCTTGTTGAATTCCTAGACGTGAAAACTGTCCTCATTCGATCCATTAAAATTACTATAATAATTTTAAGACTTATATAATTATATATAAGACTTATAATATTATAATTTTAACGCTTCCTTTATCTAATTCTTCGTAAGCGGATTAAATGAAAATACCATAAGATTTGACGAAAAATCTGAAGTAAAACTTGCAAAATAACTTTTTTTTTTAAATATTATATAACAATTTCGATTAAGTTGAAAACATTCTCTTTACACAAAGCCAAGCCCACTAACCACCGAGCCATAAAGGTACTTTATGATCTATCTACTTTAGCATCAGTAGTTGTTACAGTAAAAGTTGGTAAGGATCAAGTTTACGATCTGAGGTCATCTGGTGGTCATCTTTCATAGGACTATTATGTTAAATTAGTTGGAATGGTTAACAATAATTCTACTAATATTAAAACGAAACTGATCTTCTTTACCAAGAAAATAAAGTTAAAGGACGAAGAATCACGAGAACGAGCACGTTTACTTACTGTTATAGCGATATACATATAAAGTATATGCAATGGATCCACAATAATCCGAGAAATGTTATGCAGAGCGATTTCGGATGAAATGTAGTCCGGAATTTTTTGAACAAGAGTACTTTGTAATCCGCAAAATTATAATACGAAACAAAAAATCTATTTGAAATACGAATCATACTACATAATTATGTTCAATCAATTTAGAAATTAAGAAATTAGGCACAATGGAAAGCTAATATTTTATTATAAAAATAACAACATCAATACAATCATGTATTATATAAGTGAAGATTTCCTGAAATTTTTATGTACAATTAATAGTGATAGGTGTGTCAGATTACATGTGCCGCCGAATTAGACAGAGTCCGAATTACCGCGGGTCCACGTATAAACATTTAGTAATTTGGTATGCACTCTGGCGGATTGGTATCCGAACCGACCGTTTCATATAACGGCAACGAATACCACCGGACTATAGACTTCATTTGTATGAAATTTTACTTTCATGCGATATAATGTTTTTATTTTAGTGAATAGATAGGCAAACAAGGAAGCGGGTCACCTGGCGGTACATAGTAAGCAGTCACCTCTGCATGGACATCATCAATATAAGGGAAGATACGTTACCTACTCTAGGAAGAGGATGTAAATAATAGGAGGGGAAGAAGAAAGTAATGGGAGAGGTGGAGATAAACGAAGAAGAAAAGAAATACTGCGGATCCTAGCACGCATCGTACGAGACGCAAAACTTGTTAATAGTAGGATGAATATTGCTCTTATAACTCGCATGATTTGTAAGTAACAATTGGGCGGATATTTGAAAAAAGTTCAATATTCATTCTCATTTTTTTAACAGCCGATATACGTCCCACTGCTGAGCACGGGTGGGTCTCTCCATTTCTGGAGGATCGGACGGTGACTCATTCTCATTATTCATTCAATATTAAATATACTAAAGTTAAGTTTAATTTGAATAGTATCACTTGCTATGCATTGAACGATTATAGTCTTTTATATAATTATTACTATAATTTGAAAATGCAAAAATGTTTTAAAAGCTACAAAATTGAAGGTTTTAGAATACATAAAGAAGAATTGACATTTTGGAGAATATTCTTATGACAGACATTAGAACTAGTATATATGTATAACATATTTCTATAAAAAAAATAAATCTTAATAAAATTTTATTGAAGTAGTGATAAATGTAAAAACTTTTCCATCTTTACATTTGGTAACGTTCTCTTTTATTTTTTTGCTTGAAAATATAACCTATGTGTGATTGGATTTTAATTCACTTCACTTGACGACATCAATTCTACTCCGTCAGTCGCTCGAGGGCATTCCCTTCGTCCCCTTGTTCTCCCGGTCGTTGACTTTATTCTTACGCCTCAATTCCTGTAAATAATTCCATTAATTTGTCGTTTTATGATCTTAATGTATAAAAATTTCATTAGACTTCGTAGGTTTTATTGGTGGTTAAATCAAGTTTTTTGCGAATATTAGCTACAATAAGTTCAATACTGATTTTCACGATAAGACAATAATGAAATTTGCAGCATTGAATTTTAATTGATTGCTTTCCATCAGTTAAAACGGTTGCTCGTTTGGTTTCCCATTCCATAAAAAAATACGCGCCGGGTTGGTTGTCGATGCATTTAAAAAATAAAATGTTATATCAGCGGATGTTTTTATCAATGAAGATTTTTTAACTTTTGCTTAAAAGCTTTTGCTTAACCTCTTCAGGGACGAATTTTTTTAAGTGAGAAAACATTGATAAAATTTTTCCTTTTATTACGAGTTATTCACCTTATATCTATAACAATTCAGTAAGATAAGAAAAAAACAGAAAATAGTAATTTTTACAAAAAAATAGATAATGTCCTCATATGTGGCTAATTTCTCTTGAAATAATTAAAATAAAAAAAAAGCTAAACGTACACACATGTGCCAATGTCCCTGAAGAGGTTAAAGCATCAGCGGATTGTGATGATATCGTAAAACTTTTTTTAAAAAAAATTTAAGGCTGGCACATAAAAAATATTATAAGCCAATATTTTAAATTTAAAGTTGATAGATTCTAAGATATTAATTTCAAAGTATATTACGGGTTAAACCGGCAGCTACCGTGAGGAAATAAAATTCAACAACTTATATAGATTTTATATATGAACTTTACATACGACGACCTCGTTGTGCAAAAAGCAGGTAGATAATGGTAGCTTCCTACAAACCACGGCACGGACCAAAACCGTACGACCACTTGGAAAGTAATCGCTTGGAAACGGTCACTTTCTCTCAAACAGGTCTCAGTTTCGATCCGACCGCGGCAGAGTGTATAGTGTGCATAATTTTTAACGACACTTTACGTAATATTTAACTCTACTTAAAACCTATTGTCGGGACGTGATAGAGGTACAAAAATTGCGTGTGGTGTGTTCGTGTAACCTTGTTGCTGAGTTTTGTAACGCTATTGGCAAACCGAAGAGTTAGCCGTAAACGTGCAAAGTGACAATTTTATCGAGTTCCCTGTAAAGTATTTTTCATTTGTGCTTACCTTGACAATCGTCCGTACTCTATTTATCAATGTTATTAAATTTCGCAAAAGTTTAACGACATCTGATGGTCGTACAGTGAAAGGTTTGCAAGTTTGCCACGAGTTATGTCGCTGCCATTAAAAAATAAAGAACTGGTAAGGCGATGACTTGGCGTAGGAGCAAAAAACATGAATACCCGTGCGTGAGCGAGATAGTTGTACAGAACCAAACAAGTGCGTTACCCCCGCGAAGATTATCTGCATATTTATATGTATCGTGGATGCCTAGCGGATTGACTAACCAGTATGCACAGTATTTCACGAAATCCGTTAATTAAAATTATTATTATTTGTCACAATTGTCACTTTTGAAATGTTGTGAAAATGAAATAAAACAAAAGATATATTCATTTATTCAAGCATAATTATACTACCTGAGGATATTTACTTGAAATAATTATTTATAGACAGAGGGCAATTAATGTCCCAGTAGGCTTTAATGACTTCGCTTATCGTATTATTAATTACTTTATAATTAGTTTTATGTAAAATTAGCACGACCAGTTTGCGGTGATCTGCCTTATTCGTCTTACAATATCTTTTATTTTTAACTATATTGTTCCTCCTTTTTGTACCTAGATTTACGATACACGATGTACAAGATGACAGATACTATTCCACAAACAAAGAGACTCTGGCGAGTCTTCTTGTTTGTAGAATAGTGTTCTTCGCATTAAGGCTTTTACAACATAGTCAGAAAAACACACGAGCAGAAGGCCCTTAAATGAAACGATGACAATTATTCGGTGCTGACGGTTGCTTCTCAGTTTTATAAGTTCTTTGCTAGAGCTCGTAATGAATGCAAGAAAAATTCGAATCTAAAACTAAAATTGAATAAGTAAAGGGATTCTAAACTATGTGTTTATCTTCTTGACTATATCTTAATTTGTATAATTTAAAAATATATTAAGTGCTGAGCAGGCTAAGGCACACTTTGGGTCATTGTGCCGGCGAAGTAAGTTGTTAGTAAGTAACATATATAAAGTCTCAAAATTAATTTGTATATCAAGAACTTTTGGATCATTACAAAATTTTATCAAATAAAGTCATAAACTTGTGTTCGTATTCATATAATTTAAAATGTGAAAAGGCGTACATAGTGTAAATCGTTACTAAGTATTCATTAATTGAACAAGGCGGAAGAGTATAATGACTAGTTTTAATCTTAATGTTTAATATATGTAATCAGTAATTGTTATTCTGTCCCTTGATATGTGCCTATTTACACTTATCAGTCGTAGTTATCTCATCGTAGCGTTTCCTTCACTTGCTCTCGGATAACTTCATTATCAGCGAACATGTGTTATCTACGCTAATGTTTCGAAATCATGCTCACTTAACTTTTAATAATATAAATGTTATTAACCACTCACGAAGCATTGTTACTTGGTGTAGCAAATGAGTAAGATGACCTTTACGCCTGAGCGGGTGGCCATGAGAACCTCTGAAGGTTGTTGTGTGCTCATCAGATGGCCATGTGACTTCTTTTGTAGATTTATCTACGGGCATGACAACGAATTTTTATAGTTTTTGGTTTACACTATCAATAATCTATGCTAATCTACTGAAAACTACTTCATTCGATTCAACATTAACAAGTCTGTGGGCGTCAAACAAATCAACCTAGAAACTTTGCCGAGTGTGTAGCTGTGTGTGTTTGCCAAGCCAACCAATAGGTCGACCAACCAGTCGACCAGACGGTCTCCCCTCTCGATCTGTCCTCCGTCTACTCCCCCTCTCCTCATGCTCCCTCCGTTGCGCCAGCCAGTCAGCGTTTGGCCAGCGGTGTGATTACACGTTGTATTCTGTGACTGATCAATTCTTTACGTCCCTGCTTATTTTCTGCTCACTTTAAATATAATATTAGTTAAGTGAGTACGCGGCATATTCTACTATACATTGTGTTACTTAGAAATTAATTAAGAGTGAATTGTGCAACATCACAAAACTTACTAGCGCTTTGTCTTGTTACAGGTACTTGGAACTGGGTGTGAACCCAGATACGGTGTGTGTAGTTTTATGTAATCGAATTAATACTACTTTTAAAAGAAAAACGTTTTGTGGAATTTGTAATAGATCGCATTCGATGCGTAGTGCGCGGGTTCGAGTGAATTTTTTTTTAACATAAAGTGAAGTTGAAGAAAAGTGTTCATTGCAATACTTGTCATTGTTATGCTCTACACACAAGTGATCTGTGTCAGTTATTAGTGAACTGTAATTATTTTGGATTTTAAGCAGCTTGATGGCAATTGTAAGTATAATTTATTGCTTTTGTTCTATCACATTCGTATTTTTTTCGCGATAAATTATTATCTTTGATAATTAAATGTGGTATGTAAAGTGAAAATATATAATAAATCTACTATCTGAGCAATATATATCAATAGTTGATATTAATTATATCCAAAATAATCGTATGATTAATTTTTTTAATAGGAATAGATTTTTATAATTTATTAATTTAAAAAATGAGTGAAATTATTTATGTCTGACAGACACAAAATTGTGAACAAAGCCAATGAATTCAATGTATATTTTCAATGTAAAATATTGCTATTATATCTATTTGAGTATTTGACTTTGAAATGAATTTCAGCGTCTTTTAAAACTACATGATTGCGTTACTTATGACAATATTACAATTGATATACGTTGATTTCTATGTTTTGTATTTTAGAAAATTCGTAAAGTTGCGAATTTTTTTCTGCAAACTCTTGGTCACAATAACAAGCTATTAAATCTCTAGCAGCGATGTTATACCGCGTACCTTCTACGAATTCTCACGCTTACTGGTCAACCCAGCTTTGTTGACCTTTATGTTTTATCTAAATGTATATGATCCATTGTTAATTTTCTGTTCAAACTTGAGTTGCAAGGTTAATAAGAATTATAATGTTTAAAATACGGGCGTCATCTTCACGGAATGACTGACGCGCACCACGACCTCGTTTGCAAGTTCACTAAATTTAGATAGCGGTTGACATTTTAGCGCTCATGGAATTTTTATATATTCTTAAGTTTCGACTTGTTCTTTTCATTTAAATCAATATGTGCAATAAATTTTTTGTATGACAAAACCACCTATCTATGTGCTGTAATTACTATTTTGAAGAAGAGAAAAACAAACCTTTTAATTATTTTCACAAAAGAAATTACCTTTTTTAAATTTTATTCTAACAATGTAAATTTTATTTTATTTTAAAATGTCTTAAACATATATTCAAAACGCTAGTGCGCAATAGTCCTAAGATTTTAGAGTTAGATCGATGTTTCTTCCGTCAATATTAAAACCCGATTTAACGATTTCGCATTCAGAATTGGCGGTTAATCGAATGATTGCACAGCGAACTTGCAGTTGCTACAGCTAGTTGTAGAGAGGTGCATAGTTCGTATAAAGTGGGTCAAGGCGCACGGACCGCGTTTCCTACTCGTCGATTGACGCCACAAGGAAGCCGCTAGTTATTCTCACTCAAATCAGCTCTATTGATACAAAGTGATTTTTAATAACCATTACGGTAAAGTTGCGAAATATATTCTATTACATCACGTCTACACGTAAGAACCTGTATCATGTTTCGTAACTTTCAAAATCGATTGCGTTACTCGAATATTGTTATATTTCGAAACGCTTAATTGTAAAATTCGTTTTGGATTGTTAACGATATTGGCGACTAAATCACACAGTTATATAAGATCAAAAACTTCATTCTGAATTTTTAGAAAATTTATGACAGTTTAAAATTCTATAAGAGTACATTTAAAAGATCGCGTTTTTAGTTTTCGTACTTTTTAAAGTACGAGAACTCATTAAAATCAGAGATGATTCACAAATCGCTCGGACCATCGTGTATAGAGATTTCGATCGTGTACAATTATTTTCGTAGTGTATTTTGTGATTTGTCTTATTGAGTATCATGCAAACGTGACTGCATCGTTATTGATGCAGTTTGCACTCTAGGAAATTATCATATTTTTAAACCCTTTGGTTTCAAAAATGTCAACGGCAAACTAGATTATTTAGCTATATGCTTGGTATGTATAAACTTTTATCGCTATAACCATGAAGAGCACCCTGAAGATTTGTTCGGAATTATTCTTACCACTGAAATAAACTACCGCAACAAAAAAAGTTTTATCCAAACTTACCAGATGAGTTGCGATCAAGTAGGATTCTATTGAAACTTTTTTTACGTAGCACACTAATCTTCAGCGGTATTTCTAGATTGATACGACATTGGAAACTTCAAAAAAATAATCTTACACTTCCAAAAGACTAGTTACACTTCGTACATTATTATTAGTAAAGTTTGTTAAAAGGTTTTTGGTGCTCTTAATTTAACACGGACGAAGACAGGTAGAAACTGTATGGTATGTCTAAAAATTGCACATATCTAGCTATGAATGTGCTATAACTGTCTTGCGACCTAGTTCTTAATTTGTAAAGCAGACCACTTGATAGCTATTATCTATTTTCAATTTAGGCCAAGGATGTCATCGATAAATCTTTAGTACGATTTTACGAAACAAACAATACAATTGTTCAAAAATAGTATTTCGATTATAAATTATGCCGTTAAATGTTACACTGGACATATAGTTTTGTAGTATTTCTCTTGTGTGTGAGATATAAACAAAACTAAATTCTTATCTTTACTTGATAAGAGTTGCTTGCACTAATTGTGTGTGCACCGACCCACTTAGATACACGCTCACCGTTGTTTAGATAACGCCTCACCACTTTCCCTAACGCGAACTATTTTTGTATATTATACGTAGTTTTGAGGCACATTCGCTTTTAAAATGTACATGTTTTGAAAAAATTAAAATAGACTTAATTTACATAAATCATTTACAATAGTTTATAGTCGATATATAATAAGTCTATATATAAACAAATATCTTGAGTATTTCTTCTATTTTAAAAAATTCTAGTTTTTGCTGAATATTATAAATTATTCAGCCATACTGGCACAACGGTATACAATTCTCGAAGATCATTTTCTACCTTCTTCTAAATGGAACTCTAAGGACTAAAACTCTCTAAACTGACATATTACTCGAAATAATTAGAATAATATATTAGTTTCATAATGTATTTGCATTAAATTAGTTATTTTCCGAATCCTTTTATAAGTAACTACTGTATGTATTTCCTATCCCATTTAATCGAATATTTAAGTACTTTCATCACTTATAAAAATCCTGAAAAATGAATCCTTGGAAAATGAGCGATGGCGTACACTTTACGACCACGAGCTATATATTAGCTGTACAATGAGCCGAACGTCATTAAAACTATTACGATTGGACGCCTTCGTAGGGGCTAGGCACGTGGTACGGATGGACGAGCCCACTCGACGGCAAACCAGATGGTCGTAAAAGTCGCGGAAGGCCTAAGCTCAGATGGCTAGATGGAGTCGAGGACGACCTTAAGGCAATCGGTGTGAGGGGCTGGAGGAAAAAGATAAACGAAGATCCGACTGGAAAAATTTACTAAACCAGACTAAGGTCCACCCGCGACTGTAATGCCTTGATGATGATGTCACTTATAAAAAGATGATAACGACTCGAAGTGGCCGTTGGTCAGGCAGACAGTAAAAAAATTATGTACCGATATGTTAGGCATAGAGGAATTTGAGTTTTGAAACTGAATTTGAGTTCGAAGCGATTCATCTCAAAATACCGCCTCAGGTATTTCGCGAGGCTAATCGGGATAAGCTCGTTTACGGATACAAGTATCGGGATAATTTCAGTGGGCATATCACATCACATAAGTAACGTTCATTCATTCTATTAATATCATAATTCTTTACGACACTGTTTGAAGGAATCGTCATAAGACATGTAGTCACGTAGTTTTTTTTTTATTAACTTTCATTTTTGCACGTATAATTTATTAAAATAAATATAAATATTACACATTAAATATTTATTATCATTGTATAATTTATATCACTTTGCAATAGTTACATATTGTAATAAAATCAGGTACATAGCTTTGCGAATAAAGTAATACCGTGAAATATTTATTACAAGGAAATTTCTTTCAAACATTTACAAAAGTACGCGAACTTGCAAAAATACTCTTTATCGGAACACGTGATGTGAAAATAAAGCGTATTTGATCCGAAGCGAAGACGATTGCGAGAATTTTATATTTGATACGACTGTTCTGATTCACGAACTTTTCTCGAGAATACTATTTGTCATATTAACATAGCGTAATATATTTTTTAATTTGTTGATGGTAACGATAAATACATATTTTTAATAATCTATAAAATTTGTTTTGTGGTTTCTGGTATATATTAGGGTCGCCCAATATTTTCCCGTGGGTGTACGAGGCGGCTATGGAAGTAAATACCAGTGGATGAGCAGCAGCGTCTACCGGAGTATTCTTGGTTCGAAGATGTTTATTGGCTTTTACAGCTTTATCGAATACTGAGCTCGAGGCCCACGGGCAAAATAAAGTATGTATGTGAGAACCTGCGCAAACCGCAGAATTCATGGGTCTGACGCCGTGTCGGAGGTACACGTGTATGTGTGTAGATTGGAAAGTGGTCATGACGTTAAACGTGTAGGGTTTAATTGAGTAACGAAACCGAATCCGTACTCGAATTGTGAGTCAACAACACGATTTTGAGGAAGACTAATATCTTGCAGTAGACTGTGGACTGTATAGTCTTTATAGTTTACTGCTGGATATTAGTTGGTTGTTGATTATCGAAAAAACTTCATTAATTTTGTATGTTGAACACACATATGTGAAAAAGACTTGACTTATTGAGAACATCTTTAACAAATTATACGCTCTGGAATGTTACCTTAGGTTATAATATACCATAAATATACCGAATTTCATATCAGACAGTTCAATCAAACTTCGCACGTTCCAGTTCACATGTCTCTGAAAATTTTAAAGATTCAATCTCATTGAGCTTTGATTTACTCTGACTTTAAATCAAAGTTAACAAATTAATTAAGATAGTCGAACCGTTGCTAAATAGAATACCATACCATTGACGCTCTGTGGGCATCATGCTTGCATGTCGAACGTAGTTGTAAAGGCTATAGGGCCAACGCCGCCGTTCCATAAAAAGAAAACCATAGACCCGAATTCATAATACTCGTTCCGGATCGTCCGGCTATGGAGTCACGTTTTGAGATTATAACTGTGGTGTGCGAGCGAGCCGTGGGCACATCTATTGGCTGTAACATTGACTTTCACATTTGCGCGGTGGGCCGCTGATGTAACCGTGGCTTGCGCCGACGCAGACGTGATTAGGTAAATGTTGCGCGCCGCTTTCTCCCCACTTTCACCCGCCACTTCCGCGTTCTTTTGCTGCTAACTGTTGCCGATTAAACGCTGTGTTGATCCTCGCCAACCTTACGCTGTGTAATAAAGTATTATGTCTCATTCTTGGTCTTAATATTATTTACACATGTCCTACTGCTAGACGAGTCACCATTTCTGAAAGAATGGACGTTCACTCATCACGCTTATCTGAAGCGGATTGGCGAGACATTCAGACTTGGAATAAATACCTTTAGGCCATAAATAGATTTATCCCGATCGGATCAACTCTCGTATATTATGTAAGAATTATCTAGTAACATTGTCCTTTCTAACAAGAAATATATCGATGCTAGAAAGTCAAAATACGCAATATTTAAAAGAAAATTACAGAACTCCTAAAAATCAAAAAAATACGTCGAAATGGTATAAAAAATAAATGACACTTTAATTTTTTCGTATAAACAGATTACGTTATTACTATTACAAATTAGTTTAATATTTGAGTAATCTATAATAATAAGAAATAATTTCAGAAAACTTTGCGCTTAACACCTCTTTTGGCTTTCAATTCTCGATATGCATTCATTCTGTTGAATGTTGTCCCAATCTCAGCTAAGTGGTGGAAAGGTTGAAAGAAACTTGATTAGATTGCGCCAAAAAGTTTAATATATAAAAAAATAAATATTTGGGGTAATACAGATATATATTTACCAGAAAACATTTTTTGATCCTTAATATTTTTTAATTTGAAAAAGTAATGTCATTTTACATGTCGTCCATTTTGATTAATTTCGATTGCTATTAAAATTGTGAAAGGTAAATTATTACTATATCTTCTTCTTATAAGAGTGCCTCTCTGATTTCCAAGGAGGAACTTGTTTTCAGGAGCACTCGCTATCCCGGTCCACTCCTTGATATTACGCAGCCAAGACTTCCTTCTCCGGTCATATTCTCTTTTGCCCGCGACTTTTCCCATCATGATTAGTTGCAGCAATTTGTACCTGTCATATCTCATGCTAAGACCCAGGTAAGCAACCTTTCTACTTCTGACGGTCTGTAAAAGTTCACGTATTGCTGTAAAAAAGTTCATAATTGTTTAACGTCTCTCTATCAATGGGCACATAAGATGTTATACTTATTAGATATTTGATTGTCCTTTAATATGTCATACTGTACATGTGCAAGTTTAAAAACAAGTGTGCTGCATGTATCTTCTTCTTTTGGTGCCTCTGCGACTAGCAAAGGTTGACATCTAATTCATCCTTATTTCTATCTTTAGCAAGGCAAAAGAGTTCGACAGCACTAACAATCCTTTCCCTGATATTGTCGATATATCCCATAAATAAATAATAATTTATACCAGTTATTTCTCATTTGATGTCACAGATAAGTAACTTTTTTACTTTTGACAGGTCTCAAGAGATGTACAAAACACAGTAATCTTAATAATACGGTAATAGAAGTGACATACACGCGTGACCTTGTCGCTGCACTTACCGCGTAGGAGCCAGCAAGCCTATATTACACAAATCGTGAACTTCTTGATTTATTTTATTGCGGAAGCACTTCCGTGACTGGTGATTATAATAAAACAAATAATTTAAAAAAAAGAACCTACTTTTTTCCAGCGATCTACACGCTCCGCCACTTACAGCACTTCTTCCTGAATTTATATCCTGCTAAATATCTTATATAAGAGAATATTTTTTTCGCATATTAAACTAAAATTGATTAATTAAATATAATTAAAGAATTAACGACTGTATTAACACCGAGTGTGTTGTGTATTAACTTATTAAATTAATTAATTAATAATTTAAATAATAAATTAAAGGAATTGAAAAAATATCATGCAATATATTATAATATTTATTTTAATATCAAGTTTTTTAAATGAATTACACAAAATAGGTTAGACGGTACGAAGGTTCTACGCAGAGCGACTGGCAGAACCTGGATACGTGTAGCCATAGATCAGAATTTGTGTTGTGCTTTGGAGGCGGCATATGTCTAGTAGGGGTTGGATGATGAAATATGTTTATTTCAAGTTATTATATACGATTGCGGGAATATACCAACACTTATTCGCGCGATATTCGTATCTAAATATGTATTATGTTTACAATTTTTAAAGTTAGTGATAAGTTTGGTATTTTTCCATCTCCCGTTTACGATTGTTATATTAACGTTATATTAAAATTAAATTAATCAAAACAAATAAATTAATTGACAGTTAAAGTTGGAGGTCGAGGAACACAAATGATTCTCGAGCTATCTCAACGTATAGTAAATCATTTGTTATTTACAATGACACATCTAAGGGGCAAAATATGCCAAATGTTATCAGTGTCGACTGATTACATTCAGTGTTACGTACATATATTTCCGATATGTAGAAACTGGTGCCATGTGCGCTAAAATAAACAGTTAAGTTCTGTTTTTCGTGGAAGGTCGGTGCCGTGGCCCTCTTTCCAATAATTCATTCCCGCTCACACGCTGCACCAGCTTTTATTTGCTCTGTATACATTGGATATGTCACAGATAAGATAAGCGACTAGAAATAATAAGAATCATTTATTTATAGGTTATTATATAGAGAGAGAATAATGCTTAAGTGCCGGCTTGTGCCTGAAATTAGGGTGAGCCTATGTCTCAGGTTACTAGCCTTCCATCCCTTATTTCTGATTAGTTATTTATATTAATGGAGATATAAATATAAAACCTTAAACATTATTTATTAAAATATGTGTGCAAAAATAAATAGCATGAAATTAAAAGAACAATAACAAAATACTTAATTTGACTTTTCCTGCCAACTTACATCATTTACATTGTGTTTTTATTTAATTTTCATATTCTTATATTATTATCAGTTATATTGTTTAATTATGGTGACGTATTATACAATATAGTTCGATTAAAGTTTATAAGTGCAGTGATATGAAATAAATGCATGTATCGTGACTTTTTAAGTTGACTGAAAAACCCATAGAAGGTTTTGGTAGAATACCCACCATTTTATTAAGACGTAACGTGACAAGCTGACTAGATATTTCAAGAGATTTGATATTATTCCATTTTACTTAACAATGGCATAATAGTTTTAGCTAATTGCCGTCAAAGAAAAGAAAATTATTCAATTGGTTAAAATTGCACTTACGTGTAATCTTACGTATAAAGTCGTGAGTTCGATTTGTAGAATATTGAAAAGAATTGAACTGTTAATGTAGGAATACAATTTTTTTCCTAACATTAACAATTATTGAATTTATTAGAATGTTTAACAATAGTTTTAATAATACTAAACCATCACTGAATCTTCATTTGGCAAAGTAAAATACAAAGAATGGAAATAAAAAGGAATTAAAGTCAGCGTCGAATTTACCGGACGCCCGCACGGGAACTGCGGTACGACATTGACCCGGTAACCCACTACAATGTTTTGCTCGACGTGTTATACACTCGTTTGCACAACTCTATAATGTTACAATAAATTTCCATTACTATCGTGACGTGCAAACAGGAATAAGGAATGTCTATACGCTTGTAGAATACTTCATTATCAGTCCACGGCTGTCCACTGCTGGACATAGATCGCCGATTATCGCTTGCACGCATCCTGTCTCCGCTAGTCGTCGCTCCATTTAGCAGGCAGGCTTTCCAGATTACATTTGCAAAGACGCGGTCTACGCTCCAGCACTTGTATACTGTAGTACAGTAGACGTGATTCTGGTTCTCCGGCAAACGTCTTTGTCATCGTATCCACCCGAGAAATCCCGAGTATAGCTTTCTCCATAGCCTTCTGATCACTCAGATTTGTTCAGAAACCGACTTTGAGTTTGTGAAGTAAATGGACCGTTAGTGTCAATGTTTCAGCACTGTAAGAGAGTAAAAGCTGGTTGAAGTCTTTCGTGTTCAGGCTCTGAGATATGGGCGAAGAGAAGACTTGACGTAGTTTCCTAAAAAGACTAAGATGGTGTATTCAAACATTAAAATGGTATATTTAGTGAACAGATTGCAACTCTAGCTTTGTTACGATGCAATGTCCCAGTAGATATGATATTTATAAAAAAAATCAAGTATATGATATCATAAGCTTTGTTGATCGTTGATCTAAAAATCTTTCTGTGATAATCCTAAATATTTTTGGGTCATTCAACGAGAAGAGCGTGTGTTCACGAAAGACCGCCAACGCATTTGTGACGCCTCCAGCGATGCGGATGGGTGGGTGGTAGTGATCGCTTTCCATTAGGTGATCTGAATAATCGTTTGCTTTACTATAAAAAAGCAATTTTATATTTTTCTTTTTTTTGTTAATGGCTTTTAATTAAATTTAAAAGTACTTCTGAAATTCTTCTTACTAAAGTCGTTGATTGCTTGCATTTCCCCATTGATACAATTAGTTAAAATGGAAATTATTATATTTTGGTTTGTTAATAAAAAATTTCAAAATGTATATATGTAAATCTTTTTAAAATAAACAGCACACAATTTGATCTTGGTACAATTGTCAAGTCATTTAGCGACTGTCGGCAATCTACATATAGGAAATACGTCACTTGAAGGTGTTTTGCACATCTAACAATCTTTTTTTAAAGACTTAGATGACAGATATCAAAAATGTAGAATGCAATCAATAAATGCAGTGGGGGAACAGTTATTTGTACTTTAATACCTATTCATATTAACAGGAAATATTTTAACATACTTCTCTAAATTTGACAATAATTATAAATAAATATCATTTTAGATAAGCCAGTGAAATTTTCACATTAAGCTGAAACTTTTTAAATTATTTGCTTCATTTACAATTGTTTTTTCTTTATTTATAGTATTTAGGTGTAACTATTGGGCCAATATCAAAGAAAATGCTAACAAGTATGATAATGACAGATGTAATAAAAAATATTGCAAATTTGGATCAGAAAAAGATACAGTTTTCTGACCAATAGAAAATTTTGTACTGTGTTGAAACTGACTGTTTTGAGTGATCAGATACAATCTTTATAGAAAGTTTTTTGTCTCTGGTGGTAAGTTTTTATTCTACAGTTCACCACATTTTCGCTTTTTTTGCGTTGATATGTTTCTTGAAATGTACTAGTCAGCTTATTATGTTAAGAAAATATGGTAACCCTTCTACCAAACCTTGCTATGGATTTTTATAATTGAACTATATTTATATTGTTCAACACTAGAATTATACAAAATAACCTGAACTCCGCATGAGTAGCAATGCTACATAATGAATACATGTTTTATGTTTTATTATCTGTTTATTGAAGATACAAAATGTTTGTGTGGTTTTCCGTCTGAATCGTACAAAAATAATGTAGGCAGTTTCTCGACGTAGAGGACAAACCTAATAAGAACAATTGTAATGAAGAAAAGAGATAATGAAAAATACGTGACTATGTAAATTGGAAGGGAAAGGTCCTCTATTTGCTTTACTAAACTTTAAGAAAAACTCTTAATATACATTAATATTAAGAGTTTTTCTTTCTCGATATACTGTACTACTTTTTTTTTAATTTATTTTCGGCCAACACTAAAGTGTAACATGCGTTCCAACTTCCGTGTTCAGTGGTTCATGTGACTGTGCCAAATGTATGTATGTATAATAAACAAATTAAATATTTTTCAATGCATACGCCATTCAGATGTGTATTACTAGGATTATTTTAGGCTAACTGATGTAACTATAAACCGGTTTATGAGTTGTAAGCAAATTATTCGCTTATAAACAGCTATTGACCCACTGACACACAAACAAACTGCGGTGGAAGGAGAACAACTTAGTTGCGTGCTCGACTCGCGCCGATATAACGGTTCAAGTTACTTTCGACTCGTTTTCGAATTATCGTTACTACTTTTTTTATGACATCAACGGCAACGTAAGTGGTTAACTGATTTAAAAACGATATAAAATACGTTATCAACGATCAAATTTTGAGGATTTTCTAAATATTTCTAATTTTACAGTATCGATCTGTTTTATTTTCGTAAATCATCTGTTATTTTAGTACCGTAGTAATGTTTACAAGAATTAACTAGTATAGTTAATTCTTGTAAACATTTAAGCCTTTAATCATGTATAAACATTAATTTATTTGGTTTAATTAAGAAGTACAACTAGGAGATCGTGTTTAGGTTTTAAGTTTAAAAATTCATAGTCAGTTTGGTAAAACTTCATTTCATATGTGTAATATGTGTATTATTTTATTTATTATAGAATTGCCATAATTAATTTTCACTTAAAAACAAATTTTCAACTTCAATAAATATATATTTTTTGAATATAATATTTTAAAGTAATTATATACATTTATTCGCTTACAACTTAAAAAACAATATTTTAGTAATCAATATTAAATGTCGACTATTTTATTTGCTTTAGTATTGTCTACCGATATGATCTTAACCTTATAAACTTTATTTAAGTCCTATATTCCAAAGCGTAATATAACTTTAGGGACATAATGCGTCTTTATAAGTCAAATATCTATGTCTACATTTAATTTTTTACCTGACACATATAATCCTTAGTTGATACATTTGTAAAACTTGAATATTTGGCCGAGAACCTTTACATAGACTATAACCGGTTCTCGCGCACTCAAATATATGAAATCGTGTTCGATCAAGAGTATTGTGGTTTGTCGATAAACATATTCCGAGAAATAGTTTCTTTTTTTTTTCTTTTGTATAAGAGTTTTTACCGGAACAAGTTATTCGTGAATCGCAATTGTTTTTTGCTATAATATTTTACTATAAACAATGAATAAGTTAATTTTACGTCCCGGGATCGGGCTCCTCCGGGTACTATGGTGCCTTACCTGAGCATGCAGGGCTCTGCTGGGGCTGACCGCCATCCTCCCTTGCGGCTCGTGGGATTTACTAAAACGAATTTAATGTACCTAATTTGTTGAAAAATGACGGTGACGTGGTTCGCCACCCGTCACGTTCCGATTCTCACGAGGGCGAGAAGCGACCAAAGGAGAGCCGTTTCGCTGCGATGAAATAGCGGATGGAGCTCTATGGTCTCTGCCAACACCTGCGGGAGGATAGGCGTGAATATATATAAAAAAAGTTAATTTTAGGCTGAATCTGAAATGTGTATTTTACGGAATTACCGACGAAACGATTTTATAACGACTAGAGATTTTATGACGATCTAATAAACTTTTATCTTAAGGATGTCTGTCACCAGATAGCAGAGATAACAAAAAGAATAAGTTTTCTTCTTCTTTTTGTTATCTCTGGTACACAGGGATTTTTTATCTGTTTATTTTGATAAACAGATAAAAAAACTTGTTCGAACTTTGCATTGCGCCGAATGTTGGAGACATTCCAAATGAACGAGCTCTAGTAGTTACACGTTTTAAAATAGGCGCGAGCAGGTAGGTATTTTATGACGACCTATTTGCATTGAACAGATGTCCAGTCAATTTCATCGAAGTAAAATAGGAACTTGCCGAAGTCGTCGTATGATTTACAGTGTCAGAATTAAACCTAGAGAGATTAATAATAGTAATATGATAGTTAATCTTACATGATCACTTTTTTCACAGTTCATATAATACCCACGGCTGGACACCTCCAGCTTCATAAAACATTCTGGCAGTGTGGATTTTCTCACAGTGAGGGAAGTGGCCATATTTTTCACAGTTGGCGGGCGGTTTGGCGATAGCGGAATGGTTTTCATTTCTCAACTATTTCCCATTCACTGGGATTTGCTCCCATAGTCCCACATAGGATACCTATAGGAGGAAATGGAATGGCCACTTTCAATGCTGGTAAGCACACAGCAACGGTTTACAAAATCAATACGTTATTTCCCCCATTCTCGGTCGCTTTTGGTAGTTATTTATGGTTTGATAAAAATCACGACTGCGTTACATTGAAATAAATATATATTTATATATATATTCACGCCTATCCCCCGTAGGGGTTGGCAGAGACCACAGAGCTCCATCCGCTGCCATTCATCGCAGCGAAACGGCTCGTCATTGGTCGCTTTTCGCCCTCGTGAGAATCAGGATGTGACGGGTGGCGAACCACGTCGCCGTCATTTTTCGACAAATTAGGTATATTAAATTCGTCTTAGTGAATCCCACGAGCCGCAAGGGAGGATGGAGGTCAGCCCCAGCAGAGCCCTGCATGCTGAGGTAAGGCATCATAGTCCCCGAGGGAGCCCGACTCCGGGACGATCGGCACGCTTGCGACTAGGCTCGCCCCTAGCCACGCATCCATTGGCACGGCAGACCGTGGATTGGCGGAGAGGAAGGGAGAGGATAGAGAAGACAGGAAGGGGCAGGAAATGAAATGCGGATTGGGGGGGTTACCAGACTCGGAATTAACATTTATAAATCAATATAAATATTTATTCCGATGCGGGAATCGAACCCGCGACCATTGACTCCGCGGGCGGAGGGCCCCGCCACTGAGCCAATCGGTCGTTGTCGTGAAATAAATATATGTATGTAAAAAGTAGTCTGCTTTGCATACGGGTGGTAAGTTAAACTTTCATTTCCTCAAAATACGGAGGATTCGATCACAAGTGGCACTTACATGGGCTTTAAAAAATTATGTAAAGAATTAATGTTTTTTGACGCTATATCTTTGCTCCTTAGTTGTTTAAATACGATAACCACTACCAACAGTTATATAAAACTTAATATTCCGCAGAAAATGGTTGGTTACAATGTTTGTAATAGATAGGAGGAAATACAGGAAGTAGGTAACGATTTTTGTGTAAGACATGCGTTGGCAATAAACAATGCGGGTCTATTAATAGAAGGCGCTAGCTCGAGCTAGTGAAAAATAGAACGCGATATGTGGGCCACAGGCGCGCATCGCTGCTCAGTGATATCATCTAAACAGCGAACTCGACGTGCTATCGACTACGACTAGCATGCTGCAGATAAATTCCACATTTGACGTTTTCAATGCTGACACAAGTTTCATCAAATGAAATCGAAAGGGTTAGTCGGACAGTCAAAAGTTTTACTTAGCTAAGATCCGCGACAAGCAAACAATAACAGAAAATTAATAATGTGTGTTTTCCTGCTGGATGAAGTGGATTTATTTAAAACTTAAACCAAAAACTTACCAAAAAACGGCCTTCAGCAAGTCTTCACCCACCAACCACTATACACAACACCAAACCCACACTACCACTTTTCTACCTTGTAAACGACACGTGTATTTCCCCAACACGAGGCATCTTCAGGTATTATAGACTCTACGGAAGACAACCGAAAAGTGAAATGTTAATACGATAGCAGAAAATTCGTAGTATTTCAGTGCTCATGTGATATCACACTACTTATATCATAGTAGACATACTATGATAGTGTTATTATTTAATAATCATCTTATAAAAATTGTATAATACGTAACAGCATATGTAAACAAATAATTGCTTGTTGTACAATTTACGTGTTGAATGTGTGTTCGGGTCCCGAGAAATTTTTATACCTGGCTCCACAAAAGGTCACGCCGGCACTGAAGTTTACAATCTGGAACATGTATAAACATTTTTCTCGCAGGCGATAGCGAAAGAAAGACTATTGTCATAGATTCATGCCTAAATTAATCGAGAAAGGTGAAATCTAATAAATGAATCTAGTTTTGGTTAACACGGTGACTGCCACGCGTGTTTGTAATGAAATCTCCGTCAGCCCATGCCGCTGTAGAAGATTAAGAGAAAAAAAATCCTTTGTAAGCAATCAAATCAGCGTGAACTAAATACGGGTGATACAACTCCATGACAACTCTTGCTGTCACCCAAATACGGATGACGCGGCCTAGTGGAAAATTTTACTGTCAGCCGAATATGGGTGACGCGGCAATCCACGTGTTAAGGCTGAATAATCACAGATTGTTTATACACTGTTCCCGCATAAATAATAATAGTGTTTATATGCCCATATTGTCTTACACCATAACTGAATCTTGAGTTGCGACACATTTATTGATGTAATAACGTTAAAACACGTCGTTTGCACTTCCGGTAACGTACTGGGACCCTTAAATTACTACATAAAAGGAATGTGTTTTTTCATAGCCCATATATGGGACATATATAAAACAGAGTCACCGACATAGCTCTTCAAGTTAGCAGATTGAAGTGGCAATGGGCTGAACACGTTTGTCGGAGAACCGACATTCGTTGGAGTAGACGAGTGCTGGAGTGAAGACTGCGACTCGGCAAAAGTAGTGTGGGGACGCCCACCTGCTAGATGGAGCGACGATCTGCGCAAGGCGGCCAGCAGAGACTGGATGCGTGTAGCCAAAGATCGGCGTAGGTGGCGCGACTAAAGTGAGTCCTATATCCAGCAGTGGACTGCCGCGGGCTGATATTGATATGTCCCATTGCCGAGTACGGGCCTCACCATTTCTGGAGGAACGGACATTAACCGATAACGCTAGTCAGAATCGGATATCACAAGCTGGTAACAGTTACTTACTATAAGAGAACTAGTTTAAACTTGTCAGCCGCTATCAGCTCGAAAATCATTACAGGACGTAACATTTATTTACGGTAGAGTCGAAACAAACCAAAGAAATCAGGCCATCAACGAAAAAGCGATCACGTTGTAACGCCCCAACACAAAACCGTTTAAATTGTATCTGGGAAAACAACACCTTGTCACTTAAATACTGTACATTCGCTACACGTGCGCTACACTTGCAAGTGACAAGTTTCACGTGACAGTATGTACTATTTATATCGGTATTCAGAAACGTATGCAATCTGTTTTGAATGACGCTTTAATGTGTGTGGGGTTGGGGGTTAACACACACACACACACACACACAGACACATGCATACACACACACACACACATGCACACACACACACACACACACACACACACACACACACACACACACACACACACACACACACACACACACACACACACACATGCACACACACACACATATACACATATATATTTTCAACGCACCACTATATTCATTATTGTTTATTCCAAAATTTCATACCAAATGTTTCGTGATCCATATTTGTTCAATTACATGCACCCCATATAGTTCGACGCCTGAAGCTCGAGGGAAACGATTTAATTTTCATTCCCCTACTCAACCCTTTCCCGTGTTGCCATACACGTGCTCTCGCACAGCCAGTGTTAAGTCAAGTACAAGTGCTATTGTCTCTATATACTTTCCAGTATATAGGTATGTATTATAAATATATACTGTTTTAGTATTTTTTATACAAATTGTCATTAAACATATACGTATAAAATATTTTTATAACTGTATCACTGTCTTATCTAACACAGTGACAGAGTAAAATAATTTGTTACATGTGTCAATGCTCTTTGGTACTAAGCTCAATCTGCTTAGTACAAACTAACTCTTGGAACTAAATTTTATAACAATTGCTTAGCCATAACGATACTTGCTATTAAAAGAGTTATGCTAATGTTTAGTAAATTAGTTTAAAAGGATCTTGAAATGACATAAAATAGACTATATGTTACGTTTCGTCATCCGAATGCTTTGTCAAGAATGGCATAATATTTGTCTGTAGCATGAATGGGCTGGCTCGCCGGGGAAGTACTACACTCCCACAGAAAACATGCGTCTGAGTGGTAGCTTGGCTACCGCGCTTCGTACGTTAAGCGGCTGAGTTACGAAGGCCCAAAACCCTCCCCCTCCCTCACTCTTTCCCTTTCCTATAATGACATTTTTCTTGAAGGAGGGCAACGTTTCCGCACTGTCTATGGTGCTGCCGATGTGTATGGGCCGCGTTGATTGCTTTCCATAAGGTGACAAGCCTACTCGTTTGCCTTCCTATATAAAAAATGTGATAACTCTGTTAATACTTCTTAATCGCAACATTTTTGCCTTATTTTTCATGTTTACTTTGAGTCGTTATATATATATATATATATATATATATATATATATATATATATATATATATATATATATATATATATATATATATATATATATATATATATATATATATATATATATATATATATATATATATATATATATATATATATATATATATATATATATATATATATATATATATATATATATATATATATATATATATATATATTTCATTTTTTTTGTGTTTACTTTTCAACGCAGTGAAAGTTTACAACTCTACATGTAATCGATATGCGGGTGCTAAATGTCAAGAATGTCCTGACTGTGATACGAGTATATATTGTGTAGTATACAAACTGTGCGTCATCGATTCCTGGTAGGTGTATGTATAAAGAATAATGATTTATGTTAATGGAGTCTCAAATTTTTTTTGGGAATTACTGCTACAATATCTTTTATATTCATGTTTTCCTAGTTCACTTTCGGGAATTTTTATTTATATCATATTTTTTTTTATTTATATCGACGCAAAAAAGCGAAAACGTAGTAAACCACAAATCAGCAATTCTCCACTTTACACATATATAGACAGTTTACTGATACGTGTGTTTCCCGATAAACTTGTAGCTATTCGTTTACCTCTTAACAGAAAATATTTGGAAGTTGATAAATATAATTTGTTAGCCTCAATTGACTTAATGACGCGCATAAAAGGTCGTAGAGTTCACATTGAGCCGTAGGTAGTAACAACAATCCGTATATAGGCGGAGCAGACGCCTAGACTTTGCTTAAGTAAGGGTGAAGGAACTCAAGGTTAAATTATTTCGTGCGACCTTTTTATTTTTTCATGAGTGAAGTTATATTTAGGCCCAAACTTATTTATTTTTTAAAATTGTTATTGAGATTTTATGAGAAATTGTAACATTAATAAATTGATTGTAAATAATTATTAATATTGTATGGTTCTCGACATAGAATTTTATTTTTTTCACAGCCCATATATCTCTTACTTTTGAGCACGGGCGTCCCCAACATTAACTTACCACACTTGTCCAGTGCGGATTGGCGGGGTAACCAGACTCGAAATAAATATCTGTAGGTCATATATAGATTTATTCCGATGCGAGTATCGAACCCGCAACCATTGGCTGCGTAGCCGGCAGTTCCGCCTTAGCCAATTGATCGTCATATTATTAGGCATAGGTAGGCATAGAATTGACTATCTCATTTCCCACCGTGGATGGTGCCATATAATGCGACTATTTATAATATATGTGCCTTAAATACGCCTGATAGCATAGGAATTACGCTAAAATCCCTCGGTCCTGAGAGAACTCCATGTCCAACATTGGAATGTACGGCTATATTGATGATGATGATGCTGAAATCGCGCTTGTAAGTCGGAACTGACATCGTCTCTCAGAAACCCATTGTAAGTAGTTTCCTCCTCATTACTCGGTTAGTATAGATAGCTGGTTAATCGGCTGTCCTTGCCTTGGCTATGTCTTTCTCCTATTCTTTTCTACTTTCTCTAATATTTCCAATGACCTTGGTGTTGTAGATATTCCCCGATATTTATGATCACTAATACCATCCAGGTTACCCGCATACTCATTCTTTTTTGTATTGATAATCAATCTCATGACTCCGCAAAGTAACGCAATGACTCCGTCAATGATAACTATCATCAGTCTTATTCTTCGTCAATAATACTGAAAATGTAATATTACTGAAAATGTATATAATTAACTCTTTGTCACTTATATAACGAGCGCATGATCTCACATGTCGTTATTGGAAAACATCGCGGTGTCGTGTTACACTGGAGACAAAAAAGCTACGGACTCACGATTCACCTTGTTTCGCGCGCACCGGGGCAATGACCCGACACAGCTGTGAGCGCCTCTACGCAAATACTGTTTGTTGCACACACGAATACAAGTATGTACCCGACTTGTTTTTTTGAGCCGCTTGTGAAAAATTGGCGAAGCGATATATTTATATAATTTATTAATAATTATTTATATTAATTTACATAATTTAAATAATAGTTCATAACAGCGTTTGGGATAAATACATTTGGGAAACAATAAGAATATAATTTTACATTTTATTAAGAACCAAACGATACTAAATACTTACGTGCCACGTGATTTATTTTTTTACACTCGTAACATTTTAATTTTCACTGTTTGTTTTGGGCGTTGATACTTTCGAAGATTACTTTTTTCTAAAACGTTTCACTAAATTTTGAACAAATTTACTCAAAATGTAACATGTAACAATAGTATGTTTGATAATATTTTATTTATAAATGTCAATATAAATAAATTAGATATTATATTTAATTTATTTATATCGACATTAAGAAAGAATATCATAAAATATACATCATTCAAAATCAACCCAATTTTCAACTACTTCTCAACATAACTCGTTTTCAATTGTTCTCAATATAATAATAATCACACACAAATAAAATAATCACTCAGCAATATATAACTTCTGTAACATGTAGTAAATACAATAATATGATATCTCGCCAGTTTATTAGTTTATAAAAAAATATTTTATATATGTACTATTCGATTCTGTACTTCGTCGATAAAGTAATTAAAGCTTCTTGTTTTGCCATAAAATAAAGTAAAAAAGCTTTAAGAAAATTAATTTTTAAAAATCGAACTACCAATTAATTTCATTCGTTTTCGTTTTTGATTCTTATCTGTAAACAAAATATAAGGATTCTTAGTATTTACCACTCTATGCAACCTTAAAAAACAAGTTTACAGATTCTTTAAGGCCGGAAACGCATTTGTGATGTGTACGGTGTTGCTGGTTTCCCTACCTATCCCATAAAAAAAAAAAAATAGGTAGTAATGATAATTTATTTACGCTGTGATTGTGTTAAAGAAAGGTTTTATAGGTTAATAAAAAGGAAGGTTTTATTAAATTCAATTTATTAGTACAAAATGGTCTATAATTACATTTTTACTTAAATAACAACAATTTTCGTTTTCAAAATATTAAGGGTTTATGTTTTTTTCACAACCCACTTTGTATATAACACTGCTGGTCGACGAATAGATACTTTCTACGCTTGTCCAAGGCGGATTGAAGGGATACGGAGATAGGGAATAAATACCTCTATACATATAGGATAGTATATATTTATCCCGATGCAGATGGTAGTGTGTATATTTATTCCGATGCAGGCATCAAAATCGGCGGAGACAATTAAATCGTCTGTTAAAGGTTTATGTTGGTGGCCCGAATTCTCTGCTCTCAAGAGCATTATGCATATTTTTATTCAACAATATCGTTTTACAATTCAATTCATGTAATGTGCTGAATCGCTTGCCGGCGGATGTTCAAAGTAGGTCAATGTCCATAGAGCTAGCGGTGTGCGAGTAGGTATTGCGTTCACGAAAAAATTCTCTGGTCGTATGCGTTGTGAAAGTATTCACTGTAACCTAACTGAAACTTTGTTCCTTAGTTGTCGGTACCGGCGGTGATTTTTATAGCTCTAGGGGTTGTGACTGCGATAGCTCTGATGATGATGAAGATGTTTGCTCTTGGCTTAAGGCCTCGCCGCCATAGTCATAGTAAATTCAGTGATTGAAGTGTCAGTGTTGCTATTAGTAATTTTAAAATCTTCCTAAAATTATAAATAATTTAATTGACAATAAGTTAATCAAATACAAAATTCACGACATATGTTAAAAAGTTTATGATTTCAAAGGAATAACAATTAAATAAAGAGGGAATACAAATATCGAGCGAAAAACAAAAAGATATTTTTATCTAGTGCCTTAACCACAACATTACTGATGTTCTTAAACTTCCATTGGAGTGTATATTTTTATCTTTTATATTCGTGTCGTGAATAAGTAGATTGTAGTCGAAATGGGTACTGATTGATGTATTGATTATTTCTTAAATTTTAATTGCAAATATTAGAACACCTTGGCGGTAATTTGAAGGCTAAAGTTGTTGTCGTGTCGTATTTGCATCGGTATGTTGTGTATTTTAAGATTGGCAGTGTTACAATGATACTGTGTTATTCTTGAAAGTACCATCAAAATTCTCAGTGTTGTGGCGATTCAAATGCGATAACGGAATTAAAAGTATTCGTACGATGTTCTTTCGATTTGTAATTATTACCTATACACAATATAAACTACTTGAATAAAATATAGGTACTGAAATTGGAGAATATTTACATCTATAGGTATACAATGGAGATGGTGAACATATCGTCGGCCTAATTATCGGAATTTGTAAGTCCATGTGAGAATAACAAAAAAACTAAATTTCGTTCATAGTTTGAGGAATTTTTATAAAACCATTCTTATTAAAGTATGAAAAGAGTTATTTTTAAGGTAAATACGAAATATTCTATGGGATACATTTTAAGACTAAGATTTCGTTAGATGGCATCAAAGGTAAGAGGGAGTAAGAAAAAATGTTTTTGGAGTTAAGAATTCGAATAATTAGCTCCATGATTTGATCTATTCTGTTTTTGTTATTTGGCTGAAGGTCAACAGCTGTTGCCATAAAAAAAGGGTTTAAAAAAATGTGTTTAAAGAATCCTGGCATTAACTTTAACTTCAGTAAAACTTAATTGACCTTAATTTTTAAATTATCGTTTACATGTTTATTGGTATATATACATATGTAAAGTAATACATTTAAATGCTAGAATGCTAAAATAAAAACTCTACAAGTTTTCTCTCTCTACTACTCTACAGATCATTTTAAATAAATATATTTTTTTTACTTAATAGTAAAATAAATATATTTATTTAGTTACTCGTACATTCAAAATTTCAGATGTCTAACTTCAAAACTGTCGGATTCCATACAATCTTTGCACCCTTATTATATACAATACAATTTTGGTCATAGTGGGTTCCACATAAAAGGTATATATATATATATATATATATATATATATATATATATATATATATATATATATATATATATATATATATATATATATATATATATATATATATATATATATATAATGCTGTCAAGACAAACAATCCTACGGTACATCATCTTTGTGTAACTCCTATGGTTTAGGCAGCGTACGCCAAGATAGCTAGGCCAGATTTTTTTCCGACTTAATTGACATGTATCGTTATATTATGACCAAAATTACATAAAATCTTCACAAATTGTAGCACATATGTTATTCCGATGTATAACCTATATTACTGTCAAGTTTTATCCAAATCCGTCCAGTACTTTTTTCGTGAAAGAGTAACAAACATACATTCATACTCACAAACTTTTGCATTTATAATATTAGTAGAATTAGTAGGAAGTAGGATATAACATACTCGTATTAAATTATATAAGTTTTTTTAATAATGGTATTAAGCAGGCACGGCCCTGAAATGTTTATAAGTAAACGCAACAGGTGCCCACTTAATTTACCGACATTGCTCTGAAATAACGAGTCAATGGCAACTGATAACGTTAATTTGATATAAACCTTAGATACGATATCTCTACGAAGGTCATATCCAAGTAAATTTAAATATATATAAAGTCATGTGTATTTCTTTTCCAGGTCGAGAATCCCGAAAAAGCAAAGTCATGAACGCGGTCAGAGATTGTCATTCCCATCAAGCAGGATAGCTGGCGTTGAACGGTGAGATTTCGATTAATATTAAGCAATATTTCTTAATTTTGTAAAAAGGAGTTGTAATTGACTTTGACAGTTAAAGCGATGATATGATTGCCCCGTGTTACATCCTGTTTCCGCTTGTAATCTGCTTATATCGTTACTCTCAATCAATACAGTCGGACTGAACATTGCTGAACATTGGCACCTCAACACTGAGGGGTGTTGTCGTGATTCCAAAGCTAAGTCAGCGGACTGGACGTCGCAGAATGGTTTTATTGACTCAGATAGATACCGCTGCCCCTCTTCTAGTACTTCCCCCCATAATGGCTGCCGCATGCGTCAACCTGTGAACGCTAAAGTGAAGCTGCTTGTGGAGACCGGTCTGCCCGGACCTACTTTTGCATATAATTATTTCTATATCTTAATCTTATAAACAACCAAACGTTCTATTAAGTTTGATTTACACACATTGCCATGTTGTAAAAAGATTAAATAAAAATACAATATCTGCGGAGGTTGTTTGGCCGTTTCTTTTCCGTTCAGAGGATCCTCATTTCCAAATGGTGGTAAAAGATTTATTGTTAGCGGATTGACGTTTGAAAAATAAAATGTAATTTCTTATGTTGAACTAAATAATTTGAATCGCCTCGTACGAAAAGGAAGAGGAAAGAAATACTCGTAAATGGAGTGGCACTATTTTATGTCGGAAACTATACCTACAGCAGTTGTGAATATAAAATCTGCCATATGCTAGAAATATACTAAGATTTCTAAGCTCATGTTAAAGAAACGTTCGTGCAAATATAATGTATAACCTTATAAATATAAGGGGTAGTTTCAAGTGAATCCATACTAGTGCGCCGAGTATAATTGCATATTGAAATGTACACTAGAGCAATTACCGCAATAGCAACCCTCGCAATTCACTCGTACAGCACTATTACAATACTAGTAGTGCTTCCACATTTTTGTACACAGTTAATAGAATTACAAAGTTTCTAGAATCATTGTGCAAAATGTACTTTACTGGAAAAATTTCAATACATCTACAAAAAATAAATCACTTTACAATAAATCTACAAATTTATTTTTAATTTTTTTATGTTACTATCATTTACGAGTATCTTTTTTAGTGTGAAACCCATAAATATATATTTAATTTCGCACCCTTGTATCATCGTTCATCTACGTCCGAGGAACAGGGTCCGACTAATAAATAGGAAGGATATAACGACATCTATACCTCGACCAACTTCCGCAAAGAATGAATGTAAATAAACCGTTTTAGGGTTATCATAAGTCACGTACTACTAACCTTTATATTATTGATTATAATATTACACATCACACAGTAAATATTCAATAACAATTATAATCACAGCTCATTATATACGAATAACTAAGACAACTGTTTTAATATTGTCTTATTATGAAAATTAGAAAAACAATATCTTGTTTCTTTGAACTTGCTACCTCTCAATATATGTAAGACAAGCATTTTCGCTATTTAAGACTATATTTCCTATTATGGTTGACAATAATCCTCATAACAAACGTGCTTATCTTATCTTATTATTAAATCACTCGCAATATTTGTGTATTTTGCAGTTGAAAAATATACGTTTCGTTTCATTACGTGAAGCTAAATTTTTGAATTTAATTTAAGCTGTGTAACTTCTTGATCCAAAATATTATGTCTTATTATCCAAAATAATACTTACATGATTTTCAAACAATTATATTTAACTTTTTTAATAAAAATATTTTTTATGATATCCTATTAAATATTTAAAATAAAACCAAATAATGCCATAGTAAATGCGACCGTATGTGCGTATATAACGCGCGTGTCCACGTGTTTCTGTGTCTTTTATTTTTCCTTAGTTGTTTGTAATTTATTTTGTTGAGTTTTGTTGTTAATTTTTCTTGTTTTGACAATGAGTGACACGCTACCCGATGAAGTGCATTGCAAAAGTTTTCTTCTCCAAAGAAGAAAAAGACACAGAAAACGATCGTTGAGTTCTGCAGGAAAGCCAGTGATATGTTTTAAATTAAAATAAGTGTATAAAATTAGAAACAGACACTAAATATTTAAAGTTATGCGACGGATAAAGGTTGTCAATATATGAAGGTCGTTGGTATGCAACCGCTTTGTTTTTATACTTTTCGGAATTTGATTGATTGCTAAATAGGACGTGAAGTCACCCAAGAATCTAAACATACACATTCCGTTGAACCGTAGCACCTAACCTAAACTCCAGGCAATGGGGATCACCCTCAAAATCTGACACTTATACCCTGCTCGCAGAGTACAAAAGCCATTACCATATTCACTCATTCGAACAACAAACAATTTATTTCAGAAGACAATTAAGAACAAGAAGAAATGGAACACTTGAACTTCGCGCTTTTATTAAAATTCTAAACTAAAAATCAACAATCCGCTCAATACATATTGCGTTATTACCAATATAACGGTGTTTTTTTTCACGAATAATACTACAAAAATTAAATTCAAGTAAAACGCAACAACGTGTGTTCTACAACTTTTTATTTCATATATATTTTTTAGATATTTTGTTTAAATTAAAATTCCATAAAAATAAATTTGCGTCAACGTTGAAGTCACGTTTAACGCGAATAAAGGAATCAATGACCTCTTTAAAAGCGTCTTTAAAAGCGGTTTATTGACACGCGGTTTTCTGCACGTTTGTAAGTGTTGTATGAAACAAAAATATATGTTAAAAGCAATATTTTTTTTTTATTTTTGGGATAAACTACAATCGGGTATTTTTTTATATGAATACAACTGTAAAGATGTTTATATACGTAATGATGTACATATCTCGTACATTGTTAGTGTGAGCATGGTTTGCGTCGGTAACACAAGCAGTCTATTATGTCACTCGTCGAGAGCATCTGGCACCAGGTCAGCTTTTGTTTGGTATTTAGCTGCGCTCCGCCACCGGTATATTAGTGTGTATATAAATAGTTTTCTCTTGGCACTCTTCCCGGGGCAATACTTCGTTTATTTATTTACCTGATCGTTATTGAAACAATTGCAATAGTACGTTGTATGTTTTGGTGTGTATTTACCTTATACATTTTTATGACCCAATCTTAGTTCTTTAGTTAACTTAGTTGAGTATTATTATATATTATGTAAAAGCATAAAATTTTACTATCCTATCGGTAGTCGTGATTATATAATTTAAGTCCGTGTCTTTTCAAATTTTGTCTGAAAGAAATCGCTATTAGCGATAAGACTATCCTTTGTATTTAAAAAATATTACAATGCAGATATCAACTATAAAGATATAGATAATAAAGATTAAATCTATCTTTTTGACGCTTTTCCTGACACATTTATATTTGTCACATAAACAGTCAGCAACGGGACTCCAATCGGTATAGATAGAAAACATGTACCTGAACCAAACAAGAAACAAGCGAAAAAACAAAAGTATATAATTTTATTATATTATTATCAAAATATAAATGTTGTTTGGCGTATTTTGCACATTTTATAATGTCAAATTAAGCTATTGATTCGATTCGATTGATCGAAAAACATACAATATTGTTTAATTTCATATTTTGATCTTCGCCAATTAATTTTAAACATTTATTTGTAAGGAACGTATGTTCCCTGTAGGCCTTTTTTGTTGTGGGTTCCATTTGGCAAAACTATAATAACAAAACAATTAAAAGATGGTTTAACCCTCTTAGTGCCATTGTTTTTTATTCATATATACATAGAAATGCTAATGAAATGTTTTGTTTTTGATGTTATTTACCCTTATCACAAATAGTTGGTCTCCTTGTGATGCCTATTTCCAGAATAACGGCAATAAATCCTCTCATTTCTCGGATAGTGACTGATTTCCACAATTTTGCACGATATTGAGGTTTAAAATTTGGATGAGCGCGATATCGCTCATCGTCACTAACGGTTGAGTATATCAAACTTTTAAAATTATACATTCTTAGCCGCTTTAATATTGACCAGTGTGTACAGTAATTCGACGAAAGTTTTTATAACTTTTCACATATTGTTATAAATTGAATTATGTTTCACTGAATCTTAAAACACAACCACGTGATGAGTAAGTATTTTCTCGCGGATCACCACTCCAGTGACCACTGGTATAATAGTTTCATGTGACAATAAATCTATTGGGTAGGTACAGTATCGTAATTCATTATTACCTAAACTAAATTTGAGATAAATATCGAATTCCGATTCAACCTCTGGTGCTCCTGCAAGGCAAGGTGAGGTGAAATACATGCCAGGGCCCGGCGGCAGGTCGTCTAGGGATGCAATCGATTGAGCGGTCGCTACGGTGACGACTTCCGCCCTTTGCTACGTCCCGGGACCGGTTATTGCATAATGCACCACATACGCACGCATATATTTCAACTTTGATCTGGATATATTTGACAGTTCAGCAATAAAATGATTAAAAATATATATTACGTACAATATACATATATTTGAAAGTGCAAATATATATCTTTATATGTTTGTATTATATATTTTTTTTATTTCTTTATATATGCGCAGAAATGAAAGCCAATTTTATTTTGGATATCATTAAAAGAGAATTTGGAATGGCATAATATATAAGTAAAATAAATAAAGAGTAATAGCGAAGCTACTGCCTTCGGAGTGAATTGTCATGGGTTCGATTCTCGTTCGGCAATAAAAATGTATTCCGAATTTTGGTGCTTTTCCAATCCACCTTGGTAAGCGGGTTAATATGAATTCTTCCAGAAATGGATAGGCCCGTGCCCAGCCGTGGGATTTATTCGTATGAGTTGTGAAAAAAAAAACAAAAATTTAAAAACCATATCGCTAAAATTACGTGTCTAAGCTAATGATTACTTTTAAGTGGAAATGAATAGTAAAATCCACCTAAAGTTAACATGGACTTTATTCGTATGAGTCTATGATAGAACATTATTAATAAATTTTGAATTAGAAAATTTCCACATATGATGATGGATGAAAACGAACAGCACTTCGGAACATGTTAGAAGTTAGAAATTTTTAGTGTTTTTGGTTCAAAGGGCAATTTGTTATTGTGTTCATATTTATTTATATAATCTCAGAGTCAGAAGGCGGTCAAGTACGTTCAAGGGTAACCGGCTTGTAACGGACCCTAATCCAACAACTTGCCTTAAAAGTGTGCCGATAAATTATGTTTTAGAGACGCCGTTCACATAATGATCCATTTGGACTCAATATTATGTTTAAACTTACCAAAACGTTTGATAAATTGTTTTTATTTTTTTTTATTCCAGACGCTTTCCAGTGAAGAGGGGAGGCCATAGCATGGACTTCAGTTTTGACAATGTGGTGGAAGGGACGCGCCAGTACTTCATGGGGGTGCCTAAACAGGTCCAGGCCGAAGGTAGCGGGCAACCCGTGTGGCCAACGGGAGCTCCACCACCGGAAGAGGGCACACCAGCTTTATCCGGGGTTCCAGCGCCTTCATCACGCCCACCTTCGGCCGCGGCTGCACCTCCGTCCACTCCAGGAATAACTGCAATCGCACCACCACCAAGACCGCCATCTGAGCCTCTTGAACCGGAACCACATATAATTCATAAAGCAACGGTAATGCGTGAAGCAGCGGAGAAACGGCGAGAGATGCCAGACCCTGATGACGATGAAGAGCCAATGGACGCACTTTCCCCACCTTCGCATATAATTCGCAAGCCAACTCCGCGTAATTTACCGTCCCCAGCACCGGCGCCAGCGGCACCGTGCCCTTCCCCTGCAAGGCCGCCATCCGCGGTTCCTCTGCCGCCACCACCTGCATCTGAACCTCAATTGGATCAGCACATTCAGTACCGCTCGTCAGTTCAACGTGTGCAAACACCTACAGTGCGGCCGCCTGATCATTATACGCCGAGCAGGCCGCCAGACCCGCATTCTGCGTCTCGTCCTCCGGAGCCATATTCTCGGTATCAATATGAGTCCAATGTACTCGATAGTGGTAGGCGTTCTCATGGGCCTCCGGTGGGATCACCTCAGCCATCGATACCATCCCGACACAGCCCGCATACATACGCAAGGCTGTCAAGCGTAATGCCCCAGCATACCGCTTCCCGGTTGCGTGAATCTGCTGCACATAGCCCACCTTCTCGCTACCCGATACCAAATGTACAGCCACCACCACCACACAATGATCGCGTTCCACCGATACACCATCCACAGGCGGCACTACCGACTCAAAGAGTTAATGCTTTAGACGGGCGTACAGCACCGACTTATCCACCAATAGTGCAACGACGTGAGGCATCAATGTCTCGAACGTCTCATTATGATCGACATCCGTCCATCCCGCCCCGGAAGTATGATCCACAACAAGTGTATTCCGGATACAGACCATCAACGCAGCAATCTCTACAAAATCATCGTTTGGAATCGCACCATCAATATAAACATGGTACAGTTGACGGTATTAATCCCCATTATGCTGTGAGAACTTCGGATCGCACATCATCTCAACTTCATTCGCACACCCACGAAGCTAATCGCCTGCCGCCACGAGTAGACTATCATAGCAAAAGCAGAGTTGCTGATTCTAGAGCTAGCTACCATTATTCATCACCCTCAACGTCAACGGTAAGGCTAACACCAACTGCTTCGATGCCAGTTGTTCAAAATAATCCACAACTACCATTGAGATCGTCTTATCGTCCGACAACGCTACCGAAGACAAATTATGAGTATTCATCATCAAGTCAAATTCAAACATCACCTACGCGATCTTCCATAAAATCTGGATATGCTAGTCAACAGGCGCGGATGACGGTTTCCGTAACATCATTAGTAAATCAAATGAATCAGACTAAACAGAAAAGAGAATCGCCACTAGATTTATCGGTTAAAACTGTTAAGAATTCTGCTGACTCGACGATTTCTACGACACAAGATGATGTCGTGGATTCAGCATCAATTGAAAATAAAAATCTTCCATTACAACTACGTTCCTCTTCAAGTAATCGCCATTCACTTCCTTTACCAGGGTATGTCGTATCCCACAAAGTTGATTTTGCGCCTGATTTTACGCAATATCGAGAAAGAATTACTAGTAATATTCATAACGGTCCAGCTCAACATGGACATCCTCCTGTACGATTTAATGGGGCATTGGAAACCCCTAGGCCAAGTCCGGAAGCTTATCCAGTAGAATCTCATCACCAAGCATATTCTGACCGCAATAAACATAAAGGGCCACTGCAGCCAAGAACTGACTATGTACCTAGAATAGACCTCACTAGGTCTCTTATTAATGAAAGACATTCTGAAAGAATAAGAGATGAACCACCAATTATAATTGAAGATCGTAAGCGTCCTGCTGGACCTATTGTTAGCAACATTCCTGAAAAGTTAGTAAGATACGAGACTTGGAGTTCCGATAGTCGGATAGAACGGATGAGTCAGTCAGCCCGTGAACAGCATGAGCTTATGAGCCGACCTGTCTATAGTTATAGTAGCCACAAACGATTCGAGGCTTATCAGAACGATCAAAAGAGAGCTGTCGCTTCTCATATATACCGTGAGCATAACACTCATGGAAATCAAAGACATTCTCATAGCTTATATCCTGAAAAATCAAATCGTGATATGAGCGATTACCACGCACACTATCATGAGAGAATTCCGTCTAATACTAACCGACATATAATACAAAAAATTCCGAGCCATAGGGACGTACACCCTCATCATATAGAACTACAGAATGGTCCTGCAAATAAAAGTGTTTTAAGCATATTACGTAATAGTTTAGAAATAAAACAAACAGGATATGTAGAGCCAGTTAAACCCGCTCGACAGATACCCGATCTTATAGTCATAGATGACGTAGATGATGATACTGTTATAGAAATAACAGATTTAACAAAAGATATTGATGGTGAATCTGCAAACAAAACTCTACAAAACCAAATCGTTCCAACTTTAAACCACAATATTCAAATGCCTAAAGCTGTCGATTCAATAGTTCGCGAATCAGATTATCAAAAATGTGAAAATACCGATTCAAAAAGTAAGTCTCCCGAAAATGATGTTGCAAGAATTAGAACCAAAGCTGAGCTTAAAGTAATGCCTCCGACTCAAGATAATAATGCTTCAAAACAAGAAAAAAGACCAGATTGTGCGACTTCGGATTCTGATACAGTAAAATTACTCCCAAAATCACAAAAACAACATTTATTTAATCAAATAAGGGAAGATAACTTACGTCTAGAATCTGTAATAAAAAGTGAAAAGCTTCCAGATGTAATTGTTTCAGAAGTAAAGTCAGAACCTATAAACATTGAAGAAATAGAAAAAGATGCTGTGTCATCTATAAAAATTGAGAACATTACAGAAAATTTGGATACGGATATAACGTTTTCTTCAAATGAGTCACCATCAGAAGATATGGTTTGGGCAAATACTTGTGATAATTTTATGGAACAACTTAAATCTGGGTGCCACAAGAAACTCCATAGAAAGCGTAATGATACCTTGGACATGGAAAATGAAATTAAAGGTAAAAAAGTAATAATTGAATCAGAAGTTATCGAGGCAACAAAAAATACCCATCATTCAACTACAGATATTGAAATTAAGCAAGAACCTATTGATGACTCTGATCTAAAAGTTGAAAATGACACAATTAATTTAAACATGGGAGATGAAACTATTAATCCTAAATCTTTATCAAAAGATGAAAATCTTGAAAACGATAATAAGAAAAATGAAAAGGAAATTGAAAAACCAACTAAAACGAAAACATCAGCAAAAGGTAAAATAAAATCGGAGAAAAAAGTTCCTATGGCAACATCTTCTAATACATCAGTTCAAAATGATAAAGAGTTAGTGAAAACTGTAATAAAGGAAGAAACAGAGTCGACGGATGATGACGAACCCTTAATTAAAAGTAAAATATTAAAAGAACAAGAACAAAAAGAACTTAAATATCAATTGCTTAAAGATTTATCCGAAAAATCAGCGTATGTTAAACTAGAGTGTTTTGACGAACGTATGAGTACCAATAGCAGGAAATCAATAGATGTGGTGCCGAAAGATAAAACAGATAAACAAAGTAAATCAAAAACACATAGACAACTACTAAAATCAAAGGTCAAATCATCATTTACTGTTGATAGTAAGAACGAGAAACAAAATGTCGATACAAGTTCAGATAGTGAAGATGATGATCTAAGCGTTGCAAGTAGACTTCGAGTACGTAAAAATACTAAAACGGAGGATCAGAAAAACACTTCTATGAATAAAACTCCAGTTAAATCATCACCTTCGAAAAAGCTTGATACCAGTAGTGCAAGTAACAGTTCAACGCCAGTACGAAAACCAGGTTTTGGAGATGGTTCTGATTTTCATCCCGGTTGGGAAGAAGAATTATATAGATATAAAAGATCTATACGAATGCCTACGAGACTGATTGCTATTCCACGTGGGCGGTCAGGTGGTCCTTTTGTAAAAGGTTCAGGAACTCTTTTTACTCGAGGTTCAACTTCTCTTCCAGACTTGGACCCTGTTCCTCTTTCGCCAGCTCCTTCTTCAGCCCCATCCGCTGCTACTGATGATTTATATGCGAGGAGACCAGATAAAATGGCTTTAGACAGTGACTTAGACTCTAATTCTAGTTGTTCTGCACCTAATCGCCTTCAGTATGATTCAGAAGCTTCAACTTCTACTGTATTTTCTGCGAGTAAGATCAAAAAAAAGAGCAATTCAATAGTCGATGTCCTTATACAGAAATGTGGAAAAAAAGAAGACTCAAAGAAGAAACCTAAAGAAAAAGATGAAAAAGCTCCAAAATTGATACCAAAAAATTCTAACACTTCTGAATTACTGCCAACTCCGAGCTTAGGTCTTATAAAAAATGGAGACAAAGGAAGTTTAAGTGCCAAGAAAGAGAAATTAATGGAAGATATATTTTATTTGGGAGCATTTAGGAAAGAAACTGTAACAGCATTTCGACATGCCTTTATCGAAAATACTGCAGGCTTAATAGGGGCCACAGAAGAATTTGCTCCAGTAGTATTGAAATCTAGAACGAGAACAGAAAGTAGGGTATTAAAACAACGAGCTACGATGAAAGAAGTTTTTGGAGATGAAAGACCAGCTTCCGCCCCTCCATCATCATGCAGAGAAGAAGATGTACAAGAGCAAGAAGAAAGAAGAATAGTTGAAGTGAAAAAAGAACCAGAGGCAAAACCTAAATTTAAACCGAAGAAAATTGCGAAAGAGAAACTTATAAGAAGATCCAGTTCAATCCGAGATGGGTTAAGAAGCACTAAGTCACTTAAGCGCAATGATGCAAAAGGTAGATTACTACGTCTTAAAAAGAGAAATAATTTAATGAAATCATTCGCAAACAAACGAGTTAAAGATGCCAGTAACAATAAAGTGAAAAAAGATAAAAGTCCTCCTCAAGATGATAAAGATAATTTGAAGGAAGACGGCAGTTCGCCAGGAACGACTGAAGTGAATACAAAAAGACGGCTAAAACGTCTTTTTGGAAGAAGAAAATTTAGTTCAGGTTTTGACTATATACGGAAAAAGAAAAAAATGATTCGACGAGAAGACAACAACTGTAACAAGATTCGCCGACCGGCACCAAAGCCTAGCCCAGAATCCGTCCATGATATAAAAAAAGAAATTAAAAGTTGGTTCATCAACAAAAGTATTGGAGAAACGCATTTACATCGCGCCGCTAGACTTGGGTTTACTGTAAGTATAAGTGCCAGTAATTTTTGTTTCTTATATCAATAATAAATGATTTACTAAAATAAATATAAATTTCAGGATTGTGTTGCTTATTGTTTGGAAAAAATGGAAGCCGATCCGTCAGCAAAAGACAATGCTGGTTTCACAGCTTTACATGTCGCAGCTGCTAAAGGCCACGTCCGAATAGCTCGACTTCTACTCCAGTATGGTGCAAACGTTTCAGCCGCAGCTCAAGGAGGTATAAGGTACGTAAAATTTATTATTATTTGCAAATAAAAAACCACGCTATGCATGCCATCATCGGGCGGCAAGGGACAGGAAACTAAGAACGATGAAAATAAAAGTAGCATTGAGTAACAAAATAAAAAAAAAATTGGGGAAAAGCACATGCTTTTTACAGGGTAGTAGCATCACTTGCTGGGACATATATAATATTATTTTATGTATACATATTGTGTGTGGAGATGAATGTGTATGTATATTATGTATATGATATGATGTTGAGATATGCTACAAATTTTATTCTTTAGATCTTTTTTGTTATATAATATTTGAGATGGTAATAACTGGCTGGACGACGACGAGACGCCGACGTGGGCGGGGCCCTCCGCCTACGGCGTCAATGGTCGCGGGTTCGATCCCCGCATCAGAATAAATATATATATAGTCTATAGATATTAATTCCGAATCTGGTAACTCCGCCAATCCCAAATGGGGAGGTCCGTGCTGAGCGGTAGGACATATATCGACAGTAAAAAAAAAACATCGATCTACGATTTTAAGTCATGTAATGATGCCATGACCGAGCCAATTTTTCCGCGACACATATCTATTGAACGTCTTTCATCGTAGATGCAACATTTATAAAGTTTATGTACTTCCTTTATGATATCAAAAATTTTTATAATCCATATCAAACTATATAAAATAACTAACAACTTGACAGGCCATTGCACGAAGCATGTGAGAACTCTCACGTGGAGGTGATTCGACTATTGTTGGCTTATGGAGCTGATCCTCTACTGGGCACGTATGCCGGACAAACGCCTGAGGAGTTGGCCGAAGGTCCGGCGGAACTGCTATTACGCCTACATATCGCTGACGTCCAGGGACACGCCGTGGAACCTTGGCGATTTCCATTCCTTACTGATACCATCGGTAAGTTTTGTTATGAATCGTTAAAATTCATACATACACACATTATTGCGCCTGTTTCCCGTAAAGGCAGGTAGAAACCACAGATCTCCATCCTCTTCGATCTCGGCACATTTTTCTTGCTTCCTTCATACTCATCACTCCCTTCATTCAAGCTCGTTGATAAAAGGTACTCTTGACTTAGCCTTTCTTAAACACTTCGGCAATTTGGTCAAGGTATGTTTTGCTTAATCTTCTCCTGCCGACCCTTCCATCCACATCTTCAACGCCTTCTAAAATGTCTTTACCAGTCGTATTGCATCCATCCTCTCAATGTGCCCAAATATAATCCAACAGCATCCCTTTCTCGACTTTTGTCATGATTTTAAATTCTACTGCTAATACATACTAAATTACCAGTAATATATAATACTACTAAACTTATACTATTCTAGAATAATTAAAATAAAATTATTAGTTATTAATTTTATTATTTATCTTCATTAATGACGATAAATACACATATGAACTTGAACAGGCATTTAATTTTTGTACAAATGATTCTGAAAAACATGTCAATGTCATGTCTTTTCACTTTAATTACATAAATAGATGGCAGGTAAACCATTGTAGAAGAAGTAAGGGTTCATTTTATATTTGCATTTTTATGACATCTCTCATTCGTAATTACAATTAAACATTGTATCTAACTTTCGCTTTTGATGCCATTTAACGGATAATCTTAAAGCGTATCCTATGAAATACTTCATATTTACCTCAAAAATACTACTTTTTATATCTAAAGTAACAATGGTATTATAAAAATTTCTCAAACTAGGAATTAAAATCAGTTTTGCTGTTTTTGCTGTAACTCATATGGACTTGCAAATTCTGAGAATTAGACCTACGATATGTATTCAATAAAACTATATACAATATAATTAAAAACATTTATTTCCATTACGCAGTTAGGACTAAATGTTTAAGATGATTAATACAATATAGTCAGGCGTTACTTTGCGGAAATCCATTATTTTTACTTGGCTAAGATCCGCGATAAGCAAACAAAAGCAGTAAAATAATAATGTGTGTTTTTACTGGAGGAAGTGGATTTGGTGAACTTAACGGTTGTCTTCCGCAGAGTCTACTATACCTGACGATTCCTCGTGTTGACCCGTTATGTTACAAAAAAAGTATGACCATATCTTGTACAGAAATATTGTTTTCTACATCTTTCAGATCGCGAAGAGCTTGGCTGTGATCCTTTATCTTCACCACCGCCGGCGTCTCCTGCCCCACCACCCGATTCCACCATCGAAATACAAACTACGGAGGTCCCACTGCCACCTTTCTATAGCCTTAGGTCCACTTCCGGCCAGCCGGTAGATGGCCTATGGTGCTTGCTACAAGATATCACTAATGTATTGCAGGTGAGTATGGTGTCAAACCTTGTACTGGCGTGTGCATTGACCACAATTCCTAAAATCTCTTGGAAATTCTCCACTCGTGCGAAGGATAAAATAAAAGCATTCGATTCAATAATATTTTTTTTCGTCATAATTAACATAATACCACATAATTCTGAGTAATGCCATTGCCCACTCGTGGACATTGGCATTACTTTCAATTATGGGGTGCTACCATAATCCCCTCGCTTGGGAGATAGATTTTAGTGTGGTTTTATTTAGTTTCTTATTATATAAATTGCGCATTGCTAGCACAATCTTTATACCGATATTTTGGATTTTTATGTTTTAAAATTGATATCACTTATACTGTGTAAAACAATGTAATAAATTCTGAAATTTGACACTCAATAACGCCAACATTGCGCTCTGAGACAACAAATTCATAAAGAAAAAAAAATATATAAGGCGAATTACTATGATTAGTAACGGTGATGTAAAAGTTCTGTGTTAAATTTACATACCATGTTTAATAAAGATTTTTTTTTTCAGATCAAATCAAAAGATAGTTTATTGAAACAAATCCATTGTGGATCGGGATCACCGAAGGAACTGTTACGTGAGATTAGAACTCAAGAATTTTTAGAGCGAGCTCAGTGTCATCAGTTGTTGTGCGCGGGAGAGAAAGTAAATGTGCGAGCTTCAAAAGTGGCTCTAATTAGGGTCACGGACAAACTACGGCAACTCTTGAAAATTGAAACTGTGCTAGTTAGCTGATATTAGATTCACATCATGTGATTGATGACATGTCATTAAAAATATATAAACCTATACAGATTATATTGAATCAAACTTCTATGATCTGTGATTTACCATGGAAGTAGGTTGTAAATATTGTACCGAATATCGTGTATGTTACTGTGCAACTTACATCAGTTACCGTTCTTACTTAATACTGCGTTTGGGCAAATGACATTTTCATATTTATGTTATTTCACTTGTAAAGTGTGACTATAAATTTTTGGATGGAATTATAAATAAGAATCAAAAGAATAACATAGTTTGTCTTAAATCGAAAGAAATATCATTCCGCATGGACTTCGGTTACCAGTTACTTGTATGCTTTTTTACATAATTTTCTTCTATCCAAGTACCATATAATGTTGTTTAAAATACGCATGACCCAAATGTAAAATAAAACCATTCATTGCATTAACGTGTCATGATTCTATAAAAGATCTTAACATACACTTACTTGATTTGACTGATTTATAAACAAGGATGTATCTCATTTAGGAACAAAATATTCGTTTTATGAGACTGTATAATTTAAGGCAGCCATTACATAATTCAATATTTTCGAGTTATTCATTCGTCCATATAAATAGACGAGTTACTCTTGAACAATTTTTGTATATAGTGTATATAAAGTTAGTGTAAATGTGCTATGTATGATATTCTCATGGGTGCTATTTAATGTTGGTGTACGGTGTTTTTCAGGTTAGATAATTGATAGATGAAAGTGCTGCGGCATCTCGATAGTGTTATATAATAGGTAATAAATTAACGAGATATAGTTACCATAATTTAGGGTAAGCTTTAGTATAATTTGAGCTATGTGTGCAATAGTATACGTTCGTGTCGTCGACACGGGTAAATGAATTCGATTATAACTGAGAGGTGGTCAACGCAGGGTTGAGAGCTTTACCAATTGCTGTACTTGTTTCTAAGAATAGTACCATTCGCATAATCACTCGTATTTTTTTTAAACATTCCCTGCCGCTTGATCACTCACAGATAGTAAAAAATGTAAATAATATACAAGGAGCAGGTTACACTTGTCTATTTTTCATGCTAATGAAAGTATGACATTTGTAATAGTCTATTTTATTTTTTGTCTTGATTTCCTAGTTCTTTTATTGAGGCTAGCGACAATATAATGAATATTATTGATAAATGTATATAAATAAAAAATATATATAACTGCACATGTATGGAAGCATTAGCGCAAATAAAACGAAGTAGCAATTACAATGAATTTTTATCAAAAATATGTGTTATGAAATAATAAAATAATGAAAGTAAATGATCAGTGGCTTAAAACAATAGAACAGCCTATTAAAAACAATAGAATGGACATGACATGACACACTTTCTTCATGTTTATTTGTTGAAATAAAGTCATAATACAACCATAATTTATCCCCCTTTTGAAGCTGATACAATTTACTATCACTTCTTTATTGATATGAGTATTTCAATTCAATTCAATTGATGCTGATAACCCTGGTCTGACCAGTAATCTATAGATCAATGCATTATTAATAATCTGTTGTGTTCAAATACAAAAATGTTAGGTACATCTGTCCTTACATTTATTTGTTTTGAGATTATGTTAGTAAATAATGTTCGATCATCTATTATTTAGTGTCTATATATCTTTGTTCATTGTTATGTTTGCCAATTTTTGTCTACCCAATTTACTTTTTATTATTGTATAATAAATTTATTCCATAATGTTTTTATTTATACAGCTTTGTAAGAAATTAGGAAAATTTATTAAATCATATCACAAAATTTTATTAACATTGTAAATAGGATAAATTAAATCAAATTATTTTTAATTACCCTGAAGTGATATATCTTTTCTAAATAATACCATTGCGTGGTACACACGACGTTATATTTAACTGGTATTTATTTAGCTTGGTAGATATATAAAGCATTTTGGAATATTGTATTATAAATATATCAATTTTATAAGTCAACATTTGAAGCCATGTTCCGCCCTTTCATATTTATTTATGGAGACAAATAACGAAGAAGTACATGTTAAATCTGTGATGAAATAATATTAGGAAAACAAAAGTTGTGTGCGGAAATTGTATGAAAATTTATGAAACCACGATGAACATATATGTAACTATATAATTTATACAGTTGTATACTTTTCACAGCGTATAATGCCTCTCCGTTATTAGCAGTACCTACAGTCTTAAGTATTATTATAATAGTTATTGACGCAGTACTTCTTGTTGATAACATGAAAAATAAAGGAAGTGATGAATCAAATGTATTTTATTTTCCATTGGCCCTAGCTTATTTATAAATTTAATATTGAAAACTAATCAAATTTACTTGAAAAAGCGGAACTTTTCCCGCCAAATAACAGTGATATTGAATTTTCATTTAATTTTTATAATCTAATGTTAATCAATACATATATTAATTGAATTCTGTTGGCTTATTACTCAATATGCATATGTAGTTTGATTAAAAGGTCGAAGTGAAGTGAAATAAATGCATGTATCGTGTCTTTTTAACTCAAATGCAAATTTTCATGCAAGTTTTGTAGATTTTTATCAAGAAGATTTTTACTATGAAAAGTTAACCACCATTTTATCAAGAACCATGAAAAGTTAACCACCATTTTATCAAGTATTATGAAAAGTTAACCTCCATTTTATCAAGTACCATGAAAAGTTAAATTTACATTATTTTACTCGACACTGGCATACTTTTAAAAAAAAACAACCAATTGCCTCAGTTGCGGTGCCCTCCGCCCGCGGAATCTATGGTCGCGGGTTCGATCCCCGCATCCGACTAAATATATGTATGTATTACAAATATTTATTCCGAGTCTGGTAACCTCACCAATCCGCATTGGACAAGCGTGGTAGGTTTAACGTCCGTTTCTCCAAAAATAGAGAGACCCGTGCTCAGCAGTGGGACATATATGGGCTGCATAATAGTTTAGGCTAATTGCTATTAAAGAACAAAAAAAAACTTCAAACTTTATTTATAATGTATGTAGCAGTCCACTTCTGGAGGTAGGTTTCCATTAAGGTCCGCAATAGCTCTAATTTTAACCTGCGTAAGTCACCTATAAAAAACTATTAAGTGCGTAATACACACAAGTTGTGATATTTTAAATTCAACCTATAATAATAAATATGCTCTTCAGTTTCACCCTTATTCATGCCTATATTAGAAATAATTACTAACTTCTCATTCTATCGAAAAAAATATTTTATATATTACTCTTTTCTTAACCCATAAACGTAGTATATTTTCCGGTACATTCTAAATCTATCGTTGTACCACAAACATGTAAGTAATAGTATAACTGTCTGTGGGTTTTACTTATAATTCATTCGATTTGTTGTCTATTGATATCATTACTCTTGAATCGATTCAATTGAAAATCGCGTTGTAACGATCGTATACTTTTGACTCGATTGTCATAAAAATTGAGTCGTTATGACATCTCTAATATTTTGTTCTACTGTATGTATATAATAATAGAGATGTAAAGTAACGAAAAAACGGGTATTTATATGTATTCGTTACTATAACAATTAGTACTCGTTAATATCGTTACTCGTTGCTTCTGATACCTCATAACATAGCATAGACCAACAAATCGAATCGTTATGCGTATGGTATGACGTCACGGGAAAACACTTATACATTACATACTAACTACTAGCTGCGTAAGGTGCATTTTTTCGCTTTACCGTATTTTGAACTAGACTTGTGTATAAGTTGATCTAAATTTAGTTTGATTTGCTTAAATTTGAGTTGTATTCATAATGCTATTAATAATAACCAGTTATCACTAATAATTTTAAGAAAAAGATTTTCATATAGAAAGTATAAAATATTATCAACTAAAGTTCGCGTAATTGAATATGAAACGTCAGATAAAGTTAAGGAATCGATAAATGGCTAAAAAGGGCCAGTTAACTTATTTTAAGTTTAAACGGAGCTTATCTTACGATGCACAGTTCAGAAACGCAATTTTGTTAGTTATCGAACCGATAGCGCTAACGAATAGATAAACTACTGATAAAAGACATTCAGAAACCGGCCATAAAACTTGTAGCCAAAATACGAAAAATGCTAGTAACGAAATGTATTCGTGATGAACGTTCCGTTACTCGGTACTAGATGGCGTACCCGTTACTCAGTACCGAATAAATACGGTTTGCTCAGCACTAAATAATACTTATTTGGGCTGGGCGAGGCAACGATCAAATTTTACTGGTATTTGTCATCAAATTATTCAAATAGAAAAGTTCCGTTAACTAAGAATAATAATAATACGCACAAAAGTGATGATATGGGTAATTAAAACAAAAAATAAATGACTACAAACTATTATTTCAGTGTAAGCAAAAATGAAGTGTTTATTAATATTGCTTGCTGTTGCACATTGTACGAATGGGCAGGGAATGGAGCCTTCGATTCCGTATAACCCGAATTATCCACAACAACCTGACGTAAACCAAAACATATCGCAATATAGACAAAACTCGCAGGTGCCATACGGCAGTTTTCCTGTTAATGGTAATGATTACAGTCAGCTTCAGAGTTCATTCTACCAGAATGGTGTTAACTCTGAAACGTACGGCGAAACAAACAATGATGTAGATCCACTAAACACAGCCAATTACTATGCCGGCTTAGATTATGAGGAAAGATATAGATGTCCACCCAATTGGATACGATTTAGAGAAGCCTGTTATCGATTTACGAAGTCGCCGGATCGCCCTCGGAATGAAGCACGTAAAATTTGTCAAACGTATGGCGCCGATCTTGCTTCCGTAAACTCTCCAGAAGAACACGGTTTTATTATAACAAATCTCATGAGATTAGATCCACAGAAGGGTTCTTGGTATATTGGTGCACATCAGCAGTCACCTGGCTATTGGGCTAACGAAGGTGACGGTTCACAACTTACAGGTTTAGAGAATGCTTTCTTTGAAGATCGTAAATTAACTTATTCCAGCTTTAACCTATATCCACTTGATTATTTAGTATATAAATTTATTCAAGAAGAAGGACGTTGGGGACTGGTACCAGTGGAAGGCACTCAGTATTATCATTTTATTTGTGAAGGGCAAACACAGAGACTACATTACCTTATAGAGGAAGAAAGGTCGTTCACATATGGATTGGACAAATATGACCCTGAGAGGATACCTAGAGGGCCATACTTTATAAAGGAGCCAATTGATACTATTTATGATCCGCTTAGAATACATTATGTTCAGTTAACTTGTATAGCAGGTGGGTTTCCTGCACCTACATATAAGTGGTTTAAGGAGGATTACCAGGTTGATAAACTAGTTTTTACAGAAATAGATCCTTTATCTGATTCAAGATTTGTATTGAGTGGTGGATCATTAATGATTTATAACCCTAATGCAGATAAAGATAATGCACAGTATCATTGTGCAGCTACTAACAAATTTGGTACAATTCGATCAGAGTCTGTCAGATTATCTTTTGGTTTTATAAGAGAGTTCAACCAGAAAAGGCCTATAGAAAGTGGGAACCAGTACTGGGGTAAAGTTATGTCATGTGATCCACCATCTTACTATCCAGCTGTAAATTTTCTGTGGGCTAGAAATTACTTTCCCAATCTTGTGGAAGAAGATAAGCGAGTTTTTGTGTCTTATGATGGTGGCTTATACTTTTCAGCTCTAGAAACAATTGACAGAGGTAATTACAGTTGTAATGTAATGAGCAAAGTGTCTGATGCTGGAAGGAATGGACCTTTTTTCCCTCTTTATGTATATCCCCATTCAGATTACCAACAACTTAAGTTTCCTAATAATTTTCCTAAAGTTTTTCCTGATGCCCCTGTTGTTGGCCAAGAAGTAAGACTGGAATGTATTTCTTTTGGTTATCCTGTACCTTCATATAACTGGACAAGAAGAAATGGCAATATTCCAAAGAAATCTCAGTTGAGTAATTTTGATCGTGTTCTTACTATACCAAATGTAGGTGTTGAAGATGAAGGAGAATATGTTTGTGATGTACGTAATGACAGAGCTAACATACACAATAGTGTGTTTTTAAAAGTTCAAGCAGAGCCTAATTTTACAATACCACTTGCAAATAAACATATGGATAACAAAGGAGATTTGCACTGGAATTGTGAAGCCTTTGGTATTCCTGATGTTAATTATACATGGTGGAAAAATGGAGAGAAATTATCAATGGATACTTTGGAGGATGAAGACAGAGATAGGTATGTAATACAAGACAATGTTTTAATCATCAAATATCTAGATCCTACACGAGATCCTGGTATGTACCAGTGTGAGGCCAAAAATCAATTGAAAGCTAAATATTCAACAGGACAGCTACGTGTTTTGTCTTTAAAACCCTCTTTTAAGAAGCGGCCTTTAGAATCTGAGACATATGGTTCAGAGGGAGGTAATGTTACACTAAAATGCAATCCAGAGGCAGCTCCTAAACCCACATTCACATGGAAGAAGGATAATATAGTTATTGGAGCAGGTGGTAAAAGGTTTATTACTGAAACTGGAAATTTAATTATAAGGCAGCTCTCTAGAGATGATGAAGGAGTTTATACATGTGTAGCTAAGAATCAGTATGGGTCTGATGAAAGTCGTGGACGTCTTATTGTGTTGCGTGCGCCACGGTTTATTGAGCGACTTCCTCCACGTATTACAACACAAGTAGGAGATATTGTTTTCTTGCATTGTAATGCTGAAATAGATCCACTTTTAGATACTGCTTATCTTTGGAATCATAATGGTATGCGGCTTAAGGAAGATGATTTTTATGCTGATAAGAGGATAAAAATCGATGGAGGTGAATTAACAATTTTTGATGCTAGTCTCTCAGATGTTGGTGATTATGAATGTGTTGTAAAATCTGCTATTGGTCGTATTTCATCTCACACTCAGTTGAGAATAGAAGGTCCACCTGGGGCTCCTGGTGGCTTACAGATTATGAATATTGGTCGCTCTTCAGTTACACTTGAATGGACTGATAGTAATTCCAACGGTCGACCTATAACTGCATATGTAGTCACTGGACGTACTCAATGGAATACATCTTGGGCAGTCATTAGTGAAAATGTAGCCAATGTAATGGAGGTCGATAGATACAATGGCCGTAAACGAGCAATAATAAACACAGCTCTAATACCATGGTCTGTATATGAGTTTAGAGTTCAAGCTGTTAACATTTTGGGTGTAGGAAAACCATCTGCACCTAGTCCACAGTTCTCAACTCTACCAGACAAACCTTACCAAGCGCCAGCCAATATTGGCGGCGGTGGGGGTAAGATCGGCGATCTTACTATTACTTGGACTCCATTACCGCAATACCTTCAGAATGGTCCAGGCATTCATTATAAAATCTTTTGGCGCCGCAATGGTTCCGAAGTTGAATTCCAATCTCTCTTGCTCAAGGAATACGGCAATGTTGGAATGCATGTTGTTCATGTATCATTAAATTATTTCTACACACCATACAATGTGAAAGTGCAAGCTCTTAACAACTTGGGTGCAGGTCCAGAGAGTGAAATTTTCACAATATATTCAGCTGAAGATATGCCTCAAGTTGCACCACAGCAAGTGTATGCGAGATCATACAACTCAACCTCCCTAAATGTGACATGGAATCCTATTGATCAATCGCGAGATAGGCTACGAGGTAAACTGATTGGTCATCGGCTGAAATACTGGAAACAAGCCAACAAAGAGGAGGAATGCATTTACTACTTATCACGAACAACACGCAACTGGGCTCTTATAGTGGGGCTTCAGCCTGATACATACTACTTTGTTAAGGTAAAACCTAGTAATTTGTATTACAAAAAATTATGCATAGTTTTTAGGTTTTTTTTAGTTTATTATCATTGGTCATATTTGTCGCAGAATTGACAACAGTTTAAATAGATGAATATGAATGAAAATGGATGTGTGTAGCTGAAGATTGGGCTCGGTTGTGTATCTTGTATTATAGTAGGCTTGTGTGCGGCATTGGACTACCACAAGTTGATAATTGTTGGTGAATCAATTATATTTCTTCTAAACTGTAATAATGTTAATTAAAAAAAAATGTTATGTCAAGGAAGTTAAGAGTTTTAATTAAATTTAATTTTCATTGAAGGTAATGGCTTTTAATTCGGCCGGTGAAGGACCAGAGAGTGAGCGGTACTTAGAGCGGACATTCCGCAAAGCGCCACAGAAACCACCGGCCTCTGTTAATGTTTGGGCTGTCAATCCTAGCACTGTACGCGTAGTCTGGCGATATGTGCAACCTACTGAGGAAGAGGAACCACTCATTGGATACAAGGTAATATTGTTTTCTTGCAGTGAATCTCACTGACTTTTTTTTATGGGATAGGAAGGCAAACGAGCCAGCATGTCACTAGCTAATATTAAATATATTTTAAATTATATATTTTAAAATGGTTTCCAATTTGTGCATTAAGCATGGGAATTAAGGACACACCCCTAAATTTTAGGAAGGCCAATCTGCAGCTGTGGACTGTTTTACAACTTTTTAACACAGTCCATATAACTTACACATTAATAAATTAAATGTATAAAAATGTAATAATACGCTTGTACATTAATAAATAAATGTAAATGTTTTAAAAAGTTATAAAGTTGAGTTACCATACAATGATTTGAATGTCTTTTCAGGTGAGAGTGTGGGAGATAGACCAAGACATGAGCACTGCTAATGATACTCTTATTCCTGTTGAACATAAACTTGAAGCTTATGTCACAAATTTAACACCCGGCAAGTCTTACCATTTGCGAGTGCTTGCTTACTCCAACGGTGGTGATGGTAGAATGTCCTCGCCGCCTATAACATTCCAGATGGGTGATTACCACAGTGATGCATATGGATATTACGTTAGAGATGCAGCGTTTAAACATCATAGCCTCACAATGGAAATACTCTTGTTGTTGTTTGGTATACATTTCATTCACAATTATTTCTCATTGTGATTTAAAGAAATCTCTTTTATAATATATAATATTTGTTACAATAAATATATGTTAATCGACTTGGTGGGAGGGGGGGTATTTATGTCCATTTTGCATGTAATATTTTTATATAAGTATAGATTTTGATTTTTTAACTTCTGTCCAATTAATTTTTAGGTTGTGGTATATGTCCTGCCATTTGCTTTTTATTTTTGATACCATTTTCAAAATTCGATTTTTTTATCGAACTATTAGATTTATGACTTGAATAAACCTATGTACATTTAAGGGTTTTCAAATACGAGTAGATTTTTTATTTTTACTGTTGATACTTTATTTCTAATCACTATAGAATTTAAAACTATTTTTATACTTTATTAAATAACATTTTAGTGACAATAAGTATGTAGATAATGATATTATAGTGTAAGCATATATAAGACTTTTTTTATTATAGTTTAAAGTCCATATCATATAATGAATCTCTTAGATATAAAGGAGAAATCAGCTTCTAATTTTAAACCACCAATCCGAGCCATTTTATGAGATAGCTGCTAGATTAAGATTTAACTTTTCAATGACGTGGGCTTACATAATTTTTATACGATGATAGTACAAAGCAATATATGAATAAATTATATTTTTTGTGTAAAACATTTTGACAACTCTCAAGTTTGGATAATTGCTCTGTACATTGTGTTGCTTATTCGTAAATTATAAAGACTTTGTTACTGATTGTAAGATACCATATCTTTGTTCTCAAGTAATCATTTTAAATGTATCATATAAATGCCTTATAAATGTTAAATAGTATGTGTACGATGTTTATAATAAACAAACCCACAGTGATTCATATTTTTATTATTTACCTTATCGCTTGAGTTATCACCCACACCTGTATGTTGCATACTTCAGACAAGGTACTGCAAACTACTGTGAATTATATATGCTGCTCCAGGATGCTTGAAAATTAAAGGGCAGCATGTCTGTGGTTCCATATCCTCATTATGTCTCCAACTGTCAGTATTCACACTGATATAGCGGGTATCATACTAATTAACATTTGTTGTAAGTCAAGTGTTATATAGGTCGTGGTTTCTACTCTACCACTGGACTATTAATGTGTAAATGATTATCTAAAGTGAAATGTTTAACATGAATTCAAATCTTCTTTAAAAAAAAAAATTAGTGGAAAAATGTGTGGTATGAATATCAGCTCTTAATGAGATTAGTTATTCTTCAAATGATCGAGCATTTTGCCAAATTCTAGAGTTTAATAGTGTGTTATACACATTTAAACATTTTTATTTAGTCCATTTAACTGAATGAGCTGTAACACTAGGGAGCTATCCCTTCTTGACACCTATTCAGAATCTTATTTTGGTATCCAATGATTCTGTGAGTTAGTAATGAACTAAAAATATCTGTTGTACACACGATCCACATAGATATTAAGAAATAATTTTACAATATAAGAAAAGTAAACCATTACATTCATCTAAACTGATCATATTTTTTTTTAAATGACAACAGGACGCCCATATTTTATTATTAATAAAATAATTGCGAGTTTGTCTATCTGTTTGTTACGCTTTCACTGCTACACCAATTTTGATGAAATTTGGTCTGGATCGTAGACGTTGATGCTGGTAGCCTGTTAGGCTTTTACAGCTTTATCGTATACAGTACCCGAGGACTAGGGGCCCTCGGGCAAGATGATGATTTGGTGAAACCTGCGCTAGTCGCAGGTTCCAATTTGACGTTCTGTCGATCGCGTGTGCACGTGTGTGTGCATATTATAACTTTAAACGTGTCATGATGCTACGTTAAACGCGTAGGGAGTTTTGGCCTAACAGTATGGTCCCTGGTAGTCCCCTAGGCCCTAAGGTCTAGGGGGTGAGAACCGACCGGGTACGTGAGCGAACCTCGTGTACGCGGCCGGTGTAGTGTTGTTACCTACGCTGAGTGCTCGGCTAGTGCCGGGGTGCGTGTGAGTGTAGGTGTCGTGGGGGATCCGAATGACGCCGTTTCGTCATCTGGATCGTGTAGTACGTTGCGCGGCCGCCGTAGTATGGGGGGCGCGTTTGGGTCGGGCGAGTAATTGACCGAGCGTACCACCAGTGGATTTGGGTGGGAGTCCGATCTCTCGAAGTGACGCTTCGAGAGGTGCTTAAAATACTGCTTGACACTCGGCAGGTTGAGGTCGCAATGTAAGTCGAGGTTGCGCTGGAACCACCTAGCACCGGTGGCTCGACGAATGAAGCGGTTTTGTATCGCTTGCAGTTTTTTGATTTTACTTTTGTGAACGTGCGCAAAGGCAACGCTGGCATAAGAAAGGATCGGACGGACGCATGTTTTGTACAGGAGTAGCTTGTGTCTGAGGGACAGCTTGCTACGGGCGTTGATCAATGGGTGGAGACGGCCAAGGACGAAGGCCGCTTTTGAACGAGCATTTTGGATGTGCTTTGCGAAACTTAAACGGTTGTCGAGGGTGACGCCAAGATACTTGACAGATTTCTTCCAAGGGATGGGTCTGCCAAAGAGAGTGATGTCGGAGAGTTGGCTACTTAGCTTGTGGGAATTTTTGGGGGTGCCCCTTGAAAAGTAAATCGCTTCACTCTTCTCGGGGTTGACCTCGATTTTCCATTTTTGGAACCATTCCCCAAGGGTGGTGGCCGCCATTTGTAGGCGTTTGGACACACGGTATTTTAATCTGTCGGAGGTGTAAAGCGCGGTATCGTCCGCGAATAGGGCGAGCGACACGTTCGCATGCTTGGGGACGTCTGCGGTGTACAGAGAGAACAAAAGGGGGGACAGGCAAGAACCCTGTGGTACTCCGGCCCTGAGGGGGCGGGGGGAAGAGCGCGTGCCTTCTACGCGGTATCGGAAGGTTCGATTGCTGAGGAATGCTCGTATGATGTGTACGAGCCTATCGGGTACACCCATGTGGTACAGTTTGTATAGCAAACCGTTGTGCCAGACCTTGTCGAAGGCCTTAGCTATATCGAAGAAAACTGCACCAGTGTTTACGGGTTTGCGCTGGGAAGCGCCGTCTAAGATATGCTCCGTGAGGCGGAGCACCTGCTGAGGGCAGGAGTGCTTTTCCCTAAACCCAAATTGTTCGTTTGGGATGAGATTGTTGGACTCGGCGTGTGATTTGAGCCGGCTCAGTACTACACGCTCATAGATTTTCCCCAGGGTACTGAGGAGACTGATGGGTCTGTAGCTAGCAGCGAGGTTCCGGGGCTTGCGGGGTTTTGGAATGCCGATGACGTCGGCTTCTTTCCATACGTCCGGGAACGAACTGGTCGTGAGGAGCACGTTAAATATGTTAATAATGATTGTTAGGAGCGGTGTCGTCAATAGTTTGACGACCCGCATGCTAATGCCGTCGGCACCCGGGGCCGTGCGGCTTTTGGAGTTTTTAATGATAGATTTGATTTCGTCGAGTGACACGGGTGCCAGTGGTTCGTCCGCTGGTGGTACAGAGTTTCGGCGCGTGACTTCGTCCTCCACATGCGCAGTGTGGATAGGATCGAACGATAGGGTTGAAGGGGTGCATTGGGCCTCCAGACTGTCGGCTAAGCACTCAGCTTTATCCGAATCATCAAACGCGAGCGCAGTGCTGTTAGATCTGACAAGCGGAGGGAGGGTCGCGGAGGAGTCTGTCTTGAGAGTCTTTGCCAGGCGCCAGTATGCGTGGTTGTCTGGCGATAAGTCTGCAAGCAGGTTGTCCCAGGTTTGGTTCCGAAACTCGGCTATGCGCTCTTTTACAGCCCTTTGTAGGCGGCGTAGCCGGGAACGGTTATCGTCAGTTTTGTAGAGATCGTACCGCCTAAGGGCGGTATTTTTAACTCTAATCAGACGCCTGAGATCTCCGGGGAGGGCCCAGCGGCGATCATTTGTCGCTCGGACCTCTTTCGAAGAGACTTCGATCGATGTGCTTATGTGAGCCGACAGAGAGTTGATTGCTTGAAGAGCAGCATTTTGGGAGTCTATGTTGGAGGGTATATTTTGTAAGTGGGCGGAGCTAGAAGACTCTAAGTTGGACGCTAGTTTGCGCCAATTAATAATTTTCTTTGTAGTGACCGGGGAGATGTGAGGTTGGCCTAGTTTAAGAAGTACTGGCCTGTGGTCAGAATCTAATTCATGGAGGGTTTCAATTGAGTGAATATCTAGTGAGATGTTTTTTAATAGGGTAATGTCGAGTTGAAATTTGGTATGGCGATAGGCTGCTTTTTATACCGAAACAATAGCTCTTATAGGATGCGATTTGATAGTTTTCGTGCAATAAACTGAATTCGGCGCGCGCAAAACCGTGGGTAGAAGCTAGTGGGCATATAAGCAAGTAAACAATGAAAATAAACACAACTTTTTAATGTTCTGTTTTGATCTCACATTAGTTATAATTATTTCTGTTACAACAAATTATGAAAAATAAAAATAAATTACCAGCTTCATTAAAGCAAAGTTTCTGTGACAGTAATTATTATTAAATTATATGCAACATATTTTTTTGTTATATTTTTCCGGAAAAGTAATTTGATTTAAAGTTGGTAATAGTTTTAAATAGGAATAAAATTCTTTGCCTGTTGTTATTTTTTGTTATTTCTGTTGACCTACGTTATCAATATCGCCTTCAGAACTGAAACCTGTAAGTGATTTTTTAAGAGGTCCACAATTTATTCATTAAAAAAAAGATGCTTTCTACTGAATGGATTTTCGCGCGCTTTCGGAAAACGACTATTTGGCGTCCCCGATTTTTGTTTGGGAATCTAACTTACGATCTCCCACGCCATGAACCCTCCATTCTAAACATCATTCATTGCGGCATTTGAATGTTCTAAGGAATAAAATACTATACGTGTAATGCGTGCAAAGTTTATAAATAATTGAAACTACTACAATTATAAGTTTTAAAGGCAAACGAAAAAAAAAAACGTGTCGATTGATGAACGTAATTACAAGCTCACCACAGACAGACATCAACATCAGAGGGATAGCAGAAGCGTTGTCGAATTTTGAGAAAGTAAATAAACCATTGAATGGTTTATTAAAGTATAATAAACAATTCTTGTTTATAATGCCCAGCTATATTTCATTATCAACAGGTGTTTCTCTACCTTTAAAAAAGTTATGAAAGTCTTAGTTTTCATACTAATCTTTAATGCAAAATAAATGTAACTAGTTCTTTATGGGGACGTGCTGTAGTAATAGCTTTCATTCGAGTTAGGCTTACGGCATAATATGCAATTGTATTGATTGATTGGATTGATTTCTTGGGTGTAAGTAGGTATTATTATAATAAAACAATTTAAAAACTTTTATTTTTACAAAACTTTATGTAACATGCAACATTGTATTGATATGACTGTCAGAGGTTTTTGTATTTTACTTTACGTTTCAAACATTTTGCATCGAAGGCGTCTAACGTATCAATATTGAAAGATTTTTTTCTTTTTAATAAATTCTCTTCTTCTATAGGTTGGATTTGCTTTAGAGGAAGTAAACCAACAGCAAAAGGTATATCTTCATGTAAAGTAGAATTAAGATCATCATGATCTTTAGTCTCTTTATTCAAAATATCATTAGTTTCATTTAAAATGCCTTTCCAGTTTTCAGCCTTAATTTTCACTGGTTCTGTCAAATCAATTATGGGGTTAGAAAATTCGGAATTAACCGTATTTCTGTGATCTCCACTATTAATAGAATCGTTACCAATATCTGAATTATTACAGTTGTCATTTAGTACAATCTTCTCATTTAAATTTGTACTATTCCATTCTATTTTTTCTGAAGTAACAGATTCTAAATAATTTGAATCTGGCTTTATAATTGTATTTTTGCTTTCATTTTGAAATACTTCGTCAACATCAAGTGTAGAAATGTTGAAGTCTGATTCGGATATTCTTTTGTCTTTTTCACTTGTTACATTGCTTTTATTCTCCGAATTAATCTTACTTTCTATATTCATTAAATCCTTTATAATATCATCTCTTTCTTTTGTTCTTTTATTTAACTCCGTATTCTCTCTGAATTCATTTTGTTCGTCGTCATTTTGTTTCGAACTAGATATTAAACAGTCAAGGGGATCTTCTTTAAACTCAGTGCTTTGTGGAAGCTGAAGACTGAAATCATAACAATCATCATTCCTTCTTAAAACATCATTACTTAGCGAGTTATACGATTGAGTTATATTTTCGTTTAAATTTGAAATTTTCGTATCTAATAAGGACATATTGAAACTCGTATCGAGAGACGTACTAGGGCAGAGCTGTTCCATGACTCTTGCCTCGTTTAGTTGCTGTTCCTCATAAAACTTTTTAACATCGTCGCTCATGGATTTTGTAAAGAATTGTATATCACTATCCATACATGAGAAATCGTGAGAATTATCAGGATTCATAGAATTTTGAGCTTCTTGTAACCCCTGATCTAGAACATCGTAGTTTTGGTGTTCATTAAAGGAATCTAGGTTGTCAGGTAATATTGCATTCAAGCTGCTAATTGCATCATCGTGATTACTAAATTGTGCATTTTCTTTATTATAAGTACTATCGGAATTATAATTCTTAGAGCTCAGTAACATTTCTCCCCTCTCTATAGATTTAGATAGATCGTCTATACTTTTGATTTCGCTAGGATCTGATACCTTTTCTATTATATTCGGCTGCTCAATGACTTCATATTGTATTTCGCTACTTTGAACCATGTCTAGAAGAACTTGTTCATTGACGTTAATATAGGAACCGTCCCCTGATTCAAAGAGAATAGGTAAATCTGTAGGGAGCCCAGCATTCTTCAAAGCATTTACGTACTGTGACATAGCGGTTGTGATACCGCTGGTTACAGTTTCATTTGCAACATTCGTCCCACTGTTATTGGAGTAACTTGACGCTAAAGTGTTGTTTGCCAATGAATCTTTTGAAAAATTCATACTCTGATCGAGAGGGTTTGTTGAGGCAGTTTGGTCCATGTACATTAGATCGGTATCCATATTTAAATAATTGTTCGGTGAATCCACGGAGTCGCATATGCTGTTAACGGCTTGCGATAATGTAACCTGGTCCATGTAATCCTATAAAACGAAAGAAATTATCATTATTAATTTATACCTTGTTATATAGTTATTTAATCTAAGATTAAACTACGAATTGAATTGTATTGAAATGTGATTTGTTTGTACGGCTCTAGATCCTGTACCACAAATCAGCTTTTTAACATTCATTAAAAATAATATTTTATTAGCTCAATTATGATGGGTTTTGAGACTGATGATTATGGACCTGAGGACGACTTTCTTCAGGAGTAGAATACCACAAGCTGATGATGACGAATGAATGAAGGTCAATTATCACTTATTGACTTATTGGCATGTTAGTGGCGAAACGGTAAGAAATGAGGGATGACAATATTTGGAAAAATTAGTCAGATAGGCTTTGAAGCAAAGAAATTAATCGGTTTAGGAGACGCCGAAGAATTGATCACTGGGCTGGCTAAACTATATACCCTAAGGTGTAATTTAGGGTGAAAGCTTGTACCTTCTAACAAACACAAAATGAGTCGTGCTAATTTTTTAGTATTTTTAAAAGACTGTATGAGAGGGCCCAGGCCATGACCGCTGTAGGGCAAAACAAACTGTTGGGAGCCCGCGGGTCTAAGGTACTTAATATCAAGGCATATAGAATAAAAGTAACCCTGTTAAATGGTTTTCGTAAATATCATGCAAGATATTTAAAGATTTCAGAAAAACTATACATTTCAACTCGGTAGAAAAATGTCAACATTGATATTTTTCGATCTTATATCCTATGACAATTAACAATATAGCAATTAACAATTATTTACAATTAACAATTATTGACAATTAACAATTATTTTCTTGTTATCATATTTCAATCAGTAGGTTTCTAGGCAGGTATAATTTATGTGGTGTTTCTGAAGAAATCTAAAATTATTTTTTACAGGATTCGAGACTGAAATAGTAGTGTAAAGCGTGTAGCTACCTGCATATGTCTCGTTTGAAGGTGTTTCAATTGGTGTATGGCCTTTCGTGAGTCTTGTTCTCGGCGCAAGAGGGCGCGCTCCGCGGCCCGACCCAAGGCACTACTTCCATCCCAGCCTCCAGATCGCTTCAATACAAATATACACAAATTGATAAAATAATATATAAATCGCCGACATGTATGTACGCGCATAACTTCAGAACGGCTGCACCAAATAAGATAATTCTTTTTTTGTTGTTTGTTATTATCGGGGTTATACAAACCTTGTATAACAGATAATTTTCAAAAATTTGTACGGAATGACATGTTTATGTTTGCTTTTTTAGCTCTGTGATTTGTCTTGTTCTGAGGGACAAGAAGCGGTGGGTTGGGCAGGTGATATGAAGTGACGTGTTAGGTGAGCGACCAATGTCGCGCCCTATTTTATTTTGATCAGCGGTTATTTGTCTACGAAATCCTGTGGTATTTTATGCTTTAAGCGTCGTTTTGTTCCTTCGGAATTCATCAGAGATTGAGCAAGAACATTGGGGTGGTTTTGTAGTCTGCCTTTATAGGCGTTTATATACTTTTCGATTTTCTTTTACTCTAAGTACTTGGAGGTCATACTGTATATACAATACTCGTTAGGCACAAACTAGGGAGCGTTTGTTATGATTCGTTGTGCCGTGTTCTGAAATCTCTGAAGGATTTCGATCTTTAAATTTGATGCTGTTCCCCACAGTTCAACTATATGTCCAGATTGGTTTAAGGATTGTCTTGAATTTGAGGAATTTGCTTCCTAAGGAAAGCTGTGACTTTCGCCCAATGAGCTAATTGAGTTTTCTTATTTTTTATCCTAGTACCTACAAATTTTTGAATGTAACGTACTCTGAAGCTGGGACGACCTCTTCTCGGTCGGATCACACGCGATGTATCTGAGAAGTCCATATTGCTCGAAGTCGGTACATTGGCGTTTTCAATATCAAAAGGTATTCGAACAACCATGTCCTGTAGGTAGACCAAAATTTAATGTAAATAATGATGCTTTCTGGGACATGATTTAAGAACAGATGTATGTGTAATATTATTGCCTTAATAAGGGCGTCTGGCCTTAATAGTACATTTGGGTGTTAGTCTTATTATGGATAACAAAACAATTCGATGATAATCATGGAGATTCAGTTTTGTCCAAGTTAGGTTTCTTGATGACGCAACGGCTGAACGTTCAATCCAAAAATAAAGCTCTTATTTTTCCGATTTAGCTTGTTATGGCAACTTCATGGAGGGTGAGGCAAATTTAATCAAAATTATAATAATAAATAATCATAGCATAGCATAAAAAATGCCGTATGGTCAGTTATATAACGGGAAAAGAAAAGAACCTTATTAGTTCGCCCAAGACTGTCTACCGGCTGACCAGAGCTCGATGGCACCGTTGCGATTGGTGGTTTCGGTTCGACCGCATCCTACGAAAGGAATTCATAACACTAATTGAAAAATAAAAGCGATTTTAATATTAAGAAAAAAACTAAAGTTTCAGTTTAAAGATTAGTTACCATAAACAAAAAAGTCTAACTGATATTATATTATTGAGGCGAAATTATTATATACAACATGAATATACTTGTAAATGTTAAAGTTCTTTAACGAATATGCCAAATCGTAAATTTAGTATTTTGTTTATAGGATAGAAAAATAAAGCAAGCGTGTCACAAGATCGAAAGAAGTCAACGCCGCCATTAATATTTGCAACTCTATACGCAACACAGAAGTCTCGCCGGCCTTTAAGAAATATTTAGGTTTATTTTTTAAGTTTTCCAATGTGGATTTCAGGAAGAAATTTCGGGAAAAATAAAACACCGCTTTAGATCGCCACTCATCTTAGATACTCTTCTATTTGATGACTTGTGCGGTAATGAAATTCAGCAGAAGGCTTTATTCCGAACGATTCATGGAAACATTTCCCATGGTAATAGATGCAAACGAAAATAGATGCAATTTCAAAAATCTAGCTGTATACAAAAACTTATAATTTTCCAGATGTGACATAGTTCCTGCTAATAGTTAAATACAAGATAATTATACTATGTTTATTGATGTGAATATTATAGTTGTACCTGCGAATGTAAGTTGATAAGTGATTGTGGAGGTCGATTAATAACCACCGGTGGAGTAAAGACTGGTAGTTCACCTACAAAGCCACAGATTTAAATTAATCACTTTTAATGTGTCAACTGTTTGAGTTTCTATAATCGGTTTAATTCAGACAAGTAGGTGATTAGCCCGCCGTGCCCTAGTCTGTTGGCGGGGCTGCCGCCTCTTAGTCCAGACTGACTCGGTTTTCTTTGGGTATGCTCCTTAGTTCTGTTTTTAGGCGCAGAACGCTCGTCCTGTGCCCTGCATGCTTAGCATCTACAGCTCGAGGGAGCGGTTACGCAGTTGCGCAGCTGTAGAAGCTCCCGGGGTGGACGACGGGGATGTGGATGACTCGGATTGGCTGAGGTTCTGCTCTCCCTTGGTGTCCCGCAACTGACACAGCAGATGGATATTTGGCATTTTATAGAGAGCCTCGACTCACTTAATCGGAGCTCCCACCAAAACCATACCTCAGCTTCCCACCTCCAAGACCGATCCCAATGGAGAAGCACTGTGGACGCCCTCTGCCCCACCTAGGGGACATAGGACCATATGATGATGATGAATGTGTGAACACAAATTAATGTACGAATGAAAATAATAAAAATTACCTTTACACAGTAATCATGCGTATGATATAGTTTAAAAAATCAGATTAGGATTTGAATTTATAAATATTAACTTAAAACATTTTACTTTATTCAATTTTTATACTCTTTCCCTTTTTTGGTCATTAATTCATTATGTAATTTTTTGTTTATAATACTTATTTTCAATGATATAAAGTTAATTCAAATTCTTAATATTTCATTTTTGGAGGTACAGACATTCATCCATCACGCTTGTCCAAGGTGATTTTAGCGGGGTTACGTGACTCAGAATAAAATACCTGTAGGCCATACAACTATTTATCTCGATGCTGGGATCGAACCTGTGACTATTGAATTCGTAGGCGGCTGTCCCGCCAATGAGCCAATTGGTCGTAAATTGAACCACATGAAGGTTATGTTTAAACAAATAATATGGAAATTAAAAACTATATAATTCAAGCTAAGTTTGAAAATAGTAAATATAGTACAAATCATTTAATACTATATTAAAATTGCTGTTTTGTTAATTGGGATCACTTTGTTTTAAATATTTGTATTTTTTTTATGGGATAGGAAGGTAGACGAGTAGGTGTTTCGGCTTATAGAAAGCAATCAATGCCGCCCATAAAATGTTATATTCAATTAATTTGTTTTAAATATTTAGAGTTTATTTAGATGTAGGTATCGACTGAAGTTGGAAAAAATGTATAATTTATGAGAATATAATTGCACAAAAATATTATTCTCATAAGTTATACATTTACGTAGAGCATTCACTTTGAGCCCAATGTCAACGTAAAGTATTATCAAATTTTTTTTTTCAATTTCAATTTTTTTCAATTTACATTGTCCCTAATATAAACTTCATCTAATATTGTTTGTTACTTGAGTATCGGGACAAGAAAAATTACGCATTAATACATGCACATTCACTTACTGTGATTAGCGATACCAAGCCCTTCTTTAGTTACTTTAGACAAGCCCTTGATTTTTAAAAACTGCGCAGCCGACACTAGTTCGTCTAAGTTTTCTTCCAAACATTGAGTTTTGCCACAATACATGAATTCTACCAATGATTTCAATACACTGAAGCGCATTTTTAAGATTATTAGCGGCTCTCCGCTTTGCTTTTGTAGCACTTCCTGCCAATTGAAGTTTTTTAATTCATTAATAGTTTTATGTCATACAAATAAATGCAAATCATAAGTAAAATTTACCTGAAAATAAGCACTACTTGCTGCAAGAACCGCCTTATGTACTCGTAAAGTGTGTGAACTACACATAAGTGTCATATCCACTAATGATTGCATTTGCAACAATTTACCAAATCTAGACATTAGATGCTCGGAATAATCTTCATAATGGAGACTATATCGTATTGGTGCCATTCCAAATGCACGTTACCTGTAATAATATACATGCAATGCAATGCAATAATAATACACATGCAGGGATCTTCGACAGGAATGACAGTTTATATTCAACTTGAGCTTGATAGGTTAAACAAATGAAAATCGAAAATGTAAAAGAATATTATTTAAAACTTATTTATGGAAGGCGTTTTAACCTGACCAGTATTTTCTGAAAAAATTTATGACTTACTATTATTATATCTTTATCATTTTGTAACTTATTACGATTTACAAAATCGAGATTTACGAAAGATCATATCATTTAATTGGTTTTTTTTATTATATTTATATTTTATAAATATTTTTATTGTAAATCTTTTTAAATTAAAAAAACTTCACCCAACATTAATAACTATAAAAACAAATATTGTAATTAATATTTAAGGATAATAAAAATAAAATAGAGATTTTCATTGACTTTTTAATTGTTTAAAAAATACAGAAAAAAATAGTACAACTTTAGAAAATGAATTTATTACAAATTTGTATTTGCCGTGGTTTAATAATAATAGATTAACGAGAGAAAAAGTATAGAACTTATTTTCTTAAATATAAGTTACAACAGATTGTAATTGTCAATTATGCTATCACAGACTAATTAAGTACTGAGAATTGAATACATATATGAAAAAAAAAATGCCACAAAATTTAAAAGTATCCTAAAATAACTGATTGTAGTTACAAAAAAAAAATTATACTTCATATTTTTAGTTTGAAATATATTATTTAGGAATGAATCGATTTGTTCATAAGGCACTTGGAACAAATACAGAGAGATCATGACCACCTGGTAATATTCAAACGTCACATATACAAGAAAACGAAAAAAGGTGTTACCTAAATGATTAAATATACGTTTACTCCACATATTCCACACATATTGCTTAGTTATTATTTATGAACTGTAAAATTATTAAAAATTTTTATAGAATCCAACCACATATAGCTTTATGAATTTGACAGTTAACATATTTAAATCGACTATATTTATATATGGAAGAATGTAATACAGCTATGCGAGAAACTTAATGAAATAGCAATAGATTCGGATCGTTCCTTAAATTATATTTTCAACATGAAGAATGTGGAAAGATTTTCCAAAATACAATCTCTATCACAAGATTAGCTATGCTCTTAAGGGCAAAAGCGTTAGCGAATTCCTAAATCTTCCCACATTACCCATAAAAAGGAAGATTTTAAAATACAAATTTGTAACATTTTCAATACTTTTAGTATCATCTTAGATATCAGTTTAGTATAATACGTTATCTAGCTTTTACATTTTACCCTTACATCCCTACGACGAAGCTCATAGACGCTGTAAAACAGCCGCAAAGCGTTCGCGTCCTTTTATACAATTCGATATAATTGGAACACATTCTGAGTAATATCTGTGATAGAAATATAAATATTTTCAAACATCATTTGTATTACTTTAATACAAAAAAAAAAAAGTTAAATTATAGAAAGTACTTTTGTTTATCGAAAAATATTTTTATTGCCAAAACTTATTGGATACTTGGCGCCATCTTCCTTAACTTCCATGTGATTTAGTCTATGACCAAGAAAAAAGTTTAACTTTACTTTAAATGTAAACCTTTGTTTTAAATAAAATATAATTGATTAAGTAACATCTTAATGTGTACTTTTATTTTCAAGGTTCATAGAAATACAATAAATATGTCGGAAATACATAAGCGGTTATAAATGGATATAAGCAAAAAAAATACTATTTTTCAAGTAAATAACACAACATGTAATTCTAATAATATATAAAAATATTTAACACAAAATGGACAAAAAATAATTTAAAAATTACGTATGTACGTATTATTTTTTTAAAATATTTTCTTGGTCTCAACCATGGCTAACAATAGAGCATATAAATGAGTGAGTGATGAGTACATAGACATTTTACTTTTTATTAATTACGGTACAAAAAATGTAAACACGAAACATGAACAGGGCTTTACAAATTCATTCAATTCAACACTACTAACTACATACATAGCGTATTAATAATTTTATAATTTACATTAAATATTAATTACACCGTCTGTACTTTAATATTGTCACACTAATACGCCAAATTATTCAATTAAATTCCATCCCAGATATCGCAGAACATAAATAGTTACAGCCGTTTAAGTTCGTTTGGGAAAATGTAATTTAAGCACATTCATATTTCGGGTTAGTTCCAATATTTATAGAAAAATATTCTCATTAATATTAAAACAGTTTAATGTTCGTTACTTAATATATTATTTCGAAATGCGTCAACTTGATGTTATAGGTTCCCACAAAATCAGTGAAAAATTTAATATTTTTAATGATATCACCATTCACAACCAAGATACACGAAATAAATATATTTTTATTATAAAATGGTAAGAAACATTTTTAAATGTTATATAATTTTTGTTGTGGGTACTTGGTATAACTTCATATTAATTTATAGATTAAGTAAACACGTAATTTTAACGTAAATATTTCAATTTAACCAAGCGGTGTGGCCTTTTTACGATATCATTATGGTTTACAAATATATATCCATTACGACAGATAACTACAATAAATTATATATTACCGTAGTCAGTAAAAGTTTTTACTTAATCTATAAAAATGCGGAATAATTCATTTCAAATAAAATAATAATTGTAGTGGGAATCCTATATTTATTAAAATATTACTATTAAAATGTGTTTGGAGCAATAGTGCGGGATCGATTTTCTTAATTATTTATATTTTAATCAGATTGACACATTAATTGACAGCTATAAAAAAGGATTTATTGTTGAAAAGCATTATCGTATTTAAGCACATTCGATATTATTGCATTAAGGTTAGAATTGAAAAAATATATATAAATGGGGATAGCGTAGAATATGATACGACTATGCGATAAAGTAATTGCATATGAACACTTTACATAGGTATGAGTAAGTTTGTACAATAGGTACATAGTATGTAGAAAAAATAGAGATTCATTTATAGAGATCGTTCAGTGAAACGAGACCATTGCTAGTTAAATCAAGTTAATTTGTTCACCGGAACAGGCCACTCACGCGTCGCATTATCGCCGCTAGCATGTTATCTGCGCATTTGTTATCTGCGTTTATTGGCAACAAGTATATTTCGCCTTCTCTATTCTGTAGATCCACACTCTCTCGTTGAGCCCCCAAGATAAACACCGACGGGAAAATAGACATATTATTTCTTGATCATATTATTATTTCATAAAATATGGACGATTAAACAGTTGGGAAAGGCTAGTTTATTATGTTATACATTTTCCATGGTATTAATGATAATTTATCCAGATGGTAATTTATTTTCCAAAATTGTCTTTTTTTAATTCCAAAACTTCTTTTGTTACGTATATTTTTGTTTTATTTATATTACAAATAAATGATAATTGATTGATTTATCCCTAATAAAACGTGGTCATTGATGTATCCACAAACAAAGTTGATCTAAATCGTCCAGGAAATGCACTGAATTTATATATATATATATATATATATATATATATATATATATATATATATATATATATATATATATATATATATATATATATATATATATATATACCTAATTTTTATTTAATCGTTAAGTATCTCTGTACTGTTAAATATGAACTGAACAATGGCCTGTTTCAGTGGCAGGTTATGTTAGTCCTATTATTAAAAGCAAATTACAATATTTACAACAGCCGCCAATAGATACACGTTGCGCATATCTAATATACACATTGAATATTATTTGGATCCAATGCCCCGCTTCGATCGTTGTGTGAATTGTACCAAAAATACATCAAATTAACAATGACTTGGACATTCTCTACGATAGTGTGGTACAGTTCACGCACCGTATTAAATCTAACGTTTATTTATAATATCTGATATATCTGCTTTCACTTTTTGTTATTGTTGTGTCCGTTTAATTAAAGAAATTAGGATTACATTTTAATATGTTTTCAGAACTATTTAGAATAAAGTAACTCCCATTGATGGTCCATAAATAATATACAAAAAAAAAAATATTTGTTCGTAATTTTTAACTTAAGTCTACATCATTGTGGAATACGTTAATTATCTATTATTTTTAGGAAATCCTCCGGCGAGATATGGATGCCTTCGATAGTATTATTATCAGTCGCGTTCGGGACGGTATGCTTGAGTTCTCCAAAAGTGTAAGTGGTTCGCATTTTATTTCCTCGGGATTTGGACGAGCGCTGTGCGGCAGATAAGGATGCTTCACAGTCGAGACTGGCACGTTTGTTCCAACAGAAGGGTTGACGAGGTTCCGCGCCAGCCGACATAGGCATCGCTAAATGTAAGCGAGATCTAGAAAGTTCGTTGTCGCTCAATTGTCGTTTCAGCCTATCCTTTCCCACCACTAACTGGAAGCCCCTGAGATTATCAACTTGCGATTTACAAATCTCCGTTTCGCTGGACTGTCTCTTCAATTTTGTCATATTTGTCTTCGGTTTATTAATTAGACTGTTCTGACGCGATGTTTTCTCCGTCTGTCTGGAATTAGCACTTTTGGTATCGGGGCGGCTACTTCCGGAGGAGCTAGTGGTATTTGTGTTGCATGTGTTAGTATTGTCTCTTCTCAATGTCTCTATAATATTGTAAAAGTGTTCAAGTTCGTTAGCACTGTTGTTCCTGGATCTGCTAACGTTGTTCGTGCTGTGCCTGTGCGGTCGAATTTGAGCTCTAGGTAAATGGCCGTAGCTATTTTGTCGTGAAACGCCTGCGGTGGTTTGTCTCCGTGGCATACTACAACTCTTCGGTGCGAACGCGTCTTGAGACATCACGACGTTTTCGTACACATGTGTGTTACTATCGAAGTCTTCTTGTGATATGAGGTTCTGTTGACTATCTGTCGTTTCACGCTTTTGACCGACAGAATTGCTCTTTTTATGCCCGTTTCTTACTTTCACTTCTGTTCTCTTTTTTCCTATCTTACAGTCACTGGCGCTTCTTGGCAGTAAGTTTTCGTAACCATGTACTTTATGCTCGTTCTGTGTCTTCTCTGGTTTGGAACTACTTATTGTCGTGTTGTCTACGCTAGTCCTTATTGAACTGGGATGTTTGGTAATCTTATTATTAGTGTTATTAGATTTTAATAGGTCAGCAGTATCAGGTTGTTGAATCAAAGCATCGTGACGTTTTCTGTCAAGGTCAGGCTTGGAGGATTTATCAAGAACTACTTTAGTTTTATCACTCTTGCAAATCTTCACACTGAATCTGAAAGGAGGTTTGAAGACTACTTGGAGCCTGGCTTTTTCTCCGGAAAGGAGATTAGTTGCACTTTTGGACGGTCTTGTTTTTCGTGATCCTTTTACAGTTTGCCGGTTAGCTCTTTCAGTTAGACCTAATGGAATGGATTTAGATTTGGGAATGATGGTCGGCTGCGGTGAGCTAAGCAGCCACTTTTGCACTTTCGACAGCGCTTCTGTATCCTTTGTGGGTGATGAAGGATGTTTTTGCATGGAACTGTAGTCTATTGTTTCCTTTTTCAGTTTAGCCTTTCGTTTCTTTACTTTGCCCTTGTGTTTGGACAACAGAATGTGTTTTGGTGATTTTCCCTCTGCGTTAGTTACTACTGCGGTGTTTTCTTTGGCTACCTTGTGAGTTTCATCGGTTTTGGATAGATTACTTGGCTTCTGAAACAATGGGAAAAGATTCGTATTTTATTGCCATCGAAAAATGTAATTGGCAAGATTTCTAGTCTTAAACTACCTACCCTCTTTTTATTGACATTATATGACGGAGAAGCTTTATCTCCTGGTTTCGTCTGATGATCTTTTTTATTGCGATAAGCCCGTGTCCGTAGTGCTACCTTTTTCTTGAGAGGAAGTTTCGACCTGAAAAGATAGAACAATGTCAATTTTTGAAGGTTCATGCCGAAAAAAGGGTAAGATGAAGCTAAAACTGTGACAGGCCGAGGACGATCAGCAACGTTGCGAGATGTTCGGGTGAGCCTCGAGGCAAAGAAAATTTTTCCAAACATTAAAGATTTAAAACTGGTGAAAAATTGCTCGACGGACCGCCCGAACCGTAATACCTTCCGAGGCCGCCCTTGAATAAAAAATGGTGGCAAGTGCATGAGAAGACATGGGTGGAGAGAGAAAAAAAATAACGGAGAACAAATGCCGGCCAAACAAAGCTAAAATCGTCCTTTATAGGACAATTTCCCTAAAATTTGGCTGAAACGCTCGTATTTTTTGACATATAAAATTAAATTTCGTTTAGTTTTGACAAATGAAATGTAATTTTTTCGTCAGTCCACCAACAATCAAGCTTCTTTTTTTATTATTTCATAATATTTCTTATTATGTATATATATATATATATATATATATATATATATATATATATATATATGTATAATATAGGAATTAATATTATGCAGGCAGACGGAGAAGTAACGGCGAAAGAAACTCTGCATGTATCCTCTTTAATTGTATTTAGTTTTTCTCCTTTTTACGACGCAATAATGTGTATATATTAAACTTTATAGATAGTCTCATAGATAACCAGTGAAACTTTCAGTTGTGTCTTCTTCTTCTAAGAGTGCGTCTCCGACTTGCGAAGGTTGGCAGCCAATTCAGCACAAATTTCCTTTAAAGGAGGACTATTCTTTTCAACTTTCCTTTAAAGGTTGTGTCTAATTAAATTAAATCTCTATACAAGTGTAAAAGAATAATAAAAATAATAATACAAAATGCGGAACAAATCTGGGCAGATCGGTCTCAACAAGAAGAATCTGTTCGCAAGCTTTATGTGATTATTATCTTACCTAACAGCCGTGTGCACTATGAGCCCCTGGTCGGTCGCATCGGGTAAGCGGACGGTTTCAGTGGTTGATGAGTGTATGATGGTGACAGATTTCAACTTCTTGCCGTGACGGCCCAGGAAACGGGTGCTCGCAAACTGAAAACGGGAAACGTGTTATTTATGCTTTAAGAATGCTTTTAGAATAAAATAATCGTTTACATGAATATAGTAGACCTGCAGTAATCCGACAAACTATTGCAGGACGATGTCGGCATATCGAATTTGTCTGCCTAAGACCCTCTATAGTACGGAATTTTTTGAATAACAGTACCTTGTAATCCGACAAACTACAAATACAAAGGATAATAACGTACCAATCAACTTATAAAGCATTAAAATATTCATTTTTTTTTGTTTTAAGTTGATAAAGTGCGAGACAAAAGCTTTGTCCCTTAGTCTTCTCAAAAGTAAAACCTGTCCAAGTAGGCATTATAATAGTGGACATTTGCCGACATTTTTATGCAGAATCAACAGTGATAGATGTGTCGGATTACAGGGGCGCCGGATTAGACAGGAGTCTGGATTACTGCGGGTCCACTGTATTGTAAATGAATCAAAAATACGACAAACCTAGCGTCCTTATGGAGTGAAATACAAGAGAGAGACAATCATGAACTTTACAAAACTCCAATTATCATTTTGGTAATAAGATAAATTTATAGTCTATATATATATAAGTCGTATACATAGTTTAATGGCTAACAGACAATATGTAGCAGATTGTTCTAATTGATCAAACGAACCTAATATTTATTATAATGATGCCGAGGTATGATGTTGACTGAACTAGTAATATTTTACAAAACTGAGTGAAGAAGATCTCAATCAGTATAGGCGCAAATTTTAAGTAAAATTTGAAAAAAAAATTGCTTAAAATTTGCGCGTATAACGTGACATTGTGTATTTATTTCATTTTCATAACCCTTATAACGATTATATTGTATAATTGTGGTGATGTATTGTATACAATATAGTTCGATTAAGTGTAAGTTCGGTACATGTTTGCCTATATCGTCCCCTCAGAAGAACCCCGCAATATGCTATTACGACTATAATCGTAAATGATAATGCCGACAAAAATGGTTTTTTATAATAAAGCATTATGCTTTTTTCTTAATTACATTTTAATTAATTAAGTTTTAGGGCAATTCAATTAAAATAATTTGTTTACTATTTAAATTAGCTATGCTTTCTATAAATGAAATCTATACATCGATTAATTGCGGATTTATCTACTAAATCGGTATTTTTTTCCTGATTATTTGTATCTTCTGTGGGGCCATTGTTATAACGAGCGTGTGTAAATGTATGTGAGAAAAACTACACTTTGTAGCCTACAAGTTCCTGATTATGTTTGTACCTTAAAAATTTAATAATTGGTGACGTTAGGATTTCACTTCGATCTCAAGGTCAGTGTCGAGAATGCGGCAGCATCGCTATCGGGAAATATAAATTAAATAATATTCGTTAAATACATTTACGCCTAACATTCGTAAGTATATTAATCAAAATAAATCCTTTTCAATATAGTAGCATAATTTGTTCCCTAGTTAATATAATTAGATTTCTAGTGCAATAAATAAAATGTTTATTCTTCCTCCGCTTAAAAAAATAGCTGAATATTTTTCGATGAGTTGGTGTTCTGTTAAAAAAAAATAATGTGTTTTCCTCAAAAAATATTTATTCATCAATTTCTATTTTGTCTCCTTCAAAGTAATCCCCTACAGATATCGTTTTTTTCAATCCTTGAAGCAGTTTTGAAATGCACTATTTGGTTTGGCTTCAAGCTCTCTCAGCGATTCGGTTTTTATCTCTACAATCGTCGCAAAACGCCGTCCTCATAGGTCTCTTCAATCTTGGGAACAAGAAAGTCAAATCTGGTGAATACGTATATATGGTGTTATCGTTATACAAAAGCCATGAATTGTTTTGCCACAAATCCGGGGGCGTCTTTTTCGTATTTTTTCACACATTTTTTGACTGCACGACCTTGTGGTAAGAACTCCTGATACACTATGTCACGGCGTAGCGGAAGCCCGAGTAGTGGGGCTCTGATTTCCGAGGCCCGTTCCCACACCCCTAACAAATAGAGTGTGGATATCTTCGTATGCATTCAATCGCAGTCCGCCGCGAAACGTACCAAGGAGAGTATCCTCCGATCAGTACGCAATGAACTATCGTTTAGGAAGAACCCTCCGATCAGTCCGCAGTGGAATATCACCGAGGAGAGTATCCTCCGTTCAGTACGCCATATGCGTACAGACTATCATTGGGGAGATTTCCTCCGATACCTTTCTAAAAAAGTTTTGCTGTTAAATTACCATCAGATCACGTGCTGTGAATTTTAGATTTGCTAAACGTATTAGTGTTTGTGGTTTTTTAAAAAAATAATCCTGGCCTAAGTTAACAAGAATACATAAATATTTAAAAGTTTCAAAGGTACAATACAATAATCATTATCACCACTCACCAGCAGCGCAAACACCGCGAGCAGTATAAGCAACACTGCGTACCAGTGCCGCAGCACCCACCGCTTGAAGCCGGCGATGCTCTCGTCGGACAGCAGCAACTTACGCAACGTCGCCAACGGGCCTGACGGGTCCACTTCGCGACACCGTTGAAACACGTCGCAGTAACTGAAATAATACATGTTATATATTTTTTTCTTATAGTTTCGTCTTAGTGAATCCCACGAGCCGCAAGGGAGGATGGAGGTCAGCCACAGCAGAGCCCTGCATGCCCGGGACGGACGGCACGCTTGCGATTAGGCATTGCATATATGTTATAACAATAAACATATGTACATATTATGTTAATAATTTATTTTCCGTGTCTTTATAATATTTAATAAAAATATATTTAATTAATAGCGATATTTAACAGCGTTTTAAAAATATTTCTTCACCCGTTGTCTGCTTACGAAACACAGAAACAAAGTTTGTTTTTGTAATACAAAGTAAAAGGTAATTGAATATGAATGAATGTCAATCTACCAATACTGATCTTTATTTTGTAAATCCTAGTTTCTTTTCTTAATCATAATAATAAGCATGATACCATCTATTAGTTATATTGCGATTTAAAATGACGCAAAATAGTAGACGGAAAAGAATTATCTAATTTGGTGCAGTTGTTCTTAAGTTATGTGCCTAAGATAGATTATATAAATAAATTTACTAAAATAAGTTACTAGATTTATTGATCAATGTTTGTGGTTTGTTAAGCTATTTTTTCGCTTTAAAATCGGATAAACAACGTGAATATATCTCACCCGTTATAGTCATTGCAGGGTGTTCCCGGTTTGGCATACATGTCGGGCACATCATAGGGCGCAATGTTCCAGTGGAAGGAAGACAGGCAAGGCCCTCCAGGTCTTCGGCAGCACAGCTCGCACGCCGATCGAGGATCGTCCTTGCGGGGTGTACATTGGCACGACTCCAAACCATACGCCAAGCAGATTGAACCGGTGCACTCCTGGAGTTGCGCAAATACATAACTTTTCGTTATTAAGGATTTAAATTACTTAGTGGTCGGTGAATAAGGATTTCTGCCCATTAATAGTCAAAAAGTTTTTTGACTAGTTTGCCGTTATTTGTCTAAAGGATTGTAAAACTCCATCGAAAGAACTCACAAGCCGCAGGCCCCCACTTTGCAGATAAATGACGACAAATAAATACGAAGAAGTCAGACAGAAGAATAACCCGGCGACATAACGGCTTTTCAGTCTCATAAATGCACAGGGGATAGGCTAGCAAAAGTCCCTCAAGTGAAGTCAAGACTGAAGCCTGAATCGATATCGGAGACGGCGGATGACTCGGTGAAACACCTCGTGGACGATATTTTCTTTTAGTGCTGCGATGATTGTTAGGTTTGTTTTTAAGACTTTATTGTTGTGATACCCCCACAGAAAAAAGTCCATAGCAGTGCGAGATGTGGCACCATATTTTGAAACCATGTGTGTGTAGTGAACGCTGGATGTTCCCTCAATATTCACAGAAAATAATTAGTAATTATGCGTAAGTAAAAATAATTAGTAAGTTTTTACTGATTATTCGATCTAACTCTTCCTTCGGACATCCTACATATTGATCCCGATATGGAAACTGGAGCTGCGGTCATTGACTCCGAAAGTGGTAACGTCGCTAATGAGCCAATTAAGCGATCACTGACGGTATACGCATTCTAACGTGTACCTGAGTAATTCAGCTAATTCCGTCAACACACTAATGTCCAAGAGTGAACTGGTATGGCTATATAGTCAGACTTTTGCCAAAGAAACGAAAGAGCTTTTCGAACTTTTGGTAAATTTCAGTGAAATCGGCCCATAAATAACGATTTTAACTTTGTATGGCGGCCATCTTGGTTTCCGCCATTTTTGATTTCTTCTCCCCCCACCTATGTATTCGCACTTATCACCAAGTTTTGTTCGTGGGCGACCCCCGTAGGTGTTACGGTTCAAGCAGGCCGTCAAGCAACTTTTTATCAGGTTCAGATTTTCAAGGTTTGGATATAATTCCTCTGCCTTGAGCCCTATCCTAAGATGTCCCGAACAAACTTACCCTCTATCTCTTATAGTTCGTATAAGTGGTAATGAAGTTTTATATAATATTGAATAGGTTGATTGATAATGGTAGATCAGTGTGGCTGTGGAGATACGTACCCCCATGAAGCACACGAGCTCCTTGTCACAGCGCGTGCGGTTGGGCTTGTGCCTGCTGGCGGGGCAGGCGGCTCGTTTGCCGTCGCAGTGCGCCGCGTCGCGGCACCCGTTGTCCGAGCGGCACTTGTCGCCAAACTTGAGCGTGCACGAAGCCGTGCAGCACGGACCCTAAGGTTAATAAAACTGTCTATGAACAAACTACGATGTAAAACAAATTTACGTCGCGCATGTGGATGGAAGGATCGGTAGGGGAAGACCAAGGAAAACATACCTTGACCAAATTACCGAAGTTTTTAAGGAAAAGTAACAATGACTCGGACATTCTCTACGATAGTGTGGTACATTTCACACACCGTATAAGTTTATGTATAATATATGATCTGTCTGCTTTTACTTTGTGTTAATGTTGTGTCCGTCTATAATTAGGATTACATTTAAATATGTTTTCAGAACTATTTAGGATAACGTATAATGTAACTCCTGGTGAAGGTTCATAAATAAATTAAAAAAAAAGTGTAATCAAAGGTGGTCGAGTCTGATACCTGGCTGGGACTGCAGACGCTGTGCTCGGTGAGCGTGCACGGCTTGTAGTGGGGCTTGGCGGCTTGTGGGCGGCAGCACACGTCCGTGCACTCTGACGCCCAGCCGCAGTCGCACTCCTCGCCCTCCTCCACCACACCGTTGCCGCAGATCGCCGGTTGTGGTTCTGTATAGTCAAATATAAATATATAAATTATATATGTAAATTAACCCTTTGTGAAGCTATACGTATGGTCGCGCCGATAGTTATGGTGTACGTTCGTATAAATATTGAATAGTAATGTAAAATAGGCTTGGGCGTGTCGGGATCGCTTAAAGGTCTTTACTTGCGATAGCGTCGTGTGACGGATCGTTCATTTCCCTTTAAAATGGCTGCCACATTCGTCATTTTGTGACGAGAGCCTTCTTGTGGAGACCGATCTGCCTGAGTCGCAATGACCGTGTGCAGTGGCGTGTTCTCGTATCGAAAGCTAACTTTGGGTCAAGACGTACTTCGAGTTCGCAACGTCTCACGTGTACCAAGCGTCTTATGACTTTTCTCTATTTAATGTGAAGCATCTTATAGCGGGGTATGGGAGTAAAATCGTAGACCAAAACGTCGTCTCGACTTAGGCTACGCTCCCCTCCACTGGACTCTATACAGGATCACTTACACTTGGCTTTGAGCATACGTTAGGGACCAAGCTGTCGTCAATATTTGACACCTACCAAGCGTTCTACGACGCTTCTCTTTTTTAACTATAGGCGTTCATCGGTGCATACCTGTGAAGCAACCTTTGGGCGAGCGCGCTTTGTTGTTGAGCACGGGGTCGATGGCCCGGAGCGAGCACGGTGAGAATTTGTTGTTGTTCTTCCTGTCGCCGCTAGTGGCGCGCGCGAACATTATGTAGTTGCCGTCCTCGCCGAACGGCGTGCACACCTCGGGATCGTGCTGGAATAAAACAAATCAAAACACGATTATAATGCTTCGAATACACATTGTACTTTCGTTAGAGATCGTAATTTTTAACACACTTTAACTCTTTCGCGGCGCAGCGCTCAGAAATGAATTACCTTCTAAGCAGCCGGCGCGACGGTGGAAGATCAAACGCGCGGTCAACAAACGCTTAATGTTTTCAGAATCAGACTTAGAACTACTTAACAGAAGGCGTCCCTTGTTGTATGTATCATGATTTTTACATTTGTATCCAATTTCTCTAAAAATTTCGGACAAGTCAGAATCCATACTATCGCAGTTCATATTTGTCGCAAATTTAAATATCTAATAAATATCTGCACAAGAAGTCAGATATTTTTATATGCGCGCATCAAAAACAAACGACTTAATTTTTGGCATTTTTGGGCAGTTAATGATAAAAAGTTTCTATAGTTGAGCACCAAAAGGCTTTATATATATAAATGGAAAGTCTTAGATATAATAGGTTAGTCTCGTTAAAACTCAAAACTCCGATTGGTACAATTCTTTTTATTTTGTTTGCTCTAATACAGGGAAGGTTTATGAATAAAAAATATATGCAAACCTAAAAGAACACCTGGAATCACAAAAATATTTAAAATTGCCAACTTTGTATTTCCAATAACTGTAAACAGATGGCGTTCGTGACGGCTTTATCGTCTAACTGACGTGTTATAAAAAAATTTGTTTGCGATTTTGAAAAGTTTATTGGATTTTAATTTGATATTATATGTCGCGTGATTGCTTTTCGGAAACCTAGCATTATTGCATATTTACGCACTGAAAAACAAAAAAAAAATATATATTAGTAGTTTATCAGTAAGCTTCAAATTAAATAATTTATTTTATCATTCATGTAAATATAAACTTTCATCTAATATCTAAAATTCACAATAATACATTATGCAGCCAGGTCGAATTTTCGAAAATTCATCGAAATGAAGTTTGAAGATCGATTATGATTGATAATCGCTGAGCAAAATTTAGTATAGTACACATAAATTGTAGGTGAAACGAAGTTCACCGCGTCATCTAGTGTAATATTAAAAAACATATATATGCTTACCGGAGAACCAAAATTATGGCCAATCTCGTGAGCTAGAGTCACATGCGAGACGGCCGGAGGCACGTGCTTGCCGTAGTTCAATAATGTCACGATACCCGTGTTTAGGGACTTCATGCTGCCGCGGTAGTGCTGCAAGCATAATAGGATTATAATAAAATTCATTGAGGAATAACAAAGAAACCGAAGACTCGTGTAGTTCGTGGTTTCGTGTTTCCCATGTACGGAGCAGAAACGTGGACGATATAGCAGTAAGTAAGGAGAAGATAGCCGCATTCGACATGTGATGTTGAATGGACAGCGTTCCACGCTAATGTGTCTATCCTTAAAGAACTTGCAATCAAAGACCCTTTGTCCACAATATGCTGACCCCGTATACACAGTTATTTCGGACACATTATCCGCCACCAAGATGAAAAGTTGGAGAAATTGATCATTTGTACAAACGATACGGGTAAAAGATTCAGGCGTAGTTCCCCGATGAGATGGTCTGATTAACTGAAGCAAAATAAGTCCAGTTTCGTGGAACTAGCCGGATTAGCTACCAACCGCAACAAATGGAAGGTCCTAATAAACCGCTGGGTTGTCTGGTGATCGCGACCTTTAGTCATGAATAGAGAGAAAGAGAGAGATGGTGTAATAAGTACACTATATATCAGTTTCAGGACTCACCCCATTCTTTTCACATACACCACCGGCGTTTTTGAGGTCACCAGTCCAAGCCAGCCCTAGAGTACCCATCTCAAAATCTCTGTACGTGAACATGTACGCTAGACAGAATGCATCGTAGTCTTCCTCTGTGAAAATTCATTCGATTAGTTTGAATTACGAAAACGCATCAATAAAAGTGTTTTTGTCCTCGGAGTACTCTCACCTGAAAAAAGTTCTAAATATTTTTCGACGCCATAATTATTAGGAAACCTGTACGCGGAGTCTTTTAAAGCGTCCAATGTGTGAACTTTTATTCTTTTGATCATAAATGTGATATTGTCCGGCTTCCCATCTTGATTGAAATCTGAAATTAAACACAAGTATAATATTAAAATTAATTACTCAATGTTCCCGTCGGTGTCGCATGAGGCACCTTTGGGAGGAACCAGTATTAGGCCAACAGCGTTTAATTTAAATGATAATAAAAACCAATCTGCGATCCACAAGCCAAACATTTGGATTTTAGCAACACCTCTCAATATTGATGGAGGCCAATCACTAGCATTGAACTCTTTTGTCTTCTGTATTAGTAAAAATGAGACGACATAAATATTCAGAGAAAATGACACAGAATTTAGTTGATAAATGCGATCTTTCAACAATAATACGCACCTGTGACTTTATAAATAGCGTTAACTTTCTGCACATGACGCGTCATAACTTCGATGCATGCTTCCTCAGAACCATATCTTTGATAGAACATATGATCTGCTTGCAAATATACCAAACATGTGGTCTTTCTGGGGTCCACAGTCGCCCTCTTGTTGACGTGTCTACCATCATCGGTGCCATTTGCAGACAACACTGTATACCCGACGGGTTCTTTTTTAACAACATCTTTTGTAACTGTTACGACACCTGCTTTTGTTTTTATCACTTCGACATGTGTCTTTGGTTTCGGTCTGGCCTCTTCTGAGTCGAGGCGTACTTTAGTGATAAGGTTACTTTTATCGATTTTTGTTTTTGGTTTTCTCGTACTGAATTTATCGAAAGGGTCGCTGTTGCTCGTGTAAGGGACATCTAAATCTAAAGGTAGATCAGGATTTTTCTTTGGCTGGTCATCTTGCATTTCGTCCTCTGGAAGCCATCGCTTCTTTCGCCTATTTATTTCAGTGGTCAAGTCTTCTGTGTAATTATTAAAGACTCTTTCTTTTGAATTAAGGTGGCCGGTGAAGTTAAACAATTCTGCATCAAGTCCGAGTGTCCGTTTTATGTGAAGCTGATGAGAGGCGCAATGTTGGGGTTCTCTATTTTCGTGAGGATGTTCAACATCGGACCGACGGTATATCACACTGTGCATTGAAGGATGGTCTACGTTGTATCGGGAGAGTGGCTCCACATAGAACTCCTCGGTATTGGTGGAGATCGTTCCATCAAAGAGACCGTCGGCGGTGATGACGCCATATACGTGTGAAGAATCATCATCTGTAATTAAAATATAATACATTTTACCATCGTTTGGTATATAAAAGCTAGAATGATAAGATATACATCGATAGTCATCCGGAAAGTATGCCAGTAACCTGACTATCGCTCTATTTATATTAAACTTGTGGACTCTAATTGAGAATTGTCAAAAGTACCAAATGCCTAATGAAAAGGAAAATGCCTAATGTTTTAAATAAAGAGTTGTATGTTTCAATAAGACCTGTTTGCAGTCATTATTGATAAATTTAAGTTATTTAATAATATTGTCTTATATGAATCTATTTATAATTCAATTAACATTCACAAGCGAGATAAATAAAAGCAAAAGACGTTATATTTCGATATTATAGAATAAAGTCTATTTCAAAGTAAACCTTTGAAACACAAACAACTAAGCGACGCTCAAATAAATGACGGTGATATTTTATGCAAACTAATTCGAGGTGCAAAGAGCTTGGGGACTCCGAATGAATTAAAATCACAACTTGCAGCCGCGGGGGGATGGAAACCGCTCATAAATAAAGGTAATTACTATCTCCCTCGGTCTTACCTTCCCAGTTTGATTGATAAAAGAAAAACTCACTAGAGTGTAAAACGAGGCCTGTTCTAAAAAAATATATCAGAGAAATAATTTTCGTAAACTTTAATATTCCTTTGTGTTCATCAAAATGCCAGGTACAAAGACGTCGTCAAAGCGCTTGTCTGTATTTTGATTGAAACAAATGAGTTTGAGTAATGGCCATGTGTAATTTGACGAAAGCTTTTTCATTCGCTCTTCCGTCAAGGTTACTCGTTTATCATACACGATCTTTGTTTGAATTTTGTTGGAAATGAGCGGGAAGGTAATCTTGCGAGAAATGAAATGTTAACACGTACTAATGTAAACACTATAGAAATACATGTTGTGCACACATGAACAGATTGTATATCATGATCGTCTTCATCATTGATATGTCATCATTAACAGTCTGCGGCAATCCACTGCGGGGCATAGATTTCCCACAAGCCCTAATTAATTTTCACGAATCGTTGCTTTATTAGACCCGGGGTGCATTCCAGCACTTATATTAAATTCGAAATTGCTTCATGATACTTTAGTCGCAAATCTCTATACTTGCTCCGATCGGAGACAAGAAAATGCAAGGATAATTGATGGAATCAGACGCTACTTTGCGGAAATCCATTATAAAGAGGATTGAGGATTTGCTGACGGCCGTTTCTCGGTAAATAATTCTCTATACAGTTCTTCACAAACACAATTTTATTTGTGTTTCTGATTTTTGCTCGCAGATCTTAGCAAAGTAACTTTGACTGTCCATTTTTAAAATGTAATGAGGTGACTGCACCTTTGATTTCAAGTCGACTTTATAATTATAAAGTCGACTTGAAATCAAAGGTGTCTGTAACAATCATCATATTTCTTATTATATGAGTAGAGCGAACGAGTATATTCAACGATTCTTAAATTGAGTCTCAATACATTAAGTAGACATGATAATTTTAAAATGAGCACGTAAATTGTGTAAACGTCTTACGACTGAACGAAATAATGTATTTATGTATGTTTACGTACAAGTCTCAGATACACTCCATTAAACTTTTGAACTAATTTCATCAAAATACACTTTGTGCGCGTCGCACCAGATGGGTCGCACCTCGTAATACTGTTTCATTAACATAGTCATAGAATGTACAAATTCCTTCGGATCTTGTTTAATTTATTGTTTCAGCGGAGCGGAAAATAAAGGGGTCGGAGTAAGGAAATCCCCCACTGAAAATTATAATCTAATCTATATCAGTTGTAAGTTGCAAATGGATTGTGCGAGTGAGTTACACAACAACATAAGCTGTAATGGAATATACTTCAAATGACCTTTTTAATAAATAACTATGTATATTCGACTTAAGGAACGCTACAAAACTATCACCAGCCTTTATAATAGGGTGTGCAATGGCAGAACTATGTTTTCAACCTACTGTCAAACAAGGATTATTTTTATTAGGTCATTTACTATTATTTATATTAGGTTATAGGTCGAAGAAAGGTTGAAAACCTAATTCTGCCACCGAATATCCGCTACATATATAAATAAATCTCTTATAAGTATATAAGAGTAAATATAGTGTAGTATGGACTCCCATCGTCTTAAAGAAGGTTGCATGAATTGGACAAACGAGTCTCGGGGGCACGTGACCTGCTTTTGTTATGTAGGCTGCAGGATACTTTTATAGGGTTGGAAAATTATATTATTATTCATAAATAATATGTTTAAATGTTAAATTTTTGTGTTTATACTGTCTTCTTGATGTAAAACATCTTATCGCGCGGTATGGGAGAGAAAACATAGACTGGGACGTCTCGATTCAGTCACTTACGTGCCGTGAGCATACAGTAGAGACCGAGCCGTCGTTGACGTTTTCCATCCACCAAGCGCCTTTTTTAATTTTAACATTAAATTATTACTTTTTTTGTGCTTTAAAATATTTATTCCCTAAAAACACTCGTCTAAAAAATTATAGAATTCCTTGGCGTTATAAAAAGAATAAAAAAAGAGTAAAATCATATTATCTCAGTTGAATCTGCTAAAGTAATTTCTATTGAAAAAATGCCGGCAAATGTCAATTGCACAAATAGTCAAAATGTATTTTAGTTAATTATTACATATATTTTGGTGACTTAAGTGCAAAACTTACAAACAAAAAAGGGCATTCCTTTATCAAAATCTTTCCTAACCCATTGTAACGATTATTTTTTCAAAACAATTGGAGAAGTATTTGGATGAAGTTTCCATAATGAAATTGTGTCGCCATAAGTGTATATTTTATTTATACATCATGGATCTTGCTATACCTATTATTGGGATTATTAACAGTTGATAGTGGTAATGAATGTACATATGTTTCAAAACGTTTTCAGAATTTTTCTTCTAATTTGTTTAATAACAAAAAATATCAAAAAAAATTATATAAATTGAAATTGAAAAACATCATACTCAGTGTCCCACACTAGGAAAGGAAATCCTCCTGTAACGTGTAACCATTATAAGGAAAAACATTAGTCATTTATAATGGAACAAACACGGGCTCAAAATAAATTTGTAGGCCATCTAAATACTTACCGTGACGCGCAAATCAAACCCACAACTCGTGGCTAACAAAACGAAAATTTCGTCCTTGAGCTATTAGGGCCTCTATATTTTTTCCAAAATCTCAAATTATTCGATAACGCTATTATCCGTATATTGAATTAAAATATACCTACAAGGTTTGAACTCGATTTAATAAAGACCAATATTCCATTTCAGTATGTAGTACACTAACTTCCATATTATGTAAATTAAACAATTAGTGACATCTATTAGAGAATAGCTAAACTAACTGTAATGAATTAAACAGTATTTATTTAAGGCTACTATTACTGTGCGGTACCAGCCCTATGAATTTCTTGTGATTCTATGTTGGGCCGGCCGGCCGAATTGCGTAACTAAATCTTATTCGATGGCCGGGGATTATGTGAAGTTTTATTATAGTGCGGCTTGTGACCGCCATTACGGTTAAAGTAATTAACGTTGGTCCACAAATGGCTTCCTTAATAACTGCTCTACCCAGTCCGGCGGTATCCTGTTACTTTAAAACTATTTTTTATTTTTGTTTAAAACTATATATTTTGTTCCAAATAAATAAATACATTTATTTATTTATCACAAAAAACAAATTACCGTTGTAGAAAGAATATATGAACATAACAATATCGCCTAGAATATAAATATTAATTTTTTCGCAGTTATATTATATTGTTAATAAGGGTTACTAATTTAAAAACATACTTAACAAAAAATATAATAATAATAAAACAGATATAAAAGTATAGTAATACTTTTACGCGTAATTCACCAGCTGCCAAAGATGTTCCGTAGGGATTGCTTTAGTTGATATAGTTTGATATTAATAATATATAATCTGTTTGTATTGTGCTCAAGTAACATATTATTGTATAGGCGACAAATATGGACCATGGGATTAGAGTGTGATGTATTATATGGATAAGCTTTAGTACTAAAATTAATGAAGTAAACTTTTACAAAAATCCAATGCGTTAAGAGTTCCCGCATGAGTATAAATATAGGTACATATGTATGACGTACATGTTTTTATTCCGAGTCTGAATGCCAATCCGCTTTGCACAAGCGTGGTCGGATAGTGTGATTTTGCTCTACAAATGGGGACGTTTATGGGCATACATACAGACAGCAGTAGGATATGGGCTGTGAAAAAGATTTGTCGAGAGAAAATATCATTTAATAAAACTTGTTGAAATGCTGATTTAAAAAAATATATTTAGGAGGTAGTTTCAAGGTCATGTCAAGCTTTTAGCATTGAATGCTCAGCTCGATTAGAATCACTTATTTTATAAGTAATTGTGACTAATTTAAAGCTAACTAAATTATAAAGTACTGTCAACATCAGAAAAAATAATATATTTCCTCCTTGTAGAAAATTACTATAATAAAAAAATGTCGTCTAGAAACCTCACCAGAACACGACTTCAGCTTAAAAATATATTCGACATTCCAAATTACAATAATCTTTATGGAAAAAATATATTATTCATAAAAATACCACCCTAGTAAATTCTGCGCGACCACCTAAGCCCACGAAACATAAACTAAACGAATATTTTTTTAAATATATATTACCTCATGGTTACACTACTACACTACACGAATATTATGCACATGTGTGCGTCTATGTGTATATGTAATAAATCAATTATGGGAACACGTTATATTATACTATTAACAACATTTCTAACAATATTCTTTGTATAATTAAAAAAAAAATCCAAATATACATCATACATTAAAAACAGATCATGCTTTATACAAACACAATACACGCGCATATCCACACCGCTTCTACAGAAGATATAGAACGGGTGCAGCGGCGCGCCGCAGGCAGCGGGCGACAGACGGTAGTTGACATAAAACACACTATTCACAATACACACACAATTTGAGCACACGCAACCACGGTTTAAGTTCCAAATAAATCCACTTCATCCAGTAGAAAAACACACATTATTAATTTTCTGTTATTGTTTTGCTTGTCGCGGATCTTAGCTAAGTAAAACTTTTGAGTGTCCACATAGTGATGGATTTCCGCAAAGTAACGCCTGACTCCATTAATAACTAACTCAAATTTCAAAACTCTCAAATGCTTTCGATTTAGACAAGCAAAATATGCATGTATTCATATGATAATTAAAAATATTTGTCACTCGCCTTCAAGTTTCCCGGAGTAGACCTGAGCGGGGTTGTAATGTACCGGTCCGGCGGATGAATGGAACTGGACGTCCTCGGCGTACACGGAACTTGGATCTGGACGTAGCACCAGTCGGAACTCCCTGTAATAAAACAACGAATTTGATAAAAAAAAACGTATGTAATTACGTTTAATAGTAACAGAGTCATGGTAACACGAATGGACCAAGCCAACCGAGGAAGTACCACATTCTCACAATATCGGCGTCAAGTGGTAGCACTTCATTATATGAGCGAGTAGTAGCATTTCAGTGTGTTACTGTGTGAGTGCAGTATTCTGGAGGCCCCATTCTTTTCCACTTCCTTTATTTCCTTCTCCTCCTTCTATTACCTTCTTTCTCACCAACTTCTTTTTACCGATATCCTTATTCTTAATGTAGACGACCCAACTACAGTGCTCATAGCATGTGTCAAGTTCGCAATTGCTTGTCTAAATTTATCGAAAAAGTTCTACGTCTACGTACGTTTTTTTTTAATCCAACAGTCCAAAAATGCAGACTTAAGGAATATCTAGGATATAACACGGAATCTGTTTCAGGATACAAGAGCACCTAAATAGTTTTCTCCATAGCCATTCCAATTTCTCGTTAAAAAAAAGTCGCCTTTGTCGCAGTATTTAAAAAAATCTACGTCTATGGTTCTTCTTAATCCATAAGAAAAAAATCGAAATAACTGAAGGAATATCTAGAATGCAACACGGAATCCGTTTTAGGATACAAGAATACCGAAATGGTAGTTGCTCTGCTTTTTTGGTCACAATGTAGCGTACCCAAATCTTTTTCGGAACAAACATTTACAAGATTTACATGTCTTTATTACGAGACTGAATGTTTTTCCCATTTGATTTATTTCTTGTAGTGGACACTAAAACACAGATATTCCTAGTGTGAGGCTTTGTAAAGTATTTATTTATTATTTCTTTTGTCTATATTATTCCTTTATGTATAATTTATTACGGTATGTAATGGTTTGGGCCCAGAGGTGAGGACTATAAAGGTTGCCACTACAAGGAATTCGTAAATAAGCTCTTTATACTGACCATTCTTGTGACTTTATGTGTTAAGCTATTTATAAAATGTCTCTCAGTTCAGTGTTCCTCCTGTCAAAGGCCTCCTCTAACATGTTTTTTGTTTTCTATCTTTAGCGATCCTTCTTTAATTCCGACTTGCTGTAAATTTCAGTACGCTGTATCTAGCCATCTTATTTTAAAAATATTATGTGCATTTACTTGCATTACTCATTACTAACAGTGAAAATATGTCAGTATCCTCTGAGAAAGATTATTGCAGTAGCAAATTTATTACATCGTCGACAGGGCACATCTGTTTCAGTCTTATTATAGTCTGCCATTAGGAGATTAACACTTGAGATAATTTACTACGTATAACAAAGACGGTGCATCTCTATTAAATGTTAGGTGAACTATGTTACTCATATAATATATTTAGTGATAGGTAAATGTTTTATATATATATATATATATATATATATATATATATATATATATATATATATATATATATATATATATATATATATATATATATATATCATCATAGAAGGTCGTAGAAGCCGAAAAAAGGCCTAAGCTCAGATGGGTAGATGGCGTCGAGGACGACTTAAAGGCAATCGGTGTGGAGAGAAAAAACCAAACTAAGATTCGACTGGAAAAAGTTACTGAACCAGGCTTGGGCCCACCCGCAGTTATAATGCCGTCATGATGATGATAGGTAAATATCCGCTTATAGAGAATTATCATAGCCATCACTTAATGGCGTATTTTATTACGATCGAAATAAGCATAACAAATCTCTTAAGTTTATATAGTGTGCACCACTGGCAAGTGCTTCAATAATTCTAAAACTTATAAAAATAACATTTATTTTGTATTAAAATTGAGGACAAGCATACATATTTACTTAAAGACCGACAACGCATCTGTAATGCAATGCGGTCTTGTATATATCAATGGTAGTAATGATTGCAGCACCATGCACCAGCGGGTGGTAGGTTTGGTCGTTTGCCTACTTATCACATGAAAAAAGAACACTTCGAAATCTCGATAATATAAATATTTGCTAGCCGTATGTATGTATGTAAGTTTAATAAAAAAGAATGGCGTCGTCTGTGAAACAATTTTTTTGCCAATTCTTATATGTAACTTTTACGAAACTCGCGGGTAGTAAGGGGAGGCGAAGGCTTCAGTAGCTTAATTTTTATCCCGGCAACCACGTAGTCACATGTACGGGTGAGTATAACTACGAAGCCTGATTTATGAGTACTGCGCGGCTCCACGCCGCGTACTCCCCCGGCGGTCGCCGTTAAATCATAATTAGGCCACTACAGCGAGCATTACAAGCGCAATGTGAGCAAGCCCCTCAGGTGTGGGCAATATATTAAAACTCTTGTGTAAAGAGGGCCATATAATGTTGAAGTATTGGAAATTCAGCTAGGTACTTTAATATCAGTGATCGTATATCACGTAAAATGCATTAACAATATTAAAAAAATGCGGTATCCACACGATGACCTATGTATGCCATGCGCGATGACCGATGTGTACGAGCGCCGTATTTATCCGGCATCCACGCGATGACCGATGTGTATGAGCGTTGCATTTATCCGCGATGACCGATGTGTATGAGCGTCGTATTTATCCGGCATCCACACGATGACCGATGTGTATGAGCGCCGTATTTATCCGGCATACAAAGGATGACCGATGTTTATGAGCGTTGTATTTATCCGGCATCTACGCGATGACCGATGTGTATGAGTGCCGTATTTAGTCGACATCCATACGATGACCTATGTGGCCTATGTATACAGCCCATATATGTGCCACTGTTGGGCATGGGGTCTGCCCATTTCTGGAGGAAAGGACATTAACTCACCACACTTGTCGGAGACAGGTTGGCGGGACGTTCGGACTCAAAATAAATACTTGTAGGCCATAAATATGTATTTATCCCGATGCGGGAATTGAACTACGCCACTAATCTAATTAGGTCGTCTTTTTATATCTTAAGTTAATGTAGTAATTCTCGACTATAAAACACGATAGACTTTATTTTCTATATAAGTTTACGAGAGACCCCAGTGGCTCCACCCTCGTCAACACTCAATAAAGTCCCTTTATCTTAAATCCTTTGTTCAGTGTATCAATACAGACAGTTTTTACATTCAAGTTTGCTTCAGACCTTCGTTTTAACTACAGCAGCTCACTTTCTAGTGTTGGTATATTGTTCACATTTTGTGTGGGATAGGAGGGCAAACGAGCAAGCGTGTCGCCTGATGGAAAGAAATCAACGCTACTCATAGACATCCGTAACACCATAGGTATTACGGAAATTTGCTAGCCATAAAAGTGTGTGTAGGCTTGTTTTTTAAAGTTACAATGTCGTATCGGTTCGGAAGTACCGATGGATGTAGTTGGTTTCACAGAGTGGTGGTGAGTGGAAAGACGAAGAAAGAGTTGAAAACGCGCACCATACTGGATCGTCAGATGATTTTCTTTGTGGCAAGTTGTGCGATAGTTGATAGATGACATATCTAGCATTAAATAAGTTAAGTAAATAAATAATAAAAAATTAAATTGTTTATCAAACACCTACAGCTTTAGTCTGCTTTGATAAAAGTGTCTTTCAATCTACTAGAAAGTATTCTAAATCAATAACTACAAATAAAAATGAAATTAAAGTAGAACATAGAGTTTAATGATGTGCATTGAAATAGAAAATTGAAATTACAAACTGTCCTCCTAAAGTCTGTGCAAAATGATAAATGACAATGGAAAACTTTTGTGAGACGTCATAACTTATTTAAGGGCCTTGTTCATCTTGACGTTTACATTATATATTTAAACGCTGTTTTGCATACAGTTTTAGAAATTTGGAGTCTCCGCCGATTTGGCGAATTCGCCAATTCAACTGCACAATGTGCATCAAGCTTTAACTATGTAAGTAATTACATACAGAAGAACATACTCGTACATAAGATCACGTTTGTTTTCCGTAGGAGTAGGCAAAGATCACAGACCTACATCTGCTACGATCCTGCCAGTATAATGTACCGGGATCGTAGCAGAAAAACTGTTTACATTTTAAATAATTGTAATTTAAAATATTTTGGAACAAATATTTTTTAATAGATATGAGAAGCTTTAGGTAAACATTTTTTCTCTTACCTCCTTTTTTAAACTATTTATGATATCAGGAATCTTTAATTTTACATAATGGTGTTTGATATATTGGTGTGTGTATCTATATTTTTATGTGTATTTGTTCTAATAAGCTTCAAAGTTTCTTACAAACAAATCATATTACCTTGATTGAAATGTAAACCATTCGACGTAGGTAGTAGACGATAAATTAGCTGGAAGTAATCCCGGTATTATATTGGCTATCGCCGAATGAGTTCTAGGGTAAAGTTTTGCGGCAAGTTGGGATCGGGGGCTTACGGTGCGATATAAAAAAAGATGAATTGATTTAATTTTCTTAGCGAAGTTGTGTTACAAGAAAGCTTTATATTTTGTAATCAAGTTTTAATTAAGTATTTATGTATAGATACATAGTTTTTCTATTTGAAAGTTAAATGGGCTAGCGTGTCTATAGAATAGAATATTACTTTGTTTATTACCGGCAACGCCTATTGTGTCGTAGATGTCTAAAAAACTTAAAAAGCGTTTTTTAGATTAGTAATAAGAATGTGTGTACATTTAGTCACACTTTCAATTCTATGCAATCTTAAGAAAGAGCTTCATCTGTAAAAATTATAGCAAAACAGTTGTGGGGTTAATACGAAGTTTGATGCCGCAAGTTCATTTGGCCGTTCGCAGTCATAGCGAGGCGGTTGGAACGGAAAGCCCCGCGAGAAGCTGTTAGCAAAAGCAATTTCCCCAAGCCATTACTCATTTCGGACAACAGGATTGGTATCGCGACGCCGCCGTAGTCTCACCGGTGACACTTTGGCCGGAGGTATTTTAATGGAGGTATTATGTGGAGATGGAAAGTAATCTGAGGATTACAAAAATAAATTGTCTTTTATTGGAAATTTATTCTTTCCGTAGCGACACCACTTACATTATAGTTTTACGGTATCAGTATTATGAATTATGCTTTTGATAATTTTCTACCTTCGATCCTCTAATATTTTAAATGACTTAACCTCGTAGTATTATATGTATATATGTATAACTATTTCATTTTTATAATTAAGAAAAGAAAATATATTTTTTATAATGAAGTCGAAGGCAAAGGCAAAGGATAGTGGCAAAGCTCTTACTCATAAGTCGATCTTCCATAAGAGTATGGTAATTTCCGGATCAGCTTAGCTTTTTATGTTCCAGACAAAAAGTTCACGCAAAATACAGAAGCACTGCATCAAATATATTTAAAAAAAACAGTAAATCCCCATTTCATTATTTATAATTTACAAGAAGTTATGAATAATGAAACGGTAATGTATATACATTTTTTGTATACTATTTTATTTAAAGAAATTAAGTATTTTTATTTTTAAACGACTTTATAACTTTAAATAAAAATATGTTCGGAAATTTTAATTATTATTGTGACCGTAAAATTGTTTTGCATTAAGAAAGTATGTTTGTTATTCACTTCAACAGTTTCACTCAGTACTCAGTCGAGTATTTTCGAACAAAGATGTACTATATCGCTATTATTTCAGAAAAATAATCGAGAATCGAGCATAAATGAAATATAATTAAACTTGCGTTTGCTCTAGATTCAGAAAAAAACGAAGCGAGTCACTAAGATTACCACCATCCATGGACATCTTGAACATTATATTGGTATTGGCTTTATTGGTATTGGCTTTATTGGTATTGGCCTTATTGGTATTGGCTTTATTGGTATTGGCTTTATTGGTATTGGCTTTAATGGTATTGGCTTTATTGGTATTGGCTTTATTGGTATTGGCTTTATTGGTATTGGCTTTATTGGTATTGGCTTTATTGGTATTGGCTTTATTGGTATTGGCTTTATTGGTATTGGCTTTATTAGTATTGGCTTTATTGGTATTATTAATGGAGTCAGGCGTTACTTTGCGGAAATCCATCACTATATGGACAGTCAAAAGTTTTACTTAGCTAAGATCCGCGACAAGCAAAACAATAACAGAGAATGAATAATGTGTGTTTTTCGTTGGGTTTAGTGGATTTATTTGGAACTTAAACCAAAAATTTACCGAAAATCGGCCATCAACTCTCCACTCACCAACCACTATACACAACACTAAACACACACTATCACTTTTCCATCTTGTAAACGACACGGGTTTCGTCCCAACACGAGGCATCTTCAGGTATAGTAGACTCTACGGAAGACAACCGAAAAGTGCACACTTTTCGGTTGTCTTCCGTAGAGTACGAAACACGTGTCGTTTACAAGATGGAAAAGTGATAGTGTGTGTTTGGTGTTGTGTATAGTGGTTGGTGAGTGGAGAGTTGATGGCCGATTTTCGGTAAGTTTTTGGTTTAAGTTCCAAATAAATCCACTAAACCCAACGAAAAACACACATTATTAATTTTCCGTTATTGTTTTGCTTGTCGCGGATCTTAGCTAAGTAAAACTTTTGACTGTCCATTTATTGGCATTGGCTTCATTGGTATTGGCTTTATTGGTAGTGGCTTTATTGGTATTGACTTTATTGGTATTGGCTTTATTGGTATTGGCTTTATTGGTATTGGCTTTATTAGTATTGGCTTTATTGGCATAGGCTTTATTGGCATTGGCTTTATTAGGCATATTCGAATTTATAATGCGTGTCCGGTGGCAGAATTACGATTTCAATCTTAACTAACTTAATATAAATATAAATATGGTTGGGTATTCCTTGTTTGAAAGTACTCGTTACATGTACAATCAGGAAGAACATTATAGTAAATGACCAAAAAATATCGTAAGGGTCTTTTAATTTTTATATGTTTTAAATTTTACTTTTAAATTTTAATGTTTATGAAATACTTGCGTTGAAGAAAAAAGCGTATGTGTTGTTTAATGTTGGCAATTAATCTGCGACCTCTCTGGCGTAGTGCAAGTCTTTATGCGGTGGTGATCGCTTACCACCAGGTCACTCGCATGTTCGTTTGCCTACTTTGCTATAAAAAATATTACTATTTTTATTGTTGAAAATGAGCTGTGCTCAATTTTGCATTCAGATATTAAAATATAAATTCCGTCACACAACTGTGGAGCACCTAGGCGGATATATTGCCGGATAAATAAAGCAGTACGGAGTACGTGTCAATATGCTGCCAAAATAACCACTGTAGTGTTATTCAGATTAAGATCTCCAATTAAAACATGAATTAGAATTGCAGAATAACTCCGTGCGTTGGATTCAGTTGCATAGCTTTATTTATATTTGAATTTCAACATGAAATATGCACTGCTGGCGTTGGAATATATTTATATCAGACTAGCGACTAGGTGTGTTAACCTTTTTATAAATAAAACGTGAAATTTTACACAAAATTTCAAAATTCTTTTTCTGATATTGAATTTCATACTTTTATAGTTGAAGTTGAACAAATTGTATAAATTTGTTCAACGTCTACTACTAAATAATATGATCAAGAAAAATATAGGCACTTATGGTACATTTTTAAACAATTTTTATTCTCACGATGAAAAAAGAAAAGAATTTGTGAATGTGGATGATTAGTTTAAAATAACAACTTTTTTAAACTTTTTTTTATATATTCACGCCTATCCCCCGCAGGAGTTGGCAGAGACCACAGAGCTCCATCCGCTGCCATTCATTGCAGCGAAACGGCTCGTCATTGGTCGCTTTTCGCCCTCGTGAGAATCAGGACGTGACGGGTGGCGAACCACGTCGCCGTCATTTTCGACAAATTAGGTATATTCAATTCGTCTTAGTGAATCCCACGAGCCGTAAGGGAGGATGGAGGTCAGCTCCAGCAGAGCCCTGCATGCTGAGGTAAGGCACCATAGTACCCGGGGGAGCCCGATCCCGGGACGATCGGCACGCTTGCGACTAGGCTCGCCCCTAGCCACGCATCCATTGGCACGGCAGACCGTGGATTGGCGGAGAGGAATCCCTTCCTAGGATAGAGAAGAAATGAAGGAACAGGAAAGGAAATGCGGATTGGGGGGGGTTACCAGACTCGGAATATACATTTATAAATCCATATAAATATTTATTTCGATGCGGGAATCGAACCCGCGACCATTGACTCCGCGGGCGGAGGGCCACTGTGTCAATCGGCTTTTTTAAACTGAGAGTAATATTTTGGAAGAAATTATTAAATAAAACCTTGCCCGAGTTAAAGTTCTTGAATTATATATTTAGTTCTTGGCAAGTGGATGTTGTCCTTATTCCATATAATAATATTTTATCTTCTATCTTCTGGCCATTGCTAGACATAGTCCTCTCCAAAATGGGAGTTATGCTCTAGATATATAAAAGTTGTTTACTGTTATGATTGCAAACTTACGCATTTTGCCACGGTAAAGTCTGTCACCACCTGAGACACGACCGGAGTTCACAGAACATTATATACAAAACATATCTAAACGTGATAGTCTTGAATAAAACAAGCATTAAAACAATATTTCAAAATAATTCAATCTTATTACTCCACGAGAATTACTAAATTGAATAATTTTTAATTTTCAATTTACGGTACAACAAGAAATATATAATATAAGACAGCGAAAGCCAAAAGCAAAATTAAACTCAAATATTTTATATTAAAATTTAATTCGTGTCCAAGGACGGAGCTTTGTAAATTATTCAAGCTTTATTCCATTGGATTTTACTTTATAGGTTAAACATTTTTTACATAAAATTATGAATAGAAAAGAAACATTTATTTTGTAAAAGTTAATTTCTAACATATCGTATTCAGCCATTATAATTGTTTTGCACCAAAACTCCTTCACATATAAAACCTTTGTGAAGTAAACAAAATTAAAATCGTTTTTCTTAAAAATACTTTCATTAAATCAAATTCATACAGCTCTTAATATCACAATTGCGTGTACGTTTATAATATATCAACAATGTTAAAAAATGGAGAAAAGTGTACAAGTTGAGAATTTGTGAAACTTAGATATATTAAGGCAGTGATTAATTGTTAATATTGTTATAGCAACCGACGTAATTAACCTGTAAAATCCCAAATTATTTTATTTCACTATACCCTTATATCATGTAATAAAATCTATTCAGACTTATATTAACACTTAAATATACTTAGATAATCTACACAAAAAAAGGAAAAACCTTTATGTGCCAGCCAAAACAAACAGCCAAAACAAATAAAATTAGTTACATATTATTTGAGTTGCGTCGGACTAAGTTATCACACCGCCCATGAAGACTTGCAATATCAGGGGAACTAAAGATGCGATACCAGATGATTTTTTAGAGGAGTTACAAATAAAGAATATTATAATACATTATTACAAAACCAAATGTAATCCTAAATAAAGACGGACATAACGTTCTAATAAACATTTTCAAGTAATGAAGATAAAATATTAAGATTGTACTAATAGAACACCTTGATTGTCATGTTCAATATTTTTTCCGAAGCGTATTGTGCCATCGTAATGTATGTCTAATTTAATGTTCTTCTTGTAATTGTAGAAAAATTTAGAAGAATCATGGGAAATGAGATGTTTTTAAAGAAAGGGTTGAATCATGATAGCTTTGTATCTATCATGATTCAACCCTATTTCTATACTTTTTTCGTTTTTAAAGAACCATGGAGATCAAAAGAGGTTGAATCATGAGAAATGTGACTTAACTTCACACGCCACGCTCACCTGAAGAAACCAGTGTGCTAATTTCACGGGTGTACCGCTTTATTTTTATGCAGGCAGTGCCTTAACAATCATGAAAAAAACGTATTAATTAAATATATTATTAATTGTTCTCATTTGCTGTGTTGTTTCCAGTATAGAGATACGCCATTCCGTCCCGTAGTTGGATTATTCTCAGGTATTAATTATATATAATATAATATTTGCTCCAAAATGGCTATTGGAGCAAATATTACCTGAGAATAAAAAAATAAACAACGAGGCTTAATTCGCCTGCTATGTGTGAATAATCTCAAACTTCTCTCATCATCATTTTATAGGATGGCAGCAGTAAATTATTCTGATTATATAGATGATGATGATGAAACATTTCACGTAAAGCGATAAATTGTAACACGGTTACAATTCGTTGGTTTGCAATTACAAAATCATATTTCAGTTTAGTGAGAACGCGTTCAAAAGAAATCTAACAATGTTATCTATACTTTTGACATTTGCAACCTTCACTCCGTAATCTTACAAAAAGTGTGACAAGTTCAGAATTTGCGATAGCAGCAAATATTTAAGCAATGATTAATCGGTTCCTTTGTTCTCGCGCTGGTTGGTTACCTTTGCCGAATGAAATTCCACTGACGCCGTACGCGATTAACTTTAATAATCCGCACGAAATAACTTAATAACTCGCAGCACCAGTTCGTGTGTTAACACCCGACACGTTAGAGCGCACGCCGCGTCAAGCCGCCTGTAATTAAACAAATACAAGTCGCAGCGACATGTCGCGCCTAATTTACATTTTATGATGTTATGTTAATTACGCGGCTTGCTAACTTCTTTTTATATATCGACGCAAAAAAACGAAAACTTATTATAGTAAACAGCTAAATCATAACTTACCACCACAGCCAAAAAAACGTTTAACATTTCTGAAAAACTTAAAAACAATTTCAACGCTGTACAAAATGTTGTACTGGTCGTAGGGCTGTGAAGCTCGGACCATTCCGATATATATGTGTGTGTGTGTGTGTGTGTGTGTGTGTGTGTGTGTGTATGTATATGTATATGTATATGTATATATATTAGGTCGGGGCAAAAGTATTTTCGTATTGTTCATACAAAGGAAAATATTTTCCTTTGTATGAACAATACTTCCTAAAGAGTTCTGCAATTACTGAAACAGGTGGAAATCTGATGGAGCAAGGTCAGGGCTATACGGAGGATGCATCAACACATCCCAGCGAAGCTCTCTCAATTTTTGCTGCGTGGCTATAGATGAGTGCGGTCTGGCGTTGTCATGGTTTCTTTCAGTGAGATCATGTGGTACCCAAACGTCAAGTTTTTTCTTGTACTCAGATTTTCGTAAATGACGTAAAACTGTCTCATGATCAACATCCAGTTCTTCAGTAATGTCGTACCTACTAATATGTCGATCTTGCTCCACTTTCTCAAAGATGGCACTGATTTTATCTGTGACTTTATCTGTCCAGAGCGAACCTCATCTTTCACACTAAAATTTCCAGACTTGAAACGCTTGAACCACATTTGTGCTACTCTTATTGATATCGCATTAAGTCCGTAAACCGCACAAATTTTATTAGCGGCGTTCGTCGCATTTTTACCTTTTTTGTAATAAAACTTTAAAATGTCTAATAAAACTTTAAAATTTCTTCGTCACATACGTTCATTTTGCTTGCTTGAAAAACAATTGAAAAATGGCGGGAACTAGTTTTTTTTTTATTTATTGCATCTTCAGAATGTCACATTTAATAGGGTATAACTTTGGCTGTACTGAATGTAACCAGCCAGTTACATTCAGTACAGCCAAAGAGGTTTGATTACTAATAATACATTCAAAATACTATATATATATATATATATATATATATATATATATATATATATATATATATATATATATATATATATATATATAATTACGATTTGTAAAGGAATAAGTTGATGACCGATTCATTGGGGGAAGTTTCAATCTCGCATTCACATGCAATGCACGTACAACATCGTGGTATCGGAGGTGACAATGTAGGATCATAACTGTAGGCTTGTTTACCTTTCTCTCATATATAAAAAATATATGACTAAGTGTTACAAATTGAGTTTCACTGCTTATTATTTAATAAATAAATGAAATAAAGAGACCAAGAGAATTAGGATTAGCTATCAAATATACAAAACAAATAATGAAATAATCTAATATCGGCAGTACGTATCTTATCCCTTATCCTTATACCCGATATAAGAAAAAAGTACAAAAGTCCGTAGATTTCATATTGCCAAGGATTACAATGATAATACAATAAAAACATATTGAGTATATGACAGGCGAAAAATGGACTGATGAAAAAAAAAAAGATTGCAGAAATTGACTGGATTTCCATAGCCCAGGACAGAAAAAAATGTGAGAAATCGGAGGAGGCCTATATTCGAAGAGAGGATAAAAAATTAACAAACATGTTACGTCAATATTGTAAATACTTTAAAATCGTTAAGGGAATAAAGGTCTTTATTACTTTTATATAAGAACTAGCGAACTTATAAGTTATCAATCAGACACAAACGATACAAAACCGATAACGTCATTGGAACCTTCAAAAAACAAGCCTACACTTTTCTTAACCACCGGAAACGCTTCTGCACAGCCTATGTCATTGTGGATGTCTATGGGCGGCGTTGATTGCTTTCCATCAAGTGACACATATGATCGTTTACCATCCACTCGCATAAAAAAAATAATTTAGGGGCCATTATTCGACTTATGCTCGCCTGTTATTGATATCTATGTTATATATTAGATATTTTAGATTAATAAAGGGTAGACACTAAATCCTGAAACGCAAGTTCCTAACTTCATTGAAAGGATTCCATCTTAGCTGTATTTTTTATAATCAACTTTATTTGTTCGGAAGACTAAGTATTTTTACCTTCTAATGCATTGGTTACCAATAAAATTGTTTATATATACATATATTTTTTTTATGGGATAAGTGGGCAAACGAGCAAGCGTGTCGCCTGGTGGAAAGCAATTAACGCCGCCCATGGACAACCGCTACACCGCAGGAGTCGCGGTTTGTATGTATAGGCTTCTTTTTTGAAGGTTCCAATGTCGTAACTGTTTATAATTTTATTAATTAACAAAATAATTATATAATATAACTTGGATGTAGATTAATATAATATGGTTATATTTTTATACGACTACTAATTTACCTTATTAGTTAATCTGACACTAATACATCATCATCATTACAAAAGTTTTATTTGTCTCCGAAGTCCGAAATTCGAACAGTTAGAAATTGTTAGTTTCTCCTCAACTTTACCAAACTTTTAATTATATTTCTTTCTTTACTTTCGTTTTCGATCACATTTTACCTTGTTAAATAATGTACAACAGGTGATCAACGGGCCCTGAATACGATAAAGCTGTTAAAGCCAATAGGCTACCAGCATTAACATCTTCGAATCCAAACAGGTGATTGATGGCAAAGTTGTATGCAATGATTAAAAAAAATGTAAGTGTATTTTAACATTAGGTAAACTGTATAAAATTATCTTACACTATTTATCTATATGTTACAAAAACATAACGCCACGGTAATTAATTTATCATTAAATTAATTTACATTTTTTAATAAATCGCGTAACTCAAGATAGAACGCGATGTCGGAGCATTGTGAACGCCCTCTACCCCACACGGGGACATAGGAAGATTTTTTTTTTTTTTAAAATTGTTAAGGTATATAAACAATAAACCTAATTATTTAAAAAATCAAATGTAAATGTACCCTAAAGTCAAACTTCATCCTATTTTTAACACGATTTACCTTATGCATAAATGACAAATACACGATGAAGTAAATACCACTTTTAAACTACATTGACCACTTTAATTTTTCTACTTTTTAATATATAGACTTACTCAACCTTACTGCACAAATGTTAATTTGATGATTAAAGTTAATTGGTTAATTTGAACTTCATATGGTTAAATTATTTGGCTGCAGTCCATTTTATTTATGACTTAAAGGAAAAATAATATAAAAATACTTTCAGTGATGATCATTACCGTTTTTTGAATCAATGGTTGCGGGTTCGATTTCCGCATCCATATAAATTTAAATGTAGTCTAGAGATATTAATTTAAATCAATATTTTTGGTATCTCGTAAATCTTATTCTTGCAGAAATTGGAGGCCAATGTGTCTAGCAGTGAGTCATTAATAATAAAAATACATTCCATACTATAATAATTATTGAATTAAAAAGGAAATCGGTGTAAAATAAATCGTTTAAAGAGTATTATAAAACCATACACGTACATAAATATTTACATCTAATTGAGATTCAAGTAACGTTCGTGACTAAACTAAAGTTGTCAACTGGCTCAATCGAGTAACGCAATAACTACTGTAGTGGGTGTATGTGGTTGTTTCAGTGCACGTAACTAGGCACAGTGCGGTGCGGCTTACACCCATCCACAACTTTAATTAAACAAACGCAAGTGACAGGCGGCGGCACATAACACCTAATCCGTTTGATGTTTCACGTGATGGAAATTTAAACGTGAGCCGACCTCGCTCTTTGCGTTCGCTGTGTTTTCGTGCGAACACAGAAATGAATGTACGTAAAACCACCGGCAGGCAAAGGAAGCGCTGGGAATTTTAATAAAAGTTTCGAAAACCTACGTGTCTGCAAAATATATTTAGATAAAGGCTAATAGTAATGATATACATATAGTTTTTATATTTAATAATATATTTTTTTTAATTTGGACGCCCATCTGTCCAAGTTACGTTTAGGTAAGTGGGTTAAATTCAAAAAGCAATCATATTGTGCACGGCAAGGATCGTGAGAAGGTCCCTTTCCTTGGATGCATAATCCTTCGTGTGCTTGGTTTATCCCGCCACGAAGAATTAATAACCCTAGAAATAATATTATTTTTATAGAGATTTTTTTATATTAATAATATTGTTATTAAGAGAAAAATATATAAATAAAGGATAATATATATTTTTAAAGCCCATATACATCTCACTGTTGACTCCCTCTGTTGACTCACGTGGTCTCCCCATTTCTCAAGAAATGGTCATTAATAGGTTCGTGACGGGGTGTTGTACCACCTGTGTTACAAAAAGAAATGTTCCATCAGGCGGGCTGAGCTGCCGGTGGTACAAGCCGATGTCAATCTAATCAAAAGGTTTTAATGGATTATTGTAATTAACAAAATTATTTATATACATACGATAACTTTTTCTATGACTGTGCCACGCGTGCACAAAAACAGGCCCACCCCACGGTGCAGCCAGAGAATTTAGGCCCCGTCGCGAATGTGTTAATAACCCACGCTTATTGATGGCAGATTTGCGAGGCACCCAGACTGGGAATAAATGCATGAGAATTAAACATGTATTCATCCCGATGCGAGTATCGCGATCAATGACTCTGCAACAGGGATCTCCGCCACCGACACAATCAAGTCTTCAAATATTGCAATATGGTAAGTATCTAATTATCTGCAATTGCTTCGCGTGATGAATATGTTTCCCTGATGGCAAACGATTATGAACGTTTATCAATATAAACATACGCCGGGGAACGTTTACCAATTTCGAAAATGGAACGTAAATTTAACATGTATCACTAGACCAATATACATCGATAAATGAGGCCGTTTTTATATTTGTATGTCATGAAGTCACTTATATTAGAAAAAAATAGCAATCTGTGTGGGATCTGTCTTGGTTGAAAATTATTTTTGATTAAAAAACTTGAGCAGTTTTGCCCTTTCATAAACTTTTGATATTCATCACTTAGCAAACGGGCTTGGTCTTGTTTTCTTTGAGATAAAAGTTAAATTGTATCATCAAAAGGCCAAAAAGCTGCCAAGTTATTCGTTTCCATCTCACAAGGCCGACAGAAGATACTTAAGAACGGATTTATGGTAGTATTTTTATTTTCACTGACACTTCATCATTGTTTTGACTTTGTATTGTGTTGTTGTAATGGTCTTTATTAATACAAAGAGCTCTGTATTAATTAAGATCATCTAGAAATGTAAAGGTCCATACCCAGGAAAGAGATATATGTACATAAATAAATACTGCTATCGTCTTATATTATTGTATATCGTATATCATCATATACGTATGTATATGAAATATATATATGGGCTGTGAAAAATTGGCCTTTTATTGCATATGACAAAACCAATGCTAACAGCACATTATAACAACTCCAGGTTTCTGGGCCGATACTCCTCTCACACCCACATATATGATTTACAGAAACATAGCAGCTATAGCTCAGTTGGTATGGACTACGGATATGAACCATATTTTCCTAGCGTAGCTAGCTTAGTAGGAAATTTTAACATGAATTCTAGTAATATCAAAACATCGCTAGATTTATTATTGAATAAATGACATGGTAGCCTACAAAAAAGGCGGGAGTGATATTTACTATTAAAACAAAAGCAGAGCTTTTACAAGAGTCCTGCATTACCTGAACGTCCGGCGCGACTATTAGCTTTCAGACGAGTCATTCCGCTGAGTGCGGCCAGCTCTTACTATAACGCTTGCACCGTTTCAACCAAACGCCTGAATTTAAGGGCACTCCGTGGAGTGCCCTTAAATTCAGGCGTTCGGTTAACGGTTCGGTTTGGTTAATCTTAAAATATTTTAATTACCAAGCTTCGTGAAGCTTGGTAATTAAAATATTTTAAGATTTTCCCAAACTGGTGAAAGAAGGTGTCGTGACAAAAGTTGAGAAAGGGATGCTTAGATGGTTTGGGCACATAGAGAGGATGGATGAAAGACGACTGGCAATCGAAATTTACGTTGTGAATGTGGAAGGAAGGGTCGGTAGCGGACGACCACGGAAAACATACCTTGACCAAATGCTGAAGTGTTTAAGAAAGGCCAGGTCAAGAATACCCTTTACCGGCTTGCATGAGGAGAATAATCAGTGTGAAAAAGCAAGGAAAGTATGCCGAGTTCGTAGCAGATGAAGATCTATCTCTGCCTACCCCTACGGGAGACAGGCGTGAAGATATGTATGTATGTTTCCCAAACTGAAGTATGTATTGCAAAATTTAGGGTACGAGTGTTTGCTATTATTTTATTTAATTATTATGAGTGTGTAATACTGAAATATTAATAAATACCCAAAAAAAACAAAAGGTCGTATCATATAAATAGTCAATGTAATAAATAAATAAAATATCCTTCCGGTGTCTGAGAAATACTTTCAGGAGGGTTCCACACACACCGCCATCACCATCAAAGTACTCGTTTTTTCTAACGGTTGTCCGTTCTTCGATAAACGTGACTTGCTCTAACTTGAAGAGCGATATCGGTTTTCCGGACTTTGGTTTTCTGGATTTCGAATTATACACAGCAGCGAAACTCCGAATATAGCCCTCTCAGCGACTTTTAGTTTGTGAAGTAGATGTCAGTATCCACATTTCGGCACCGCATAAGAATAAAAACAGGACGGACTGGTTGAAGATTTTTGTCTTCAGGCTACGAGGTGTAAAAGAATTTTTATTTAAAATAAAAAAAAATAATGTAAAAGAACTGAAGAAGTTTTCTAAATGCTGCCCTGCCCTTTAAAATTTATTTCTTACATTTGCTTCTATCTCGATAATACGAAATTAAAATGTATTTTTTCATATTTCGTGTCGAAATTAAATATTTCATATGTCAACACTGTATGAAAGACACACTCTTGATTGAATGCAGCCAAAATATTTATTAAGAGTTCTATAAAAATGTTATTTATATATAAGAGTATAATATTTTATAAGAGATTTATTTGAAATAATATACTATAACGCCACCACATATATTTTTATTCGCTGTATTATTTCGCCGTGCAACACGACTTGCAATATATTTTCTCTCGTGGTTGTACTTTGCCCGCGAGTGGCACTTTAATATGTCAAACGTACAAATGATTAATATGCCAGGACGCCGTGTGAGGCGAGGTAAAAAGCGCTCGAGTCATCGTTAGTCATTGCGAGCGTTACATTTATTTTTCAGTGGCTTTTTAAATAAAAAACCGCGAAATACGAGGTTTTTTTACAGATGGTGTTGTAACACTAAGTTTCTTCATTTAGCATAACAATGGAATCATTAAAGTTTCTTTAGTACATACATACATACATATCGTCACGCCTGTCTCCCAGTAGGTAGGCAGAGACCACAGATCTCCATCTGATACGAATTCGGCATACTTTCTTTGCTTTCTCCATACTCATTATTCTCCTCATGCAAGCCTGCCTTTATTATTTTACCTTTATTCGCCTTTACTTGGCCTTTCTTAAAAACTTCAGCAATTTGGTCTACGAACGTCTTCCTAAGGGTACGGGTCTTCCTCTACGGACCCTTCCATCCACATTTGCGACGTAAATTTCTTTTGCAAGTCGTCTTTCATGCATCGTCTCTATATGCCCAAACCATCTAAGCATCCCTTTTTCAACTTTTGTCACAACACCTTCTTCAGTTTTTAAAAATAATTTAATGCTGAACATAGCTTTTAGTGGTTTTTTTGAACATTTTGTTTTTTTGAACTTGTTTTTTTTTAGCTTTCTGGTGGACAGAATTCGAAATGAAGAAATTCGCCGGAGAACCAGAGTCACCGACATTGTTCTTCAAGTTAGCAGACTGAAGTGGCAATGGGCTGGACACGTTTGTCGGAGAACCGACAATCGTTGGAGTAGACGAGTGCTGGAGTGGAGACCGCGACTCGGCAAACGTAGTGTGGGACGCCCTCCTGCTAGATGAAGCGACGATCTGCGTAAAGCGGCTGGTAGAGATAGGATGCGTGTAGCCGAAGATCGGGCTAGGTGGCGCGCCTTGGGTGAGGCCTATGTCCAGCAGTGGACTGCCGCGGGCTGATATTGATATTGATAGCTTTTAGTGGCCGGTGATCTAATTGGCTCTGGGATGAAGTTACTGCTTCCGGAGTCAATGGTCAAGGGTTCGATTGGCGCAAAGGGATAAATATAATGATATTTATACATTATAGCTTACAAATATCTATTCCGAGTCTAAGTGCCTCGTCATACAATTTGGACATAGTTTTAATCGGAAAATATTTAACTAAGACAATTTAGAAATAAGGCAAAGGTTCACATAAAAATTCTTTAGTAAACTAATTTAATTAAAATAGAGAACATTTCTTGTTGTCTTTAGACCTATGACTGCATTATCTATAAACAAAGTTTCGTACAGAATACAACCCAGAAACCGCAACTCTTAATACGTAATATACTTGACCTATACTGACTTATACTATACAGATAAAACAAATAATTATAAATAGATTTTGTCCGTATAACAACTTTTCACGCAATATATTTAATGTACATACAAAATATGTATAATATTCTGAATATTACTTATAGTAGTATTATAAAGACTAAGTAATACTTGTAGTTTACGTTTGAAAATATATAAACATTATCATTAATTATGCATGCACTTGCACGAAATCAAGTGTTTGTAAAACAGCATATTACATGCGATGTTTAATCGCCGATAGTAAATTTTAACATTTAATTTATTGCACAAAATGTACCAGAACGATTCGATTATTGATTCGAACGCGAAATTCACATTAAAATTAAATATTGAATATCGTTATTTAAATTAATGTGTATTTTATTGTTTAAATTGAACGGACATAGAGACGATGGATTAAGAACAAACAGAAATTATTTTGAAATAATACAGCTTTTTTCATTTTTATAAAAACTAATTCCACTCGCAGTTTTTTTTGTAAAATTTACAATGTACTCGCGTATTCCGCCCAGTTTTATTTATATACAACCTATATAATATTTTTTACACACCATTTATGTCCTACAGTTGTATATGGGAATTTCTGAAGAAACAGATATTAACCCACCACACTTATACATTTTAAACTTTTTCGCTATATCTTAATTGAACTATATTAAGAATCATTAAAATATAACTGTCTAAATAGAGTTATTAAAGAATACATAAGTTCTAGTTGCTAAAAATTAAGCCAATGCTTCGAATAGTATTCAGTTGTCGGCAATTATAACCATAATTTTATTTTAATATTCAATGATTACGATGTTTTATGTTGAAAGCAATTTGTCATCAGAACTGCCCCTTTACTAAAAGGGACAAATTATTCTAAAGTCTCTCACATCCCAATTCTTAAGCAGTACGCTTAAGAATTGGGATGTGCGTTAAAAAGCAATGTAAATACATAAACTATTGTGATAATCCAAAAAATAACTTTTACTTGTGAAACAAACTTTTAGTTTCGAACGGGATTTGAACTCTGAACCCGTGACTCAAGTGCTTCAAGTATGTCAGCCAGTGATGTGAATATAAGGCGGAAATAGACAGTCTTATTCTATGATTGGTGATATAAAATAATCATTGTGGTACACAATAGTTTAATCAAAATCAATCATGATTCAGTTGTCGACAAGTGTTTGATGGATTGTAGACACCAATTGGGCCAACCACTTCCGTTAAGTGATAAATTGCAAGGAAATCAACGCATCCTTTATAGTACGACAATGGATGGAAGCTTTATATGGTTTATAAGTTGACTATTAGAAACTAACCACTATTACATATGCATGTATATTACAAATGCTACGAAGAAGCTACGGCGTAGCCGATCTTGCTACGATATTTAATTGGTATGCATACAATCACGACCCACTATTACACCTTGGAAAAGCGTGGTCGGTTAATATATATTCCTCCAGAAATAAGGAGGCAGCTGGAAAAAAATATAGGTTGTGGAAAAGATGTGTACGTTTACGTAGGGCCCAAACAAAAGTAGTTAAAATATTAAAAATATTCGCATATATGTACATATGTTTTGCGAATAGTTTTGAGATAATCGTAGTTTGAGCGAGGGAGCCAGTTAAAATCGTAATTGAAATATTATATAAAAAGTTAAGTAAAAATTGATTGATAAAAGTACATCTCATTACTAAGAAGGTACGAAGTAGTTGATTTGTATTGAAGCAGGCGCTTTTTTCAAAATGTTACAGCTCATATAATATAATATAGTGTTATTTAACAGCTACCACTATGTGCGGAGTGAAACACAAGAGTACTTTAAGTACCGATTTATTTTACAATCTCTTTGACCTTATAATACACACACAGATAATGGTCTATAGGTGTATGTATAGGTGCATATATAGGTGTATGTCACAATACTATATTTATAATAAAATTAAATAAAAAAAATTAATAATGTGTGTTTTTCTGCTGGATGAAGTGGATTTATTTGGAACTCAAACCAAAAACTTACCGAAAAACGGCCAGCAACTTTCCACCCATCAACCACTATACTCAACACCAAACACACACTGCCACTTTCCCACCTTGTAAACGACACGTGTTTCGCCCCAACACGAGGCATCTTCAGGTATAGTAGACTCTACGGAAGACAACCAAAAATTTGAATATGTAAAACTTTTGACTGTCCACATAGTGATGGATTTCTGCAAAGTTAACGCCTGACTCCATTAATGATCTTAGACAATCAAAAAGACAAAAATTTAAATAAGGAGTTTTTAAATTTTGTATACGTACAAATAAATTATTTATACTATTATAGGTAAAATAGACAGAAACTTAAAAAGTACTAAAATACAGAAGTAGTTAACAACACTAACTTTCGTGTGCATGATACAATACATACATACATAATGAGGAGATGTTTTGTAAAGAATCGTAGCGATAAACATAAACAATCCAGCGAAATGGAAGAGCGGTCGGTAGCGGAGCATGCGATGGGACCGTTACCAGATAAAAGCCATGAACTATCATCGGTTGGGGTACGATCGGAACGTTTTAATTAGTGGAATGGAGGACCATTTGCGGCGGTGCGTGGTTTCCGTGACCCCTACAAATGGATTAGTCTGGCGTATGTTTATTTAACTGTGGCATACCTCGCGTCATCTGATGGCTACACAATTATAATAAACTATAGTAAAATTAGCGAGGCTCTTACTATTAAAATATATATACTATATATAGATATATTTTTATGGGATATGAAGGCAAACGAGCAGGCGCGTCGCCTGATGGAAAGCAATTAACGCCGCCCATAGACATTGATAGAAGCGGCCTTTAACAAATGTGAAGCCTTTTTTTGAAAGTACCAATGTTGTACCGATTCGGAAACAACGCTGGAGGTAGCTAGTTTCGCAGGGGTAAGAAGTTTCTCGAAAAACGTACAGCACTGATATTGCCACTCATCCAGATGGTGGGGACGAAACATTTCCTTGTGGCGAGATATGCCGAAGTGGGATTCAGCGGCTGGAACTATCCCGAACAATTTCTCGGAGCACTCCCCATGGTTAATTCGATAAAAAATACTAAGAGATGAGATATCCTTCCGCATTTCTAAAGTTTCATTTGTTCGACATAGTTCAATGAATTCAGTACTTATAGTTGGATTCCATAACTGAAACGCTAGGCAGGCGATTTAGCGACAGCCTGTACATCTGGATAAGTAGCTATCCATTACGATGTTTATTCTCGAAAATTCATTCTACACATCACCACTCTGTGGGATGGAGCTACCTTTAGCGATATTTCTGAACCAATACGACACTGAAAAATTTAAAAGTCAACCTCACTTATATCTCAAAGGCCGTGAAAGCATCTGTTATGCTTATGGTGTTATGAATATCCATAGGCGACAGTGATTGCTTTCCATTAGGCGAAACGCTAGCTCACTAACCCATAAAAAAATTAATCTCGTCGTCACTTTAATAAGAATCGAAACAATCAGAAATAGAATTAGCAAATATAAAAGTCTAATAACTATGGTGTTGTGAAAGTATCAAATTGTCATGTCCAAAAGTAGACTACAAAAGGTGTATTAAGAATGAATATATATTTATTTTTAAACTTTTGCACAAAGTGCACAACAGGCGGGCTTACTGCCATTGGGCATTCTCTATCAGCTAAGCTGCGGTTGAAACTGCGAAAATTGGTATAAATTGTATATATACATGTATGTGTGTGTGAATGTATACTTATGAACAGGACTTAAAAATTGTCGATCTTTGGATTTAAGGACGAGATACATGTGATTCTCGTATTTTTGTGTGACTTAGCATGGGCATAAGCATGCGTTTTACATGCCGGTCACAAAATGGTAAACAATTACCGCTGCCACAAGACACATGTCACACTGGACACATATACACACATAGGCTCGTCACTTGTAATGTATAGTACCCCATATAGTAATTGTGTCCTTGCTATTATAGTATAATTAATACACACTAATTTCAAGTTATTGAATATGACGTTATAATAATCCACGTATAATCTCTTTGTGCAGACTGTTTTGGTTATTGAAGTGGAAATTTCAATACACACCTATCAATTACGTTTAGATTATCAATTTCTAATGCTTATTGCTTAAAGGGTATGTTGACAATATGCTAAATGATTAAACCAATTTGGGTTGTTGAATACAAGCGGGATTTCAGAATTATTTGTGATTGAAATTATTTAGAATTGTAAATAAAAAAAACTTCGTTAATTTTTATGTATATTATATTATAAAACATTATTTGGTTTTAATTATAACGATATAAATCAAATAATAAAATTAGTGACAAAGCGATTTATCTTTAGAATAAACGATCACGTCAACTCTGCCGAAACTATGAATTAGTGTAATGTAGAAAGCAAACTTATTTAGTATGTGTCGTAACCCATGAAAGGATAAATCAATCAATCAATCAACAGCCTGCGGCAATCCACTGCTGGAGATAGGCTTCCCCCATGGAGCGCCACCTAGCCCGATCTTCGGCTACACGCTTCCAGTTTCTGCTACCCGCCCTGCGCTGATCGTCGCACCATAGAAAGGATAAATACAATAATAAAATACAGGCAGATACACTCTTAAGTCTGGGGTTGTGAAATAACGTTCAGAAACCTAAAGACATATATAAATGGCCATGTATAAATTACGTCACACGTTAAGGGGAGGCCAACAAAGTATGACATCGTGACCAGGGTTAGGGACGAGTATCTTCTTCAACTCTAAACAAAATCTTTTAAATATTACCAATTCTACCAATATTTAAGTAAATATATAAATATTTTCTGATTTTATTTAATAATTTCTAAATGTCCAGTAGTGGCAGTCCACTACTGGGCATATGACATATGGCAGGCTCTTGATTGATTTATTGAGATGTCAAATTGCAAATTATGCGATATCACATCATGGGAGGTGAGGGGTGACACAAATGTGACGCAGACCACCTGTGACAAAGATAAAATTCGTGTGATGTAATGTATATGGATGGTCCCTTATTAGAGCTTATATGATTTAAGAAATGCTATATAGACTTGTATAGGGGAAAACTAGCCTAGTTTAGCAGTGCGGGAAAGTTAGGCACATGCACGTTCGGCCTTGGACCTTTGCAGGCTACTGATGACGATACTGATAGTGCGGTTCAGTAGACACCTATATATTTTAAAAAAAATAAGACCAGCAAGGTTTTTACCATCAATTCTTGTTAACCATTCCAATTAAGCTAATGCTTGTGCTAGGAAGTGGTTCATATCGATAGTTCAATGGAGAATGAGATATATGTATATGGCTTAAACTAAATGAGATGTTATTGCTGCTTAGATATTTTTTTTATAAACCTATAAAATTATCTAAAGATTTATAAAAAAAATGTGTCTTTCAATTCCTACTATTAGTTCACTCTCTCCTTACATATATTTAGATATGTTGTTCAAATTTTTATTCGTTAATAAAATACTTTTTACTAATTCACTCAAGTTCAAACACATTTTTTAAACTTATAGTGATATATGTATATGGCTTAAGCTAAATGAGATGTTATTGCTGCTTAGATATTTTTTTTATAAACCTATAAAATTATCTAAAGATTTATAAAAAAATGTGTCTTTGAATTCCTACTATTAGTTCACTCTCTCCTGACATATATTTAGATATGTTGTTCAAATTTTTATTCGTTAATAAAATACTTTTTATTAATTCACTCAAGTTCAAACACATTTTTTAAACTTATAGTGGATGACACTTGATGTTAATAAATAAAATTTAATCAATTAATTTTATATGGGAGAAAAAATTTCTCTTATGCATGTTTATAATAATTGTAATTATTTAATAAAAAAGTAACTAAATTACATTTTTTCTTTGTTGACTTAAGTAGGTATTTACTTTAAAAATGTTTTCTATATTATTTGTTTCTTTCTTATTATTGTGAAACTGATCTTATTTTGAACGAAATCACGTTTTCTATTTGCGAACTGGGCAATGTGCTCCCTGGCTCCCCAATCAATTGTAACTTTTTATTTTTCACTTCCTACATGAAGCTCATTGTGGTTCCTAGTTCCGCTTGCATCTCACGTACCTTACGCTATCAACACTTAACCCTTAGCGGGAAGTCGGCTAACCGAATAAAATTGCAACACACAGCCAATCAAATGAAACTTGCAACCACTAAATAAAAAGTTAAGCATAATGCATGCAATAAAGCAAGCAGTCTACAATCATATTCTTTATTACACTGGAGCGTTTAAAGTACACGAGAGATTAATTACGTATTTTAACAATGCAAATAATCAATATCAATATCAGCCTGCGGCAGTCCACTGTTGGACATAGGCCCGCATCTTCGACTAGATCCATCCAGTCCCTGCCAGCCGCCTTGCCCAGATCGTCGCTCTATCTAGCAAGGTAGTCCCACATTACGTTTGCCGAGTCGCGGTCTCCACTCCCGCACTCGTCTATTTCAACGATCGTCGGTTCTCCGACAAACGTGTCCAGCCCGTTGCCACTTCAGTCTACTAACTTGAAGAGCTATGTTGGTGACTCTGATTCTCCGGCGAATTTCTTCATTTCGAATTTTATCCACCAGAGAAACTGCGAGTATAGCCCTTTCCATAGCCCACTGAGCGAGTTTGAGCTTGTGAAGGAGAGGAAATGCAAATAAAATAAATCATAAATTAATCAAACGGATGGTGCGCTTTACATGCGTTTCATTTAATTAATAAAAAAATATCGATTCATTCGAAAAGTAACCATAGACGATTAAAATCGACAAAAATGAAAGATATAAAAAAATAGATAAAAGATATGGATAAATATATACAAATAAAATAGGCGCAAAATCTGATATACATGGTTGCGAAAAGCGCGCTACCGATATGAAATTATAATTATAATTTGCTAGTCATTAGTAATAAATGAAATCAAAGTAATTTTAATTATAAATTTTAACATAAACAAAATAATATATGAAATAAAATATTTTTTACATTTAATATAAATGTACTTATTTCAAAAATATAATAGATTCGTGATGTGATAAAATAAATGGATTATTATTTACTTTTCCTCCATCCTTAGATTCCATGTGCTCAAGTTTTCACACTATTATCATACTGAAGGTTCTGAAGGTGATACCAATATTTATTCTGATGTTTAAATCGAATTCGCGACCTTTACTTCCAAAAGTAGACATCTCGTCCCTGTGCAACTTGGTTGACTATAGTAATGCTAGTAGTGTCTTACATAGCTTAGCATTTTATTTCAAGTAATTTCATACAAATACTCGTATTTTTGTACCTTTATTACTATAATTAAAGTATTTATTACGTATGCAACATTATGGGTTTTGAGTTAAAAAGCCACTTTCTTCACCATTATATCACCTGGATAGATGGTGATCTAAGTACGCGTTTAGAAACGGTGAGTATTTTTAAATTTCTTTACACGGACCAATGCTATTTGGAAACAAACAAAGCGCCGTAATGCTTCTACAATGCCCCTTGTGTTACAGATATTATGGGCGGCGTTGATTGCTTTCCATCAGGGTTGCTCGTTTGTCTTCTTATCCTATGAAGAACTGATTACTTACCTGTTATGCGCACGGAAGGTGAGCCGCAAGGGCTGCGGGTGGGGGGGAGCGGGCGTGTGGTGGGGCGGCAGGGACCGGCGCCGCCTGGGACTCGACACCGGCTCGTACAGCGCAGGCTGCCAATGCCGCACGAACGGAGTCAGCATCACCCCTGCAATGAGGGTGTGTTGTAGTCACGCGGAAAATGACTTGTGAGTTTTCACGTCAATGATCAGTGATGTAAAAAGCTTAGATACTAGGACGATTTAGTTCGAAATTTTTTTAAAAGAAGAATACTTGCATTTATTTGTTTTTACTAGAATTGTGGTTAACCATTCCAACTAAACAATTCATGCTTGTGTTAGGATATGGTGCACATTAATAGTCCATCACGACGTTCAGATCGTAAAGCCGAGGCTTACCGACTGAGCTATTGCTGTTTATCTATTTTGATTTCATAAAGTTATAAGAATATAGCAGTAGTGGCATGCTACTACAGGCTCAATGAATATTGACGCATTTTTGCGTGTTGCCGCGTTTTGTTACTTCCCTTTTCTCCTTGCATTATTTTCCTCTTATTATTCACATCGTACTCTAAGATAGCTAGCGCATCTGTGCCCATAGTGTTAAAGAGCCCATGGGCGACGGTAATTATTTACCATCATGTATCCCCCTTGCTCATTTATCTACCTTCCCCACAAACGACGGATTAAAAATGAAAACTTAACCATATGGTCGCACTGTATCCACAATAAATTTGAGGTTATAATTTTGCCCGCGATAGGCAGCACAGTCTCATGGAAATTTAGTTGTCTAGAGGAAATCGCTATTAGCGGCAAGAGCGCTATCTTATACACAAAATATTATAATTAATTATTAACTCGAATGGATAGGTAACGTGAACTATATCCTAGTACAAGCAATTCAAAACAACAAAGCAAAACAACACGACCTCTAATAATATTTTTATTTTTAATTATTGTTTTTACTTTTCATTAGGCAACACGCTTGCTAGTTTGCCTCCCTATCCCATAAAAAAAAATACTGAAAAAAAGTCGATGGTCTTCTTTTTTTCAAATAAAGGACTTTGTTCCTAGTGTAAAATAAAAAAATATATATATATCTATCTATCTATCCATCAAAACGTTAAACAGCTAATACTGCGCAGTGGACTATCAAGGGATGATGATGATATTACCAAAAAGACTATATCAGAAAAATTGAAAACTAAAAATGGCAAACGACTACATTAGTCTGTGTAGGTACGATTATATAATTTCAAACGATGCCAACCAACAAAGAGGAAAAGAAAACAGCTTCCATTCAAGGCTCCTCAAGTTATTTTAGTAAACAAATTATGTAAGAGGGATAAAGGCGGAGTGACGACTTAATTAAAGAAAACAAAAGTGAAGGGCGTCGCCACATCGTACGTATCTAATCCGTTTCATGTTTTACGTGAGGAAATTTGAATGTAGGGCAATGTTACTCTTATTACAATGAAGTTTCGTATGAGTTGGTGATACATTATAGGACATAGGTGAGTTCGTTTCAATAATAGCTTCTTATTTACTCGTCCTATATGTTAAGAGTTCTGTTGATGTTAAGGCATTTTAATTATAGGCAAAAACAAAGGCACTGTTTTAAATATACAGCATAACAATGGAAACATTCATTTTTAGGTTTACATAAATAAGAAGAAAGATTCTACTTCGCTCGTTGTGAGGAGAACAACCCATTCAGGTAAGTTTCACAAATAATATGCGTAAAATAAAATTGTGGGAGTTACTAAGATAAGAAGAGATAAATAAGGTGTGTGTGAAGATCACAGACCTCCAGGATTCTTCCAGAATATCGACCTCAAACAGGTGATATTGTCCTGTGTTTACGACTTTTATCTGGTGAGTGCATTGATCTGGAAGCCTTTTTCCAAGCCAATCCTTTTCCTTCCTTTTAAATTCTTTCTTTTCCATTATTCACATCCTTAACCCAAGGTAGGCTTAGTATTACCAATATCCATAGGTTGCGGTTAATATTTACTATAGAATGACTCGCATAATTATCTTTTTTATGGAATAAGGAGGCAAACGTGTAAGCTTGTCGCCTGATGGAAATAAATTAACATCGACCATAGATATCTGCAACACCATAGACATTATAAATGCATTGCTAGTCTTTAAAATATGAGTAGCCTTGTTTTTTGAAGGTTCCAATACCATATCGGTTTGGAAATATCGCTAAAGGTAGCTGGTTTCATAGAGTAATGGTTTATGGAATGTAGTTTCGGAAAAAACGCATCGTACTGCATCGCCATTTATGCATGGTGGGATGAAACTTTTAATTTTGGCAAGTTGTTCGGTAATGCTATTCAGTAGGAGGAAATATTCCGAACAATTTCTTGGAGCAATGCCCATGGTAAAAGCGATAAAAGACGCTAAGAGATGAGACATCCCTCTGCAATGCCAGAGAATCGATTTGAGAAAGAGAAAGAATTGTTAGTCTCTTCCATAAAAAATACTTATTACAATAGAGGAAATCTTTCGACTAACTAGTAACGTGGAAAGTTGATATTGCAGATGCTCACGTAGGACGCATATTTCTTAACATCCGATAACCCGCTTCACTCCTATGTCCAACCCTTTTGTAAATTAAGAAAATTAAATTTATCAAATTTATAAAATTGATTAAATTAGTTTTGAAAAGAAATGAAAGGGTGGAATTCTTTGATACACTAATAGAACAGGATAAGCGTCAGCTTAAATAATACAACGCTTTAAGAAAGAAACCGTGAAGATAACACGATAATATTCTCTTTCTGCCCAATGAATAAAACAATAAGGCGACAATTCATTCATCACATTATTATCGAGTGAATTTCAGAAGGTTTATGATAAAGTAAATATAATTAGCAATCGAAGTGCATGAATTATGCATTGTGCATGCATAGAGTAATTAAATCGGCTCCGAGTGTATTGTACGCTACGTGCTCATTACAAAGTTGTATGTTGCTCCGTACGCATATGGAAATTAATTGAATGGATCTTCAGCTTCGATGATGAATGAGGGGGTAATTAAACTTCTATTAAATGGATCGTGGTTGCAACAAAAGTATGCATCAATGTACTAAGACATGGATTTAATGAAAAATTCAAAGCTATACGAGTAAATTTTAAGGAGAATTTAAGCTAGTTACAAAAAATATTCTTTCTTATTTCGCGTTTTACCTCCAAAAATTCTTCAAACATTGATACTATTTCAAATTAAAAAATATCTAAGAGTTGAGTGGCGACGATTATGTATATAATATATACATTAATGTATGTATATAGTGGCTTGAATCACCTGTGAAACTCAAACTAACAGGTATTTGGAGCTAATCATCGGGATCATCAGTTTTCAGGAGAATTTACTGAAAATAACTAGCGATACCAAGTTTATATTGAGTAAATTACGTTCAAATGCAATAACCGAATTCTAGAATGTGTTACTTAACGAAGCTAAAAGTTTAAAAATACTACTAAATGTTATAGGAGATTATACATTTGAAGGTATCTATTATATATATATATATATATATATATATATATATATATATATATATATATATATATATAGTTGGCAGAAAATTATTTTTTTTTATGGGAGAGATAGGTAAACGAGAAAGCGAGTCATTTGATGGTAAGTATCTAGCGCCGCCAATGAAGATATGCAATTTTTTTGCAGTGCCTATGGCGTTGAAAATGGGCGGCGTTGACTGCTTTCCATCAAACAACACGTTTGCTCTTTTGCTTCCCTATCCCATTAAAAAAAGTATGAACAAGCGGGTTTTTATTTACTCATAAACGGAATTATAGTTTAAAGTTTAACCCTTTTTTACAATAATATAAACTAATACTAATGTCGTACCGTTAAAAAGAAAAGATTAATATCCTAATTCATACGATACGATGTGCATATGAAAATGTAAAAAAATAGGCTCGTTTCAGGTAAAGTGAAAGATACGAGGCGAGGCAAATTATTGGCAATAGACCCGTCCCCGGGCAGGTAGCTCTCGTTATTAGCATAAAGCGATCGTTAAACGGCAGCGCTTTATGGGTTTTTTAATTAAAATATCCGAAATGGTCGCCTCTGTACCTAAATCTTTTTGAAATATGATCTCTGAGTTACTAACTTTGTTTTCATACATACATACTCATTGTAGGTCGGGTAATGACTATATTGATATTAATAATATAAGGCTTGGAAGGAAGTTTCATTGATGGCTTTACCGCTAAATTTAGCTTGTCCCATTTTGACATGCATAGCATAATCGAATAAATAAATTGTAAAGTTATTATAATTATTATGGCTTATGCTATATATACAGTAAATACTTTGAAAATATACCACATGGTGTGGAAGATATTTTTATGGAGAATGAAGACAAAGGAGCAAACATGTCATTTCTTGGAAAGCAATCAACCGCTCTTATAGACAGATATCTGCGACACTAGAGGCATTGCAAAAGAATTACCAGCCGGATTTATACTCTGAACTCTTCATCAACAATCAAAAAAGGCTTTTGTCCAACAGTGGCAAATATATAGGTTGCAGATGATAATAATCACGTCAATTGCACATGAGTTTAAAGAAATACAGTAATTTTTTTTTGAAAATCACAGAGAGACATTTGGTACTTATTCGTATGTATTAACTTTATTGCTTTTACTGTTTTGCAGTCAACTTAAACAACTTGAATACTTTTAAAGCAAGAATAATATAACACTTTGAGATTGGCAATTGTGACATATAACAATACTTCCGATTTATTCGTGACAAGGAAACGCCTTGTCCCATTATGTGCATGTGTATTATGTTATTAAATTTAAAATGTATGTATTACATATTTACTATATAAAACCTATGAAAAAGGGCTGTTCGTAAAATAAATTCGCAAGTAAGGGTCGATGTTCGTAGTTCCTCACTCAATTTTTTCTTTTTAACTTTCAAATAAAATATTTTTTGTTAGCTTTTTTAATAAAAAAATAAATTAAAAAATAAACAAAGTGTTCTATTAATTGCAATGAATTATGAACAGGGGCAGGGGAATATTTTATAGGCACATCGAAGGAAGTATAATGTAGTATGAAGAAGGAGGGAGGGTTCCAAAAAGGCAAAATTTAGCGTGACATATTATTTTATGAAACGCTCCTAAAATCTTAAATGGTTTGGGCTATTTCTAAGATGGAACTCGATAAACAAAATGAAATTTCCAACAAAAGCGGCAGAAGCGCTCTATAACGCCGTACTGACACTCACGTGTGGAACCAAAAGTGAATCTAAAGTGTATAATTTTTCGCACCATTTACCGATGGACGTGCGCCGCGTCAGCTTTCTTGTACGTGATCTCAACCGCTCGAAAGGCTTGGCTTTGTCATTCATTGGATTACAGACCGTATACATCGAATGGATGATTGAAATTTGCACAAATGCTTTTCACGACTTGGAAGCAAGTAAATGTATTTTTATAAAAATATCGAATAAAGGTTGATTTCGAAACTAGCAGGGAGCGAACTGGAAATTGTACTGTAAATTGGAGTTTGTAATACTCAAGCATTTTTCTGAAGATTTTTCAGTCTTTCATGTCTTTTCTTTCTCTTAGTATATGTTATATAATATATATTATATAATAATATAATATTATCAATTTTCAAACTATTGTTAGCGTTTTTGCAAAGTACTCGTAGGCCTATTTGTTCCTTTTAAATAGCTAGGGAAGACGACATTTCTTGGATCATTATTACTATAATTTTCAAGAAAAAAATATTAAACTATATTATTGGAGGTGTAACACTATGTTTAAAAGATAAAAAAAACTGCTTTATTTTTAATGAAAGTAAAACATTTCTTTAAATTCCCAGCATAGGGTTACCCCATTTCTTCCCGTGGTCTATTTTTTATGGGAAAGGAGCCTTCCTAGGGTCACCTTTTCCAGGTGACATGCCTGCTCGTTTGCCTAAACGGGCAGCCGTGTCACCTGATGGAAAGCAATCAACGTCGTTTTAAATAGCAACCAAAATATGTACAAAAACGAAGTAAGTAAGTGAATCCCTTAATAATTTCATTGCGGGACTAAGAATCTGTTAGTAAGCCTGCTCCCGTTGAAAGCTTATGGATTGTGGTGAGATATATATCCCCCCTTTGAATGAACTGATTGTGAGCTTCATCCTGTATTATGGTTTTATGATTGCTTAAGAATTTTTTACTTTAGTTTCTTAGCAATAAAGGAAACACATTTTAAAATAGCTACAATATATAATATATAAGAACTATAAATAAGAATGATTGCTCAATGAAACGCATCGGATTTATGTAGCGAACTTGTCAAAGTGTGCGAATTTATAGAAAGGGGAACGACAAAGCTATGCAATACACAGTAGTGGCTTTATTCAGGTATGGCATTGTAATTATTTTAGTGAAACAACAAAAGAAAACAGAACGTTTTTGTGAATGATATTAAGACTAAACCTTAATATCATCCACAAAATAGTGAATATTCATTAAAATAATCGTAACTTTCAATTGTCCATCCAGCAATATCCATTTTCTTCGATTCAAGATCCTTCAATTCTCTACAGACCTCTTCCTATTTACTACGTTCACTTTCTTTAAGTCGGTCTTTAAACTTTCTTATAGGTCTCCTTCTATTCATGCGTTCGTCAATTGTCATGACAAACCAAAATCCCATTTATACTTCCCCATAAATAATATCCCATATTTATATTGTTTTGTATACATATAGTGCTATCATTGTAACAAATTAGAGAGTAAACGTCAGGTGTCATACCTGTTCTCGCCAGAATCAATTTTATCAAATAGTGAAAAATTAGATTTAAAAGTACTTTTTAGGAGTCTTATGTATTTATTATATAATATGTATGTGTTATTAAATAAAAAGTTTATATTTGGTTTATAACATTATATTTATTTTTACTCATATTATCATCCAATAATTCTTCGAAGAATAAAAGGAAAATTTACATTTCCTTTTTATTTCACATGAAACATGTTCATTTATGCACATCTTTCATTGGAATCTTCAAAAAACAAGCCTATACATACTTAAAAGGCCGGCAACGCTTCCGCGACTCCTGCGGTGTAGCGGTTGTCTATGGGCGGCGTTGATTTCTTTCCATCAGGCGACACGCTTGCTCGTTTGCCCTTCTATCCCATAAAAAAAACATCTTTCAACATTTTGAATTATGGAAACTGTGATACTTTATTAGTATTCCTCTATGGTTTACGTATTTATTAATGGAATGAAAATGACATAGATACGCATTCATTGTGCGACAATTAAACTACATATGTATGTATTTCAGTTTGAATGCACATAGAAACAATAATGCTCAAGTCTGATTTCAGCCAAGTGGCTGTTCACCGCGTTGAGCCACGAGCCAGACGGCTTTGTGTTCACCTCTCCTACATAGATGCCTTTATATGCCATAGTCCAATTAAACTCGGTTCGGCTTGTTCGCATTTCATTGCTACGTCGTTAAGAGCAACCCTACGTGTTTTCAAGGTTGGGTATTAAATTTATATTCATTCATTTGTTGTGCCTAATGAAATAAAGCCACGAGGGAGTTGATGTCATGTACTGAATATGAAGTGCAATATGTTTTTACGTAGGTTTTTTCGTATTTAGTAGGTTTGTTTCGCAAATTAACTGTTCTGTTCACCCATCATTTCTGTGTCTTATAAGTTGGATGTGTTTTCAAATATATATCAAACTTATAAGTAATTCATAATCATTCAATATATTAATTACTTTAATAATATATGTGTCTATTGTGTGCGTAAGTACTTTTACCGAAATCTTGCATGTCAATACATATAAATGTCATTTAGTTTAAAAATTAGTAATATAACAAAACATAAAATAGCAGTTATATTAAAAGCAAGTCGAGTTACTTTTAGAGCCACGTTAGAAAGTAAAGTTAGTGAGTTCATTACCATTCACTTGTGAAAATAAATATAACAATATTTCATAGGTAAAATATTAAAGAGTACATCAACATAACTGATAAAAGCGTGAATTTATGAAAAAAACAAATATAGTCTAACTTTATCGAAAAGGTTTTATATTCAGTTTTATCTTCACGTTTCTTTTTAAATGCGCGAAAAACAAATAAAAAAGACAGTATTTTCTACAGCTCCAATTACTGGAACCTTTTTGGTACACCTGCACACTTTTACGAAATCCTAAAATATTCCCTGATCCTGTATAACGTAATAATCGGATGGGTACATGGAATATGTAAATGTCGGTGTAACCCATGGGATTGAATATTTGAAGGGAAAGCTTTCAATTGATATTTCCTTCCCGCACGTAAAGTTACGTAAATATCAATTCATCGAACACACCCCGCAGACATCTGCAAATCATTTCACATTTACATGATTAGATTCCTTATAAGTATATATTTTTTATATTTCATTATAATTTATTTAAACATTGAAATATGCAGTATATATCAGAAAAACACGACGATGGCGATAGTTTGGAATAATAATTAGAAAGTTGTAAAATCACTATTACGGAATCTGAAAAATAACCGAAACATTGGTCTAATTACATTTAATTACAGTGAGATTTTATCCGTAGGAATATATTTATTTCAATAATAAACAAGTAACAAATAAACAAGCGCTTACCTCAACGTTGTAATGCATAATACACAATCGTAATACAAAAAGCATGGCAAAGTTTTCTTCCACAAAACTCTCCTGGAAGTGCGGCCTGTTTGTGGTTCATGTGTTGGTGTCCATTTTCTAATGGCACGAAAAATTATGGCTTATCAAAAAAAACGATTAGTAAACTGTAGTGGCAATTGGCTGATCACGTTTGTTGGAAAACCAGCAACTGCTCAAATAGAAACCACGTCTTGGTAACATAACAGGGGGTGCAAACTGGATACATGAAGCGGAAGATAGTGTTAGGTGGTGCGTCTTAAAAGACCTATCTCCAAAAGAAGAAAACAAAAATATTAGTTCCGGATTTATTTCATGCTGTCTATTACAAAGAACAAAAGCAAAATATCGAGATAATTTTCACCTAAATGGAAAGGACCGACAGCTTATTAATTCCGTTGCTGACTCGTAGAAAGAGACTAAACGAAAACGAAGAGTAGCTTTGTCAGCTTAACGAAGCACATTTTAAACCTCCAATATTGTGGTCCAACAAATCTCCTTGATCCTGTAGGAATCGTGTCTGTACTCGTTTTTGTAATGCGCGGCTAATCTTTTCAAAGCTTTCTGCGAAAAAACGAAGTTTTTAGCTTAAGTATTCTAGAATAAGGCGTTTGTTTATTAATTATGAAATTTTCACGAACAACATCTAAGTGGTTCTCGTAGTAAAAGGTGCTATTAAAAATCGAAAACTTGAAGCACTCAACCGATGTATACCAAGGAGACAAAATTAAAAATGTTTTAAATTAAAATTTCAAATACGAAAGTTTTTATTAGATTTTCTTTAATGTTATCAATAAAGACATAGAACTAAGTTAGGTTGAGATGGGTAGTAAGAGTTTTTAGTCTTACTAACCATCTCTACCTAACTTATATATACTACGTTTAAGTGTGTCTGTTTATTGGTCTACTGTCATTTTTGTGTGTCGTTAATATCCAAAGGGATCTCATCCAGTTTGGCACATTTCACATATCTTCGAATAATACTACACCATGCATGTTAGTATCTTCACAATGATTTCTTTTACCACAAACTAGTGGTAAATTCGTACTTGAAATGAGAAGACTTAGTTAGTTACCTGTTGAAAAGACTTAGTTGTTTTTATATAAATAATTTTGTCCTTTTTTTAAACGATTCTATTCAGCTTTGCATGTATATTTGTTTGTTTGTTGCACGGCTTTTTCAACTACATCTAGTAAACCGATTCTTATGAAACTTTGCAAACACATTAAGTTCAACTCGGTAGCGAGAGTCTGTCAGGATGTGCACAGTGGAAATCTCTTCTACCATTATTGATAATATTAATCGTTTTAGTTAAAAGTTTTTTACCTCCTTTTTTAACATATGTTTCATCATATTAGATGGAGTATAATGAGTTAGTTATGTATATACATAGCAACGAGTTATATATATACATAGCATCATCAATAACTGCCGGACGCGCCACCTAGCCTGATTTTTAGCTTCACGTATCCAGTTTCTGCCAGCCATCCTGCGTAAATCGTTGCATCTGGGTGGTTGAGGAGCGCTCGTCACTACGTCTGCAAAGATGAACATGTCTGCGATATGTCCAACAAGTTGTCTTTTAATATTATAACAAATAATTGTCGTTATGTTCGAAGTTTTAACGATTTACACTTTCAGCCTACAGACATTGAACGGCGCATCCGCACATCACTTTCCCTATAGCGTTGTATACAGTAGTTTTGGCGTACGTATTCGAGCCAGCATCAAAGTTACATTTCGGCTAACGGTTATCACTGTAACAGATTCTAGAAGCGATATCTTTATGTGCCTACCAGAGCACTGAACGGTTAAGATAAATTTGAGCGTTCCTAACAGGGGATTATGGGGCAATATGGGCTTAAGTTATACTATACTCTATACTATATTCCTATCAAGTCAATCGCATTTACTGCGATTCAAATTCACCTGCACAGCTTGAAAATTATGTAACTTGAAGGCCATGATTTGACAGTTGGACTATTGGTTGTGAACCATATTTTCTTAGCACAAGCACTGTTAGCTTAGTTGGAATGGGTGACAAGAATTATATAAAATATTCTTCTTAAGTTCTTATAATTCAACATCAAAACATAGAGTTTCTTCTTTAAACAAAAATCTTTGACATAACTTTGTTTCTGAAGGTTGTATGGATAAAAAAGTAAGTTTTTATACACATTTTTTTCATAGGTCATAACATGGTCGTTGTATTTTTACAAAAATATTCTATAAATACAAACATTTGTATACAAATGTCTGTATTAATATAAATATTTCTATCCGTGCATTATTATACTTAAAACAAGTATTTATGAATCATCATCAAACATCAAAAGTGAAAATTAGAATTATTTTTATCACTATCGTTTCCACCATTCTAGACAAGCGAACCTAATTTAGGGCGTTCTATTATTTAGCCCCAACTGGGCAAGTGTCATCATAATAATAAGCTAGGTACGACGTCGTATAACACGACACGAAATACAGACAAAATAAAAACATGTAAAATGTAATGTTGGTGCCGAGATGAGGGTACTTCGCGTAAAACTCTGTTTACCCCTCGAAAAATTTTTTGTGACATCGCTGTTTGTCAGTTTATATTTTTTAAAGTTTAATTTTTAGTTCGTCATTTTTAGCCAATCTATCTCCTGAGACCAATTTCTTTAATTATTTTAGCTTTGCATATTCGTCACTGACTCAGTGATACATACACGTAGTGAAATCGTATTTTCAAAATAAAATAATTTAAATATACATTTAACGCCTTTTTACGTGGTTTTTAGAATTGGGTAAATAAATAAATACCAATTACATTTCGTTGTATGTAATTTAAACGTCGATTATTTATATAACTATCGATTAATTGTATTATATCATTATCGATTTATTTAAAAACAGACAATTTACCATCTGTGGTGTTCCCACGTGAATACGACATAGGGACATTCAAGAAAAGAGCGTATGTGTTTACAAAAGGCCTGCAACGCATCTGAGACGCCTGCGGCGTTGTTCATGTACGAGTGCATGACTCGTATATGGGTGGTGGTGATCATTTACCACCAGGTGACCGGTATGATCGTTAACCTACTCTGCTCTAAAAAAAGTAAACTCGTTAAAAGTTAGAACGTGGGAATGCATTTCTAATCATCATCATCATTAAGAGCTTGCGGCAGTCCACGGCTGAACACAGGCCTTCTATCTTTGCAGTAGACGAATGGTGGAGTAGAAAACCGCGTCATGAAAAACGTAGTGTGGGATGCCCCCCGGATAGATAGTTCGACGATCTGCGCAGGGCGGCTGGCAGAGTGTACCCGAAGACCAGGCTAGGTGGCGTTTCGTGGGAGAGGCTTATTTCTAAACAACAAAAAAAATATATTACATAAACTTTCCTCCATTTTGAAACTAATAATCAAAATATCTTTGTTATTTTAACATAATCAAAATATCTTTTTGATTATGTCTTCATTGAAACTAATAATCAAAATATCTTTGTTATGTCAATATATAAATTAGCGATTATTCGTGTTTAGAGATCATTTACGTTTGGGACGGAATACTAAGCCCAATGTCAAAATACGAGGACGGTCAGGCCATCCCTATGCAAATTATATACGCTCTCGCTATGATCAGAGTCTCTGTTAAAACTTCCGCTTCTAACAATATTGGCTAGTTACACGAAGTGAAATGGATCTGATGACAACTATATGAAAATTAGTGTAACATTAGTACAGTAGTTATTAAATACGTATTCGACAAATGTAAATGATAAGCGATAAAATGTAACTGTAAATAAATATGTTTTTATCGAATTAGAGATATTTATTCCAAGTCTGGTTATCCCGCCAAACCGCGTGGTGAGTTTTTGTCCGTTCCACCAGAAATGGAAGGCTAAATTTGTTAGATCTTTACTAGCAATACACGTAAGTAAAATTTGCTATTCACGTTTCGCGCTCCAAATAAATTTACAAAACAGGACTTCCACATAATTTGTCAGCAAACTGCAATATCTTAAAGTAAATAGAAGAACGCTGAGAGCGCTGTAGAGCGCTTTAAAATTGAAAAATAAAGTGCTCTGTTTCTTTAGAGAAATAAAAGTTGTGGAACGTTCACGTGAATCCCTGTAAAATATATAAATATCAGTTATTACAACTTTATTTGAAGACGAGTAATTATGTTTAGAATAAATGTCAAATTTTTGTTTCTCTGCAAACACACACACACACACAAATACTATAAATGTAATATACTACATTTCTCTTGTTACCTTAACACGCTCGTGTATTCACTGAGTGAATAAAGTACTTGATATGCGTATATAGAGAATCCAATTTGTGAGCGCTAAAAGCAAGGATCCTTTCAAGAATATGGTAGACAAATATGTATAATTTTATAAAGTAAATAAAAAATATTAAAATAAAATTTTCATTGATGCATATTTTAAAGTAAACTTTTTCACGTATTCTGTATTTTAGGAATAATTTCGAGGAAATCTTCTTCTTAAAGCAGTCCTTAAATCAACACAAAGGCATCGTTGCAGGTTAAGCTTAAATTAAAACAAAGTCCGTTTTTCAATGAAATTTCTTATTGCGTATTGCGTGGTGTATCAAAGAATGTAAAAAAAGCAGAACATTTATTCTAATCTTTTCTGTAGGTCTCTTCAATAAATCCTCGGAATCCAATTACCGTCGCTTGAAGGCTCAAGAACTCTTAACGTACGGCGGTGAACTGGGCTTAATTTGGATTTTCGTTGATTTTTGAAAATAAAAAGGAATATTAGAGTGCATATTTAAAATAATTATATAAAGGCATGCCTGGCGATCTGTCTGTCCCAGTTTATATAATATTAATAATTTTTAATACATACGTAAAAATAAAATATTTTATTATAGATAAATTAAGTGAAAAAAATCAAAATAATATGATAATATAAATAAAATTAAGTTACCGATGAAGTATCGTAAAACTATAATAATACATGAACGTATAATAAATAGTCGAAATCGATATGGTAGTTTTTTGGGTAACTAATTTGAATTTCTTGATAAGAAATGACTAATAACCAGATATGGAGAACGATTTCCTTCATTGAGGTCTTTCAAATCCTTCTAGAGTGTTTTTATCAAACGTAGCGTCCATATATCTGTAACATTTTTTAGAACTACTTTTTTCCAGCGATCTACACGCTATGCCACTGAAGGTATTAATCTCTATATTTATACCCGTAAAATATGTTTTTATAAGAGAATTTTTTCTCCCATATAAAACTAAAATTAATTAATTTTTGAAATTAAAAATTCATATTTGAAAAAACTGTATACGTAACATATATATGTAACATACAAAAACTGTATTAATATACAAGAACATGAGTGGATGAATAAAAAAGTAAAAGTAATTAAAAAGTTACAAACTAAAAAAGGGGTTATGTTTAAAAAAAAACAAAAGCTTCGAATTTGGAATTAACCTTTTTTCATACCCAGAATCTTTATTAAGTGCCAGTCATAAAGTTTGGCTATTAAAACCTCTTTAAAATTAAATTATTACCAATAATGTAGAAAAATAAAGTATTTTTGCAAAGAGTGTATATATAGGGAGAGTGTGAACTAATATAGTAGGAATTGAAAATATATCTTCTAAGTTATATTTTCAAAACATATGCTATGAGATGAAGAACAGTGTAAATTCTATTAAAATATTGTAAGAGGTATTAATAAAAAGAGCAATTGTTCAGCGGCTTTATGTCGACACAGATCATTTTAAAATAAAATTACTGCTGGAGACGAGATGAATGAAGATCGATAGCTCCCGCTACGGCGGCTGAATGGGCGACTTGAATGCTTATTAGTCTCTCGCTGACTTGAAGAAATGGTTAAGTGAAAGCTAAGAAGATTACGCCTTGTCAGCTTAACGAGGTATATTTTAAACCCATAATAACCTTTTAGCTGACCGAACCCCTTTTTCCCGTGGGATCTATGCGAATAAAGAATATTGTTATTGATGCAAAAGTGAGGAAAGGTGTTGTATGTTATTGGATGGACGCTCTAATAGCTAAGTATAAATATAAGTATATGTTTATATCACGCCATTACAAATCTTGTTCTTGTTGATATAAACGGTTATAAACTGCGTTGTTTCCAGGTATTGGAGGGTACTTGAATTAGACGTGAAATTCCGAGGCCACACAGTAAGCGGCAAAACATAGAAACATATGAAAAACGTATAATTACATAAAACATATATGTTTTACAAGCTGTGGTGCTGTGTGCCGTGTGAAAATAAATGAAACAAAAAATCAAGCTAGGATCGAAATAAATGTTTGATGGAAATCAAACGTTTATTTCAATCAAATCAACTGCGAGAGATTGAAATGAAACACTGTACAATGTATTTCATCTCAATCTCTTGCAGGATTTAGCCTGCGAGATTTGTTTGTCTCTTTTTAGTGTAGCGTTTTCGTTTCATCCAGTTTTAAATCACAACTGTGCTAAAGATCTTTTCACTTCAAAAAGTAACCGAATATTTTATTTATAATTTATTTAGTTAGGGTACAACCGTGTCTTGTACAATATATTAAATAGATTAGAAGATACAAAGTACAATAGAGATAAGATACAATACCTCAAACGCATGACTGTTTTGTTTTAATAAAAAAAGCCGTTTTTTTAATTTCCTTAAAATCTTCCGTGAACGCTAATTTGACTTGGAAGAATAGAAACTTTTTTAGAAAACGCTTACGTAATGGCCTCCTTCCTGGAATGCTTTCCGGAAACATGAATGGCATGCATAGAACTATAGTGAATGTGAAAACAATGTTCGAGTCGGACTCCAGGAGAGTGGTTGTTCGCGTTCCTGAACACGAAGCTGTAGGGAGACTTTATCGCAATGAACGCAGTTTCGCTCGTGCGCTATAATTTTCGTAGTATGGTGGTCGATAAACCCTTCGCTGAGATTTACACCGCATCGGGTGCAAAATTTCAAACCCAGTAAAAGCACACGAAACATTTTATAGGAGAGCCAAAAAAGGAATTAGTTTTTTACATTTTCCTGCAAAACCCTAACGAATATACACAATCGATCGTGTATTTGTAAGGGTTTTCAATATTAAAAATACTTTTTCTAAGTTTCTTTAGACATTTTGGTAATATGCCTTATGGAATAATAAGCAGCATAATACAATACCAGTTTTTGAAGGTGTGATATATATATATATATATATATATATATATATATATATATATATATATATATATATATATATATATATATATATATATATATATCTGATACTGATATATATGGTTTTTTTTATTTTATTTATTTATAACAAAGTCCATAACATTACCCTTGATACTGTTAGAGTAAGGATTTTGTTATAAATAGAAAAAGAATAAAAGAAAAAACTTCACACAAATATTTATCCTATTACGGGAATCGAACTTACGTCCCTTGGTTCAGTAATCGAATATTTCGCCACAGAGCGATTTGAACATCAAATAAATGTTACACCTTCCTAAGCATGAATTGCATCTACCCTCTGCATATGCAATTTATTTAAACGTAAGGAATTTTATTTATATAATTTTTATATACTGCATAATTAACGATTCTAAGACTTTTTGGAAAACAATATTTGTTCTATAGATAATCAAAAAAAAATTTAGTTATTATTTTTATTGCTAGCACTCATAATATTTATTCTGAAAACTTTTTTAATTTTTGCTGAATAAAAATCGCACATTCATTTGCTTTCAAAGAGGATTACGGAGAAATGAGTTTTGCACAGTATCCTTTTAATAGTTTTAAATGGTTTATCTATAAATAGATTGAAAGTAGTTTTTAAGATTTAAAGTGGTTTTTGCCTAAATCCGCTTTTTGATCAGAAATCACCATCACCACTATGACATTAGTACTTCCGAACCGATGTACAATGTTTGTAGTCTCATATATATATATAAACTTTTTTGTGCCACTGCGTTTCGTATGGTGTGCGTAGGTAGGCCTTTGGAGATGTAACACTTTTCCTTTCTTTTATTTTTGATCTATATCTGAGTTTCGTTTCAACATCAACCCCATTGCGATTTATAAACTACATAATTAGGGAAAGAATAGAAAATAAAAAACTTATTATTCTCACAGTTACCTTCTTTCCCTGGCTTTCCTCTTTCTACCTTCCTTCTTCCCCTACCAATAAATAAGTAGTACGCTTAGTATTGAAGATGTCTATGAGAAGCTATAATAAGTTACCCTCGAGGTGATGATACACTTTCTCGTTTGCCTATTTCTTACATTAAAAATTGTAATTTATTTAGCTACAATAACATCAAAATGCCATTTTTAATCACGACCGTTCCAAGATGGAGGTGTAAAGAAAAAGCTACTGTAACTTATTCCATTATTCAGTGGAACACAAGCGAGTGACGTCACAGTAATAAGCTTAAGTGATACATCGCAAAACGCAAAAAAAGCGAGGAAAACGAAAAAGTATAAAACAAAATGGAGGTACAGAGATAAGGGGCATTATTTATTCACCGAAATTATTTACGACAAGGCGTATACTAAAAGCATCTTAGTTTTTACATCGTTGGCTTTATTTATTGCCTATTTATTTTCAAATCTCAGCCGTTTCAGTTTGGCGCACAAATAAAAGAAATTTTTCCTCGCGAAATAAGTGTTGTTTGCGAATAGTAACAATAAGTAAAAAAATATGCAGGATAACTCCAATAAGTCTAGCTGACACACTTTTTTAGGTCACGTACCCAATGGTAAAAAGGCTGGAATTTTATTTCTGTTTCTATTGAAATCTATTTAATTAAACTCTGATTCACTGACAGAAAACGCACAGTTTAAATTGGGATGGCCTAGAAGCGTGATGGCGATGCCTCGAGTTTTTTTTTATATATCAGAACACAGCATTTTGTCATGAAAATTCCCTAAAAGTGTTTAACAGTGTTAACATTTTTAGGGGAGTTTGTTTCTTTAGCGGGTTCGATTCCCTCATTGAAACAAATATTTGTATAATTCATATACTATGTATGTGAATGTATTTCATATGTTAGCACGTAAATAACAAAACACCATCCTATTGGATGTCAATTCTATGAGCATAAAGCATTATTTATTATTGATAAACAAGTTTGATATTAAATCATATCTAAGTAAAAAGTTTTAGCAACGGGCAGAAAATCCTGCATTTTTCATTGGATTCACCGGCTTTGCTGTCTTAAATTATTAATTTAATTGTAAATTGTAATTATAGAATAGTAAACATTATTTACGTAATTCTAAAACCTTTTTTTTATGGGATAGGCGAGCAAACGAGCAAGACCTTTTGTCTATAGGCATTCAAAATCATATTGTATTACTATGGTTCGGATGTTCCTTGTTTATAATGACATCGTCATCGATGATCCAAACGCCTTGGAAGTTTTTGAACATCTTTCGGCCCGGTTTAAATTGTTGTATTGAATGATGATTGAATACATGAGATTTTATTATTAGTTTTCTTAATTCAAAACTTATTTGCTTTCAAAACTTAACATTTCGTTTTCAAAATATTTGTCTATCATCACATGTCAAAAATTTTTAAATTAACACTGAAAATCAGCGCTGTGGCTTGCCGCGGCTTCTTGCTGAGTACAGATTCTGTTGTGATCCATTAGACCTTATAAATGAATGTAGGTTTACTCTTATTATTTTTTTTTTGTTTGTCATAATTATGTTTGTCATAATGTCGTTAATGTTGCCTTCCTAGTTCATAATTTTTATTTTATTTGTCTGTGCTGTACTATGATCTAACAAATAAAGCTTTCTTTTTTCTTTAAATATTTTTACTTGTTATTAATCAAAAAATTAGGGAGCTCTTGCAAACGTTAATTATTATGGGTGCGGGCGAACGCTTGGAAAACTATTCAAAAACAAGTATGCTCAGCGCTGTGATACAAAAAGTGTTATGGTATACAGGTATACAGAGAAATTTCATTCATATTCTACAGAAATATATTATATAGAACGCGCAACCATTGAGCTATTAAGGCTATATTTTTATAATCAGCAATCAGTATACTTGGAACGAGGTGCTCTTGGAAAATCGTTAACACACAATGTTAGCTCACAGTGATACTTGTATAAACAGGTAATGTAGGCTACGTGTACACTTAAGAATCAAAATGCATTCCAAGATCGTTTATTAAACCAGCAAATATCGCTTTAATCGCGTTGCAATAAGATTCGCCTCAACCGCAATCATTCATTCATATGTATTACGTCTCCATTAATGCGGTTCACGCACTAGATGCTCTGGTTACACTGAGTTATGAGGTTCTATTACGTAAAGAAACTTGGTACGACTCAAGGGAACTTATAAGCAAGGAAGAATCGTAAAAACAAACAAGTTCAATCAATGTTTTAATGTTCATTCACATAATTTTGTAAAGTAATAGAAATTAATAATAATAAATAGGAAGTTATTAATACACATATTATTAAATGTTTCGTATTTCATTAATTGTTTTAAGTTTTTTTAAGATGACATACTAATATCTTAGCAATGCGAGACAAAAGACGGGGGGGAGGGGGTGGAAAAAAATTGTAGATGGACTAAGACTCAAAATAGGTTGTAGCGCCGAAGAAGAAGAAGAAGGACAAGTATTAATATATTGTAATAAAAGCTTTATTTAAAATATTTTGCAAATTCTATACCACTGAAAGTGACAAAGTCTAAAATAAACTGCATTGCGTTGAAAAGGAAACTAAAAACCATGTCTCACATTTGGATCATCTCCAAAGGCCACGACCTTGTATCAGTAACATTCAAGTTATTTCACGAAGCAAAATTTCTAATTGGTAGCTGTGGCCAAAATATTTTGGCCTTATATAAAATAAAGGCAAAATAAAAAGCACCAAGCGTATTGTTCATCTCCTTTTCGTGTTCAATCACGTTTATGGGTGCGAATGGGAAAAAATAGTGAAATAAATGTGAACAGACTGTGGCTTTACGTGGTGACCTGCCAATATATAGCGATATAATGCGGGGATGACCTTATAACCTCAATTTCAGCTGCTTCTTTGTGTTGCAAATTTGCCAAGGAAAGAATTGCAAATAAATTGGCTTACAAATACTTTGACAAAAATAAATGGTTTAGGATTTGTAGAACTTCGAAATATATCGTCTTAAAATTTATTATACTGAAGCGACACTCGAAAACAATTGTGTAATGTTACTTTAAATTATGTGACATTTAATTTTTTTATTGATTGTAGGATTCCATTATAATTTTTTATGCACATCCCATAACAATTTTTATTTTAACGGTTATTGTTTGGTACCTCGTCAAGCACTAATCGATTCAGTCTTCTTAAGTTCTTACGTTTTGCTATATTAAAAAGATGGTGATTCTGATTAATTTTTTGAGTTTTGAATGAATTAACCAAAAAATATTCTTAACACCATTTATGTGAATAGCCAGGTGAATATTTAAGCGTGCATACATTTATGAAGTGGAATAACATAGGAAATTGATTCGCGAATTCAAATTGGCAATAAAGCCGGCATTCGATCACATACTCGCTCTGCATTCGTTGCCGAAGTTATGTGGAGCACTCATCTATTATTTATAAGAGCACACAACGAACTCTAATAGAATGTCATTAATACAACATCGTTTGCTTGTATGTCATTCCGTCACAGCAATGTCATCAATCACGGGAAAAACACAAGAGAATTAGTTATTTATTAATCCAATAAATATACCGAAAACAGAAAAGACGACCGATTGGCTTAGTGGCGCGGTCCCTCGCCCACAGAGTCAATGGTCGCGGGTCGATTCCCGCATCGGAATAAATATATATATATGGATTTATAAATATTTATTCCGAGTCTGGTAACTCCCCTAATCTGCTGGTCTGTATGATAATACTGTATATAATATTTCATAACAAAACACTCACAATCAGTCCATAGGTAACCCAGTTATGAAACTTTCGTCAAGCTTAATCTCATAATTGAACAAACTAACATTCGCAATAAACAAACAGAAAAAGAAAGTCGAAGAGTAGTTTTTATTTTATTAGCGAAACTTGTGCGTCCGCGTGGAGTTGTAGTTTGTAACAAAGTAAAAGTTGGAGGTCGATAGATTGCCGACATCTATGCACATGTATTACTGTGAAAGACATCAGCGAAAAAATGTGGTAATTAATAATATCAATATATATATATATATATATATATATATATATATATATATATATATATATATATATATATATATATATATATATATATATGTATGTATATATATTTGTACTCATTTGTGCTAATGTAAAAGTAAGTAAATTAATCTATCTATAATGGTATTATGTGCAGAATTTTTTTTCTGAGATAACTTATAATATAACTTTCTTAGGCATAGGATGAACGTTAAACATCGACTTTTATTTCTCCAACTTCAAAAAACTGCATTTTTAACTAAAAAATTACGTAAGAATTGTATTTAAGAATCAAAAAGAAACTATATCAGACATTGAGACGCGGCATAAAGTAAATGAATTTATGATTTGAACAGTCATTATCACACAAAACACACCATAAAAACACGCCCTTCAGTTCGCAACTATCTCATACTATTGTAGCAAGTTAGGACGAACTAGGAGTACATACACGTTGCGGCAGCGTAAACGATGATTGTTATAAATATAAAGTATGAGCTCAAAACTAATCGATATGATGAACACAAATTATATGATTCAGTACAAATTTACCATCCGAAACATAACAAACAACAGTATGCTAGAGTAAATATATACGTAAAATATATGAGTATATTATAGTGCCTTTATTACAGTTAGGAGTAATTTAATCAAATGGTGTTTAGTTTACGAATTGATCTATCCTATGAAACTGTAATTGGGTATAATAATTTCATTAGAGCGAGTGTATGGCGGGGACCGCCGTCAATGTTGCGGTATCGAGTCAAACCTGACGTCTGTTGTCAAGTGAACATGTCAGACAAACACAATCAGGGTTAACAAGCCGCAAAAAGAACCAAGTCCACCATCTCATGGAAATATCGCTCTATGCTCAACACACAAATTGAACAATATATCTAAAAGCAGTTGTGTTTAGTTTCAATTTAAAGATTATTAGTGAATTCAATCAATATTATAATCGATTTCACATCATCATATTCAGCTTACGGCACTACATAGCTGGACATAAGTCTCCCCCAATGTGTGCCATCTGGCCATTCAACATTGACCGTTCTTTCATCTGGCTGCCGGTCTTATGCTACGATTATTAAAACATGGACTTCGCTCTAACACTCGTCTAATCCAACGGAAGTCCACGACTTCGCTCTAACACTCGTCTATTCCAACGGTTGTCCGACCTCCGACAAACGCTACCAGCTCATTTTCACTTCAGTTTACAAACTTATAAAAATATATCAGTGATGTAGATTCGACTTAATTAAAACACACAAGTCTTGGAATGAAAATGTATAGCTAATTAATAGGTTGGGGAAAATATTTCTTCGCATTTTGTATGAAAAGTCAAGACATTTTTTCAGTTTATTTACAATAATATACATAAGCTATTTTGTTTAATGATTTTGTTCCATCTTGTAGGTAGCGACATGATACCGTTGGTGTAGAAATGTTGGAACTTGTGATCAAAAAACACTTGATGCAAGGTCAGAGCTGTATGGTGGATGCATTAATACCTCCCAGTCAAACTCTCCTAATGTCTGCTGAATGGCTAAAGATGTATGTGGTCTAGGGTTACTGTGATAAAAATTCATACCCTTACTAATGATGAGTTTCGGCCTTAATTTTTTTTGCTTTAATCTCATCAATTGTTGGCAGTTGAGATCCGAATTGATGGTTCTGCGTGGTAATAAAAGCACATAATGAATAACGCTCTTCCAATCCCACCATACATACAGCATCACCTTATTGCGAGTTTAACCTTATTTTGTGAAGTTTGTGGGGCCTGGCCAACCTTCAACCACGATCTTTTTTGCAGTTTCTTGTCGTAGGTGATCACTTTTCATCACCAAATATTAATTTCTTTAAAAATGGTTCGAATGCATTACATCTCAATAAAGAATCGCAAATGAGAAACTTGAAAAGAAATCTAATAAACCTAGTCATTAGGTTTCTTTCAGTGAGTTTGTGTCGCATTCAAATGTCGAACTTTTTTGTATACTCAGCTTTTTCAAATGGGTCAAAACTGTATTGTATAATAATTAATTTTTAGTTCTTCTCATCATAACTACTTACATGCCGATCTTGCTCCACTTTTTTAAAAATGGCGTCCATTTTATCAAATTTGACGCCATAATACCGGATTGAAAACGCGTTACATTTTGTTTAACTTTCTTAATAAAATGTATCGAATTTCTTCATTAGATTCACTCATTTTGACAGAAAGAAAAACAAATGAAAATAGCTGGAAACAACATTTTAATAATTTGTTTCTTTTTTAAAACGTACTTTATACTACTTTTTAATGAAACCAAAACCATTCAGTTCCATGGAATACAAGATAAATACAAGCATCTAGTAATAGCAAAGCTAAATGCCTTGAGGTGTGACGCGCCTTATATGCGAAGAGGGGTAAACTGTGTGACACACATTCAAACACGAAGACTCAAAACGGAACCGAACAACTATGAGTTTCGAACGCGATTCTTTGGCCATTTTGATCATTTAAAGCATTTATTTTACTGCTAATCCATGAATATAATCACATTATAATCATAAAATCGATACCAAAAACAATATCAACCGGACGTTGATAGATTGATCGGTGTCATTTGTTTCAATTCAATTAATTAATGATCAATCGACAGGCACTTAATTACGCCATTTCGTAGTCCCGTCGATATTTTGAGTCCCATTTATTCACACGTGTTCCCTTATTGGGTTGTTAAACTTCGTGAATTGCATACAATTATTGCATTTCGAATTATTTATGATATTTTAAAAATAAACAAGTCATATAATTGTACTATATAATTGTACTACTATATCCTACTTTATTTCCAACGATATACACGCTTCGCAATTGACGGTATTTATTCCTAAGTTTATATCCTGCTAAATACCTTATATAAGAGATTCTTTTTCTCCCCATATAAAACTAAAATTAATTATTTAAATTTAATTAACTAATTAATATTTGAAAAAAAGTGTATAAACTTCAACAGTCATCCAATACAAGTTTAAAAAATATATTTGAACTTTTATTCACAAAAAGTATTGATTGAAAATTTGAACAACATATATAAATATATGTAGGGAGAGTGTGAACTAATAGTAAGAATTGAAAATGACAATAAATTTCATTGACAAAAAAATATGTCAATTAAATTCATCATTTTTATTCGCTATCTTTCAGCGCCCCTTTTTGTTTCAGATATTAAGGAATATCCTCGTCAATATTGACAATATAAGACACTGCAAGAATATGATATTTCCTTTCAAATAAGTACATTTTCAGATAAGTCTTATGGCACGCTAGGAAAAGTGGTAAGATGATTTCATGAAAATATTTTTCAATATGCTTCTACTCTGAGTTTATTCTTAACAAATTCTTCTTTTCTTCTCCCTACTTGTTTCCTCTTTATCTTTGGCAATAGTTCTATGCGGTCCCGCCAACAGAAAGAATCGGCTTCTCGACTTACTTCTTCCACGTCGCACTATATTTTGTCATTGGTAATTATTGCGACCTTTCGTATTAATTGTATTCATACTAAATAATGTATTAAAAAAGATTTCAAAGTATTTTTATTTAAATCCCTAAAAACCTTTAAGTTAGACGCTGATTTTTTTTAAAATTAAACATTTTATCACCCTTAAGATATAGTAATTATTATATTAATCAAGTAGATTTTAAATTAAATCTTACATATATTTATTGGATAATCCCATAATAATAAGGGGACATCCATAAATGCCATCACATGAATTTAATGATTTTTGGAAACCCCATCCCACCCTTGTCACAAGTAATCTCATTTATGTAACCTAGTTCCCCAGGGTTGATGTCACATATTTGCAATATTACAAATATATGACATATATACAAATATATAACTATTTATATATTACGCAGACGTAATATATAAATAGTTTTAGTACAACTAAAATCATTTCTATATTTTTATAAATATTGATAGATTTGGTACTATTTTTAAGTGTTTCGTTGGATGTGAAGTTTAACGTTTAGCACTTTAGACCTACATGTGTATATGTAATGTCACGAAACTCATTAGTCCTCCCCTTAACGTGTGATAATTATTGTGCTAATACTAACAGCTACTGTGGTGGACTTTGTAACGACGGACCTGCGATTGAAATTACGTCACGAATACCAACGTTTAAAATTATGGATATAAGGAAAAGTGATTTGTTCTTCAAATCTTTAAAAATGAAGCTTTTGGCGGATGTTGGAATAAGACCGCGTCTTGGCAAACATGGTGAGGAACACCCTCCGTCTAAAGCGGAAATCTTTTTTTATTATGATGTTCTGTTTAATTTTAATTTGCCGATATTAAGTGGATATCCATACATATATACTAGGTACGAGGACTTCCCTTTTCTGAAGGAATGGTCACTTACACAATATATTTATATCACATTCATCAACATCATCAACAGCTTGCATTAGTCCACTGTTGGACAAAAGCTTCTCCTAATAAGCTCCACCTTGTCTTCTCGTCGGCTGTACGCATCCATTTAACCCAGACTAGGTTTATCAAGATGCCTTTTCCACTACAGAAATCTTCTACTCCAGTATTCTATATATATTCAAATTTTATTAATTACATGCAAAAGTGATAACGTGGTTTGTTTTTATATACTTATTGATCCGCTTTCCCCATCGCAAAGTGGAATTTTAAAATTAAGAAAAAACAATAGCAATTTGGCTGCGATTTCACTACATCATAAATCAAGAATGGCAATAACCTTGAGCTGTTTCTTTCACTATGAATGTCCTTGATACTAAGGAGTCTGGATAGCGGCCAAACTTTCCACAATAACGCAATAAAATGTAACAAACGGTTGTGTTAAATTTCGTAGTAAAAGGAAGCAATAAAACGTATATTATGGGTACAATTCGTGTGTGGTTTGCGGAATATAAAAGCTTATGTAGAGTCATGAATAAATCTTAAACCTTTGTTATGTAAGAAACATAAGTTAAAGTGGATAATATATATATATATATATATATATATATATATATATATATATATATATATATATATATATATATATATATATATATCCGCGACAAGCAAAACAATAACAGAAAATTAATAATGTGTGTTTTTCCGTTGGGTTTAGTGGATTTATTTGGAACTTAAACCAAAAACTTACCGAAAATCGGCCATCAACTCTCCACCCACCAACCACTATACACAACGCCAAACACACACTATCACTTTTCCATCTTGTACACGACACGTGTTTCGCCCCAACACGAGGCATCTTCAGGTATAGTAGACTCTACGGAAGACAACCGAAAAGTTGTCGGTTGTCGTTGTGTTTTGTCAACGGAAAAACACACATTATTAATTTTCTGTTATTGTTTTGCTTGACGCGGATCTTAGCTAAGTAAAACTTTTGACTGTCCATACATTCAACGGTGTTTCCGAACCGATACGACATTGGGAACTTCAAAAAATAAATCTACAAATATCTGAAAGGCTGGCAACGCGGTAAACCTATGGTGTTGTAAATGTCTATAGGCGGCGTTGATAGCTTTCCATCAGGCGACACGATTGCTCGTTTAAGCTCCTTTTCCATAAGTAAACCTATGAGTACGTATATAATAAATACACGGCTAATAATTTTGTTGATAAACACATTTTAATAGCTTTGTTTCAATTTGGGGAGGTATTATATAAACTTATATTCAGTAATGGACTATCGCAAGTTATTTATAATGTTGATGAACTTTATTAAAAATTAAAATTTCGTTTTATTTGTGAAACGATCGCAATATGTTGCTTACATAAATAAAACCTAAGCATACATGTATAATTTTTAATGAGAACATTATATGAAAATATCTCAATTAGATAAAAGGTACGGACGACGCCTTACATAAACTATAATAAAAACCCTAGCTCTATTGATCATAAAAGTGGTAGTATAGTACCTGTCGAATGGGGTTGCTTTTATTGGCTAATGTTTTAGGCTACAGAGAATCGTTTACAGCCATGATAACGTAAAGACATATAACTTACTGTCTAACGATGCATCCTATGTACGGCGACGTGATAGACGTTACGCATCTGTTGCAATACCATAAGGCTATAAGAGTCTCCTATAAAAATGCATATCCTCTTTTATACTTATGACAACGAATACAAGAAGCGTACCATATATACCCTCCCAATATTTCCAATATACATATATGTATTCTGCTTACGAAACAAGTTTGATGAGACAACAACAACATGAGAGAAAGAATGAACTAATGGAAAGGGAAGAAGGAAATAAATTTTCTGTGAGGAGAATTTTCTGACGCCGACTTTCTGTGACAGTATGGAACTTCTTCAGTCAAGTCGGCCCGATTGTTCTACCATGACTCTACCACTCTATACAGATTATGAAACATGATTAATCAATTATGTTCATTCTCATATATTTATATAAAACCTTTGTTTTGGTTTTAAATAGCTTCAAAGGATTTTTCGTCACAGAAAACGTTGCCAATAAACAAACGAATTGCCTGACGGTAAGGTGGTAAGGTACCACCTACCTACACGTCACTGGAAACGCCGCCATAATCAAAAAACTTCTCACTTTTGAGCTTGCAAGTATCGCAGCTGCGTCTGACATTAAGGATTTCAGTTTCCTTTGAAAATCACTTTGCTTATTAATTCATCAAATCAAAAACAGATGGCATATATAGTTCCTAAGTTCAACAGTTGTAAGGTTTGAACTAAAATTAGAATAATATAACAAACATATATTTTAAATTTTGCGATAGGTATTGCTGAAGCTTTGCCGGCTTTTGTGAAATGTGTAGGCTTGTTTTCTGAAGGTTCTAATGTCGTAACGGTTCGTAAACACCGCTAGAGGTAACTGGTTCCACAGCAAAACATACCGTTCAACAGCAAAACACATCGCCATTCATCTATAGATGGTCCAATCTGAATTGCTTTGAAGACATAAAGGTTTCGAATACTTTAAAGACGTAGATGCAGGAGAACGTCTCTAATAAAAATTCTTTTGTATTATAAATCGTCCTTGTTAAGATCTCAAAACTTTTACGATCTGATAGTACACATCTTCAATAGCGCAACGGAGTTGCACAATCGCGATACTCTTATACAAGGCCCGGAGCGAGTCTTTCTTATTCCAACATAATTGAGTTATCAATCGGCAAAGTTTTTATCGCGTATAAACTCATCATGAAAGCTCGAACAGAGTGTTGAAGTTGTGGCAAGACTGTGAAAGGATTTATGCGATAAAGTTCACGACCAACTTTACTTCACTGTTACGAACATACTATGTTCGTATATGTATGTATATATATGTGCATGTGAATCCACATATGTATGATCAAATTCAAGAAAAAGAGATAATGATGAAACATAATTAGAGTTATGACAACAATATTAAAAAAAGTTTTCTCGATCTGTAAACGAAATAGTATATTATTGAAAGATCTCTCACACACACAACGTGTATGTGTGTTTTTTTATATATTATTTGACGCTAGAATAGGATGACGTTAAATAAAATGATCAACATTACTTACCTATTATAAATATCTATTTATAATAGGTATATATTATAAATAGATATTTATAATACTTACCTATTATAAATCTATTTATAATAGGTAAGAATGTTCAGGTCATTAGCCTTCCACCCCTAATATCTATTAGGGGTGGAAGGCTAATGACCTGAAATATAGGCTCAGCCCTAGTTCAGGCATACTACGCGTACTTAGATTTATTGTAAATTATATACACACTTATACTTTCTTGTAAGTTTGTGGCGTTCGAATAAAACATTCAAATACTTGTCTTGCACAATTTATATCTAGAAGTTTTTCAGACAATTATTTTGAAATCTAATTCGTTAGGGATAACCAAACATCGCAAACTGCGTACAAAATGAATTCAATGACTAGTGACTGAAAGTAATTTTGAGGTCGGTACGAGTAATTAGATTTATAATTGTACTTAGTTAGAATTATATTGACTTTTTTTCGTTTGCATGTAAATATTTAAAATCGGTATATTGCAATTTTATAAAGTAAACTCTCTTCCAGAAAGATGTTATAAATATTTATGTTATTTCTTCTAAAACACTAAAAGCCAGTGCTTTCAAAACTACATTTAAAGCTGGGGTTCTCACGGTTCAAAGTAAGCAATAGTTATTTAGTATATTTACCCATTTCGTCCGCAACCAAGCAATAATCCCAACAATTATGGCAACACCACTCAATTATGAAATAGTTTTATATCCAGCAGTGGACTGTTACAGCTGATGATGATGATGGAAGTGACTTAGACTGGGTCATAAGTAATTTTATTCAGCATAAAAGTTGACTTGCCCTATATTCATTCTCGACAAAGAAAGATTAAGGAAAACGATTCGACGTGAACGAAAGTAAATCCTATTTGACTTCAAAAGATTGGAATCGTTGATGAAGTTAAAAATATATCTCGGTAATAATTTGATAAATGACGTCGGTTAAGGATTTCGATGTTATATGTACCTACGTCGGCAAAATTTGTTTTCGCTGTCCTAGTTACGTGATTGATCGTTTACGTTCTACGTTTTCTATTTGAACCCGAGGAAACGAATTCGCAAATTGAGTTTTTTTTTAAATTTTGTACTGTTTTAGCTACAGCACATTTATCGATTTTACTTGTAAAATATATTAATATTTTTTTATGGTATAGGAAGGCAAACTATTTTTTTTTTGGGATAGGCAAACAACTATTGGTGTTGTGTATAGTGGTTGGTGGGTGGAGAGTTGCTGACCGTTTTTCGGTAAGTTTTTGGTTTATGTTCCAAATAAATCCACTTCATGCAGCAGGATGATGGCAATGGATTTCCGCAAAGTAACGCATAACTCCATTAATAATAATAAATGCCTCCCGCAATGAAAATATATTTATTTTTTATAACGTGATTGTTATTTCTTTTTTCACAGCCCATACTGGTACCAAGTGGTATCTGACTGCTGGGTAGCCTCCCCATTTCTGAAGAAACTGACATAAATTCATTACGTTTGTCCAATACGTTTTGACAGAGTAAGCAGAATTGAAATAAATATCTGTAGGTCATACATATATTCGCATTTATCCTGATTGGGGGGGTCGAGGTTGATTCAGAAAACGAACAACTCTTGCTATGGCATTTGGGTCGTCAGTTGTTAAAAAATAAATATATAAATATATCTGAAAAAAAATGACCATTTAATAGAGTGCATATATGTACGTATGTAGATAGGTAGCACAAATTGAAACATAAAGTCGGGAACGACTGAATACTAAGTTTAATCTCTCAAGGGGATCTAGTGAAGCATGTGGACGGGAAATGGCACACAATTACATCGAAGCGTTTGTGTAAGTACCTGAGTGATTGCTGAGACAGTTCGGGACAAATCCCACATGGATGTTACGTACGTCATTTTAACTTTACATTCGTACACTAATTTACAATTTAGGAACGGGATTACATATAATCATCATCAACAGTCCTGCGGCAGTCCACTGCTGGATATAGGCCTCCCCAACAAGCGCTGTCTAGCCCGATCTTCAGCTTCACAAATCCAATATATGCCAGCCGTCCTTCGCACCGTGCAACCGAGGGGCATCCCACAGTACGTTTGCCAAAACACGATCTCCACTCCAGCACCCATCTGCTCCAGCGATTGTCGCATCTCCGATAAAATTGACCAGCCCATTGCCACTTTAGTTTGCTAATTCTAAAGACTATTTTTATGTTTACATATAATACCGATTTGAATTATATGTTAATAAATCGAGCCTCTTCGCGAAACTAATGTAGTTCTCGGGTGACTTATTTCTTTCTTTCTTAGTTAACCATGGGTGTCATACGAGGCGATTATGTGAGCTAATATCAGAAGATGGGCAGAAGCGTCTATCAGAGTAATAAAAACCAATCTATACGGCAACTTTCATTGGCTGTATTGATTGAGAGATTGATTATTTGAAAAAAGCCCCAAACATATTCCGTAAGGATGAGAGTTCTCGCAGCAAGGTCAATATTTCTTTTCATTTATCAAATTTTATTTTAGTTTTGTTTTATTTCTTATTTTTAAATGTATATTTTGGTATATTTATGTATATTTGGTAATGGTTGGTAGGTGGAGAGTTGCTGGCCTTTTATCGGTGAGTTTTTCGTTTAAGTTCCAAATAAATCCACTTCATCCAGCAGGAAAAACACACATTATTAATTTTCTGTTATTGTTTGCTTGTCGCGGATCTTAGTTAAGCAAAACTTTTGACTGTCCACATAGTGATGGATTTCCGCAAAGTAACGCCTGACTTCATTAATCAACATATACGTATGTTTTGTGTATGTATATATGTATTAACTTTAAGCAGAAAATGTTAAAATTATAATTACGGCAGAGGATGACATGATATTAGCGGGCAGAGATATTAGAGTTGAGTTGAATTTTAAAAGAACACTATTATTATTTGCTATCTTGTTTAATTATAGTGGTGTATTATACAATATAGTTCGATTAGGGTGATTTGAAATAAATGCGTGTATCGTGTCTTTTTATATTGACAGCAAAAGTCCATAAAATGTTCTGGTAGATTTGCCACCATTTTATTATAACGTAGTATGACAAGCTTTATTGTATTTTCTCGACACTGGCATAATATTTATAACTGATTGCCTTCCAAGAATATAAAAAAAAATATTATAATTATCGTAACGTAATTAATATTGGCCTTGTTGCTATATAATATGTATTGTATTTCCTAAAAATGCTGTTCAATTACTTAAAAAAATAAAAAAAATAGAAATCTTATAAACTTGACAAAGAGTGATTTCTGTTTCTAACATACCACATAACTAATAAAGCACACGGTATAAGGTAGTTAAAATAAGTAAATATTGTACCAAAAAGTGCTTTCAGCATTGCAAGGACGTTAATTAGCTTTATAGCGAAGTGGTTGTCCGCAGTTTTACGAGTCCGATGGAGTCGACTGTCTCGAGAGAGCGTTTGTGAAAACAGTTGCGGTATCTATAAAACCACGTTTATGCGATGTGCTATAAACACATGCTGTGTTGAGATGTCTCTATAACAACTTTCGTAAAGGCTTTCGTAATATATTGTACTCGCAGGTTCGTACAGTAGTACACGAGTATTGTACTCGTGAACCTATATTTTTAATCTTATTTATATGTAAAAAAAGGCCGGCAACGCTTCCGTGACTTCTGCGGTATCGCGGTTGTCTATGGGCTGCGTTGTTTTTTTTTTTATGGGATAGGAGGGCAAAAGAGCAAGTGTGTCGCCTGATGGAAAGCAATCAACGCCGCCCATGGACAACCGCGACACCGCAGGAGTCGCGGAAGCGTTGCCGTTGTTTTGTTGTTGTTGCTTTGTATCAGGTAGCACGCTTGCTCGTTTGCCCTCCATACTATAAAAAAAAATGTTATTGAAGGTACTATTCCTTATATATTGCTGTTTTAGATATAATATGTTAGTGTATGTGATACAGTATTAAATTATAAAAATATCAATATATATTGTAAGAAACACTGTTCGAATTAAGATTTGCAATTAGGGTATAGGTACATAGATATACATCTTTCATTTTATGTATCTACATGTAAAAACATCATACGAAAATATTTATTGTATTAAGAAAATTAATTTTATGCGTTTTAAAATATCTAAAATTCTTCTATTCTAATCGTATAAGATCTTCTTAGCTTCACACTTCGCCAGGCCACGTGTCGCCGTCGTGTAGCCTATTCGTTTACATCCGCAATGAGGAATATTGCGGGGAATCTAATAAAACCGCCGGAGGAAGCGGGGGTGTTCAGGAAATTGGAACGTTGACATCTAGTAGGAGGCAACGAGACCCCACCACAACACCTGCCATAATTACACTCAGTGGTAAAGAAAGCAGAAAAACATAAAAGCGTTTGATAATAAAGGCTTAAAACATTACGTTACAAAATAAGTTTTAGGTACTAAAATTAATAGTTAGTTTTAAGTTTAATAAGCAAATTTACAATTTGAATTAAAAACTTATTAGCTTATTTAAATAAATAAAATAGTTTGGAGTTAGTAATAAATGTAGGTATTAAATAAAGTAGTTATTTAAACATGTTATTTAAGTGACTATATTAAAAGATCAGTGCCAATAATTCGATAAGTTGGCTTACGAATTGTCGTCGTAGGGTCGATTTTCACCTACCATTGAACTTTAACTTGAACTAATACAAAGTGAAAGTTTAAAAAGTTAAAAGCATTGCTAGTCCTATTTAAAAAAGAATTAATAGAAGCTACATACTTATTATAATAATAAATCTCTGTAACTTTATGCAAAATATTATATAAATATTTGTTAAATGCGTCTAGGAAAATACACTATTAGACCTTAGTTACTGTCAAAAATAATAAATGGGTCAATTGATCTGTCACTCAGTGTATTTAAATTACCAACGAGGTTAATACGGCGTAAATTAGAGCGTGCCAGAAAGGTTTGATGAGTAGGCAAATACATTTACGTAACAATGTGACAAATGTATGAGCATAGGGATTACTTTTCTTTATATATTATATATAAATACGAATAGGCTATACCATTCTTTGCCAAGGCTCTCGTAAGAGGCGACTATGTGAGCAAATACCGGAGGAACGAGCAACAATATCAATTGAAAAATATAATAAAAACTAATTTGCTACTTCCAATGCACCCGCTAAGCGCGGGAACTATTACAGCATCCCTCAATTTTGAGGAAGGCCAATATTCAGCAATTAAATTTGGGCGCGTCATTGGCTGTCTGCTATCAGGTATTTCTTAAGCATGCATGTAATTCCCACGCGCAGCTTCGTGCACAACATACGCATGGCCGGTAGCATATTTCACACCACAGGTCCCGGAATCCTGGTTGCGCGGGGATCAAACGGATCACATGACAAACTGGCTGTTTTCTTTGTGACTTACATGGTGGTTTAGTTTTGTAGAAGTGGTCGGATATGCTACCGACCGCAACGAATTGAAGAGTCAAACAAAAGTCTGGTGATCGCGATCTTCAGTCATGAAGGATCGACTAGATAGAGAGAGAGAGAGAGAATTTCCAATAATAAACCATCATGGCTGTATTGAATTGCGTATGAATGCGAAATATCGCTTTTATTAGCGATATTTGTTCAACATTACGTTTGGTTGCGTTATATTCTGTTTGAATGTTTAAATGAAAAACTGATGTCTTCAAGTCATTTGAATTCACCCTAAACTATTGCGTTAGTTAGTGCTTTAAGAGCTTTAACTGCAGTCAAGTAGAAAAATAGCCCTGGGCAAAGGCCTCACATCAATAGGGAAGGGCAGTTAGCTTCCTTTCGGTGCATGAATACCTTTTAGTCGACTTCACGTGTTTGTGCTGACGGTAAAAAGAAATGATAAATGTTTTGATATACTCTTAAAGTAACTGATGATAATCATATCTGCTTACGACATTATGCCCTCTTATATAGTTACAATTTATTTTATGATTTCTTCTTTAGATTAAAAATTTTAAAAAGTAGACTAGCACTTTCAATATAGTACATATATAATATAATTTGTAATTTATTTCCTTTTCTTGGTCGTCATACTCTTGACAAAGCATCCGTGGTCGTTACATTAGTGGTGACTTGCTTAACCAGACGCTACCATTCATAACTCACGGCTCCCTTCTTAATTCATGTAGGGGGCTATTGAGAGCGGTCTTCCTTTGATCCGTCCACCGCATTGGAAATCTGCCGCGCACTCGCGATTTAATTACACTTCTGTAATTCTTTATGCGTTGCAAATATTATCAGGCGACACGCTTCTCCTTTGCCATTCTATCGAATAAAAAATACAAGCTAAATTTTTATGTCGTCATATTCAATGACGATATAAACATGAGGCCTATATCCAGCAGTAGACTACCGTTGACTGATTAAATGTCATATTATTTTAAATTTTAGCCTGTCAAGCAACGAATATGTTTAATTATTTACTTAACTTCGATAAAAATAACAACATACATTCAAACGAGTAAGTTTTCATTTTTAGTTTTTATTGTTTTATTGCTTGATCAAGCATTACCATTTTAGTTTTTAAGTATTAGATACAAATATTTACTTTTAATGTTTTTAAAAGCAAATAACTGAATAAAAATAGTTCTAAAAATCATACTTAATGTGTGGACACTCAAAAGTTTGTTTTCCTGTCGGATGAAGTGTATTTATTTGGAACTTAAACCAAAAACTAATCGAAAACGGACTTTTCGGTTGTCTTCCGTAGTCTACTATACCTGACGATGCCTCGTGTTGGGGCGAAACACGTGTCGTTTACAAGGTGGAAAAGTGGTAGTGTGTGTTTGGTGTTGTGTATTGTGGTTGGTGGGTGGAGAGTTGCGTGCCGTTTTTCGGTAAGTTTTTGGTTTAAGTTCCAAATAAATCCACTTCATCCGGCAGGAAAACACACATTATTAATTTTCTGTTATTGTTTGCTCGTCGCGGATCTTAGCTAGGTAAAACTTTTGACTGTCTACATAGTGATGGATTTCCGCAAAGTAACGCCTGACTCCATTATAATATTATGCTTAATGTTTAAAATATAATAAACACACTTTATGCAAAGTAGAATAATTCGTTCGTATTACACAAGTAAGTATACACTTTCATACATGGAACAGTTAGATTGGAGCCATAAACTGTCGTTTATGAGCAGAGTCTCCAGCGGGTTCCCTCAAAGACAAACTAGCAGCTAACAAGTTAGTCGGATGTGAGTATTATAACAGTGGAACATTTGTGTAAGTGCCCCCGTGACAATCCATCGGGGACCGAAGTCCCAAAGTTATCGAACAAATGTTCATATCTTACATTAGCATTCGGTAACGTAACCCTTCCCTTTGGCATTATGTAATAAATGTAGGTATTAAATCTAACGACAATTATAGGTTATCATTTATTAAATTCTGAAGCGATTTTAGCTTTATAAGTAAGTAAATTATTTTTTTTTTTTTTAAATAACCCTTACATTTCCAATCACCAACAACTCGCTTATTTCAATAACTCGCTTATTTCGCTCTTACTTTGCTTCGCGCATTTGATATTTGTGAAATGTCCATTTCACAAATATCAAATCTCCCGGCCGCTGCGGTTTACTCTGTGGTGACCTAAAAGCTTTGTTAAAACATTATCACTATAAAAAGGGACTACTTTTGATTTTAGTTCGTTATAAAATTAATATATTTAAAACGGCACATAACAATTTTTTTTCGCAATTAAGACCTTTACAACAAAGTTATCTTTCACGCCATGTCTATACTGCTAACTGTTGTTTCATCTTACCTGTCTAGGTCTAATTTACTAAATCCAAACTGTTTTAGAATGGAAGCAACACAGAACATTTAGGCAGTGTGGCATGCTTGTCTCGTTATCGGCCCTTGGGTCTACCCGGGGAAGATGACGAGACAAGCTTTATTTCTCTCTACTTATCAGTGGAGAACCGAAGGGATCTTAGGACTTTCTTATGGGATAGGAAGGCAAATGAGTAAGCGTGTCACCTGATGGAAAGCAATCAACGCCGCCCATAGACTTCCGCAGCGCATAGGCAGTATAGTAGAAAACGTTGCCAACCTTTAAGGAAAGTGTCATTATGGGAGGGGGTGTTGGGCCTCCAGAACTCGGCTGCTCATCATACGAAGCACGGTAGCTAAGCTACCACTCAAACGCCGGTTTTCTGCGGGAGTGTGGTACTTCCCCGGGCGAGCCGGCCCATTCATGCTACAGACAAATAATATGCCATTCTTGATAAAGTATTCGTCTGCAGTGTGGCTCTACCACAACTAAAGTTATTACTAGTAATTAGTTCTCTTTTTATTTTTATAATAATGGTATAAGAAGGTAAAAGAGCAAGCGTTTAGACATCTACAATAGCATTAGAATTATAGGAGCTTTGTCGGCCATCGAGAAATAGGGAGGCTTGTTATTTAAAGATTGTATTTATATGCTTAGTAAAATGCAAAGCTTAGAACCGGGCATTCGCTTACTTTTTTAAGAAAGTTTTTATAACAATCTGCATAAGGCTCATCTACACGGAAACGAGTAGCTGTAAGAACATTTTCACGTAAGACAAAAGTAAAGCTGGGTTAACATGGGATGGCACTTACGTGGTTTTACCGTCACTCACCGAGCCGATCAGAGGATTAAAGGCGTGTTTAATGTCCAGCGCTATCTGACCCGTCTAATGTTAAGCATGGAAAGGGTTGAATATGTCAAACAATTTGGCTGTCGTCATAAAAGGAATCCTTTTAAAAATGAAAATTTTTTTGTTTGCTCGTTTTTAAAAAAACATATAAGTAACAATATATCTAGTTATATTGTTTTCGCAAATGAACATAGTTTATGCATCTAGAAACCGTTAAATTTTCGGGTTTTGTTTAATATATTGTCGAAATATAGAAATAGAAAGTTTTATTGGTGACACTTTTTTTTACAGAAACTTAATGCTAAAATTAAAACCTAAATAAATATTAAATTTAATATTTAAATAAACAAACAAAAAAAAACCTAAAATGTGCCACAAAATGGTTCTTGCTCAGTGTGAGTCAGGGGCTCTATTGAAGTAATTGGCGCTGGTTTTCAGCAAGGACCAATTTAGTTAGATCGGGGACCACAGTGAAGAAATTGATTAGGATATACACATAGATACATATACAATAAAATAATAAATAAACAACAACTAAAGTTATATTTTATATATTGTAACCACTCAGTTATAATAATCAGTACTTTTTCATTATAAAATTGTGGATGCAAAGAGTTTACGCAACGGGCGAAGGTAGGAGGCGGAATTCATTTTCTGAAAAACAATTAAAATTTTTCAGGAAATGCAATATACAGTATCTATAAATGAATCATTGAAAGAATAAAAGTTTAAACACGGAACTATTTATGTGGAAAATCTTTTTTTTAACAGCCCATATATGTGGGACATATATGGGCTGTTAAAAAAAAACTAAGCTAAAGTGCTGAGCACGGGCCTCTCCATTTCTAGAGGAACTCTCCAGTCTCAGAATAAATATTTGTTATCCGTACATATATTTATTCCGATGCGACGTTCGAACCCGCAACCATAGACTCCGCGGGCGGAGGGCCCCGCCACTAAGTCAATTGGTCGTCTGTGGAGAATTGCGTAAAATTAATTAACTGCACAGTGAAGGAAGCTTTTTAATAGCTATAATTACATTTAACATATTGTCTGGAAAGATTTGTATTTTTATTCACAAATAAATAATACAATTTTCTTGTTTTTCGGTTATTCTTACTTCAAACTAGTTTGATATACGTCACACAGGTCATCTTCCTCCAAGCCATTGCCTCGACTTCATTCGTTTATACAATGATGCGCGACGCACAGGGAACGAACACAAAAACATTCTTCAAATACAAACTGTACGTACAAATGTCGATAACCGAGTTGAGCATCATGACGTGATATTCCATATTACTCCTTTCCCAATCGATAACGGGGGCTTATCCGCAAAGACCGCAGCCTTTTGCGGTCCCGTCTGCGGTTGTCCACTTTGGAGTTGACGGACGTACTTGTACGCCCGACTCCTGACGAACGTTTGTGTCGTTGAATACACACAAATAAAATGTGACACACAAAGGCATTCATAAAATTATACTCATTATATACATGCGTTACATACTAATATTATTACCTACTCTTACGACCATACTACCTACTACTAGAAGTTTGAGCATTTGGTTTGAAATTATGTTTTAAACATAAACTGAGAACAAAATTTAAGGCGAAAGTAAAAGAGGGAAACTACGACGAAAGTTTACTGACCAACTTAAAAGAAAGAGCAATAATGGAAATGTATAGAGAATTGAAGGAACTAGCCTCAAATAGAAGAAATTAAGTTGCTTCATAGCTAATCGCAGCACTTAATAATAATAAATTATAATAAATATAAATTAATAATAATAAACACGTTTTACACAAATTTTCCTACATTAGGATTTTCAGTGTTGTGGCTGCCTTTTTTCCACCGTCTATATATGTACACTGCTCGGGCCTCCCGCCCGTGACCAGCATTGAAAGGACAAACATCCATTTTTTGAATGGATGTTAAGCCATCACGCTTATCCAAGGCATATTTGTGGGGTATTCAGTCTCTGAATGTGATTGATCATAAATAAAAACGGATAATTTATTTATATATAGATATTATATTTAATCACATTCAGATAAACTACTATCACTACTACTCACCACAAAATGTAATTGTACAAACACTATCCGAACGAGTGGCGATACAGTATGGGGTCTTTTTTCGTACCTTCTTTCTGCGCACCACCCCTCTGTGGACACAGCGGATCCAGCGATCTACCTTTAGCGGTATTTGCAAACCGATACGACATTGGAACATTCAAGTGACAAGCCTAAACATTTACACAAGCCTATGGTGTTGCAGATTTCTATGGGCAACATTGATTGCTTTCTATCAAGCGACATGCTTGCTTTTTTGCGCTGTTATAAAACTAAAAGATATATAGTAAATTGAGTAATATACAGATATAATGTCTCACTAACCCAACACAAATCATATCATAACGACACTCACACATAATCGTATTATGTATAAGAAAAGGCAAATTGTCAAAGTAACAACGTAAAGCAATTTGGAAATTAATTTCACCGCGTTCCATCGCACCGCATTGTTGTTCAACTATTTCAAAACAACAGTAGTTAGTACACAAAATTTAAGCTCGGTTTATGTATTTCACCTGAAACTCGGCTTCCCGCGGTAACACCGAGGTGATTCCTAATTAATTTATAACGGTCTGTGGATCCCTGCGCCCGTTGGGAGTCAACTTCTCGCAAAAAAATTTGGGCCGACGTTACGGATCGCTCTCCGCAATTTCGACAAAAGTCTTCATGAATTATATATCGCTTATATAATAATACCGATTGGCTCAGTGGCGGGGCCCTTGGCCCACCGAGTCAATGGTCGCGGGTTCGATTTCCACATCGGAATAAATATATATATATATATATATATATATATATATATATATATATATATATATATATATATATATATATATATATATATATATATGGATTTATAAATATTTATTCCGAGTCTGGTAACCCCCCCAACCTTCATTTCCGTTCCTGCCAACCCACGGTCCCCCGTGCCAAAGGATGCGTGGTTAAGGGCGGGTTTAGTCGCAAGCGTGCTGATCATCCCGCGATCGGGCTCCCCCGGGTACTATGGTGCCTTACCTCAGCATGCAGGGCTCTGCTAGGGCTGACCTCCATCCTCCCTTGGGCTCGTGGATTTCACTAAGACAAATTAATATACCTAATTTATTGAAAAATGGGAGGGAAAGAGGAAGGCAACACAAAAAAAAATACCACCCAACATAGTAATTACTTAAAAGAAAAGATGTACACATACTTTACTTAAAGATATTTTTAAAAAAGTTCAAAGTTCAAATGATACATAAAGATCTTCCTTGTCTTTCGCTTCCTCAATCCAAAGGTTCGTGACCTGCAGTGGAAGTTGGCGTTGTCTCGGTGTGGATTGCTCGACACCAGTCGTCTCTCTATATCTTACTTAGTATCTGAAGTATGTATCTAGTAAACCAGCTAAAAGTGTAAATAAAATTCGTCTGCGCACTACAAGGCCAGGATTTACTAAAGTACATATTACGTCTTACTTTAGTATTTACCTTTTTCTTAAAGATTTATGTACACAATAAACATAGTCCCCACTCGTGTGCCCAATCACGCTCCCATTGCTTTGGTAGGTAACGTCCAGTCCTAAACAAACACACGTGAGGCCGTTAAAATGTCCCTTTTAAGATTTTATTAAAATCAAATAGAAAATGTTCTAAACGGTCTTGTTTTTATTCAAAAGATGATTACGTCTTAAAAATCTTACTTTTTCCAAATATTTAAATGAAAATAACTTTTAATTTTGTTTCGTTTATGTAAAATAACTTTATATTTAATTCGTTAAAATCAAAATGAGGAAACACGTTGTGTCAATATTCTTTTTACAATTTATAAGTTCTTTACGAAAGTCATTTTTTGTAGAAAAATTTACTATCTATTCGGAAATTTTTCACACTGACGAGAAAAGGGTAGAAGCTTTCGTATTTAAAATAGGCGAAAAACGAGTAAAACTACAATAGAATGTTATCAAACATTTAAAATAATATTGCTGGTTGTTTATTTATTATAGTAATATAATTATTAGTTATAACATAATTTTTGTTCAATAAATTTCATATGTATTTAAACATATACTTCTTATTTTATCTTATTTTAACTCTTGTATTTTCTGAATTATTTTATCAAATTTTCGTTTGTAGAAATATTAAAAATTTGATCCTTCGACATCATTTCAACAAGATGAGTGTGATGACCCCCGGCTAGACGAAGCGGCCATCTGCGCAGTACAGTTGGCAGAAACTGGGTTGTTGTGGCTGAAAATCGGGCGCGCTTATGACCAACGTTGAATTGCCGTAGGCTGATAATGATGATGCCTTGTATCAAATATACACTATGACCGCGAGCTTACCAATTCTTTATTTTATTTATTTAGGAACAAATAAATAAAAAAAAACATTGGTAAGTTTTTTTCTAACTGAAAATTTTGAACTCAAATTTTAAGAAACTTTTGGGATTACTATGTATAGACTTCATTTAAATAAAAGTAATATATAAGTATAGACACATTACAAAATTCAATAAATATACAAACCTCAAGTATATAAGTTTTAATGCTCCAATTTTTCCATTATCCCACGGGAAGCTCTTACGTACCTACGGGATGTCAAAGAAATACCCCGAAAAGTAAGCTTGAACTCTTTGATACAATATAAAGAAATCTGTTTTGAATTATCTCTAAGTGTATCGAACATGTATTTTAAAAATAATAATATTTCAATTGTGAATGTGAGGCAAAAAATAATTTAAAATAACGTTTTATGGCTCTTGAAATTCTGTCATTTTACACTAGCCATAATAAAAAATGTATATACATACTATGTGTGCGTACATTTACACTACCCACGATACATAGACAATTTGAGCACACGCACCCATCTACATCACCGATCGCCATGGTATACGGAAAAAATTTAAGTTTGTGTATACCGTAAAATAATGTTAAAAATATATATAATAAGAATAAGAATAAATATACTATAACTAGAATTAAAAATAATAAAAGAATGAATAAAGTGTAAATGTAAGTGTGATGAAAAGGAAAGTGTCTGAAAAGACAAATTCGAAGAAGATACTTCTCTAAACCAACACTTAAAGTGTCGCCAAGCTTTTGTCACTTTTATTTCGAATTTTCGATTAAAGGAGCATCCTACGTAAGCAGCATCAATGAATTAACATTTAAAACTTCAAAGGAAATCGAATACGTGCGGATCAACCAGAAAATTGAATTCCTTTGTAGCAATTGTTGCAAGTTATCTTCTTTCGTGTTAAAATATAATACCGAATACGTACGAAATTAAATGCTGAAAGATGAACAGAAAATACCTGTGTAATCAAAGATGTTATTGGCAAAACTATTGTTAAATTGAAATTACTAAATAAAATTAGATTTTAAAGAAACTAAAAAACAAGCGTTTGTAGCAAAATTCACTTAACTATAAAATACTTAAGTACAAAATAATCATTGAATTTCAATCAAATATATCGTATTACAGCGTAGGATTTACAATTTCACAACGATTCGAAAATGAACGAATGGCAAATAATTCGAGACGCCTGATTTCAACATGTTATGCCTGTTTACATGCTAAATGTTCGTTTATTTCGATTTTTAATTTATTATGATTTGTTGCCACGATATCTTAACACGTTTTAGTCTAAATGACAGGATGTATTTTCTAATAAAAATACATAGACATTTATATGAATATACAGGAGAATTTAAAAAAACATTAGATTATTTGCGAAACTTCAATATGCCAGAAATAACACATGGTTAGTCATAAAGCATCATAAAGATTTAAACATCGTATAAGTGTAATTATAGTATTTTATTCTATAGTAATGTAATTCTTATTAAATTGTACTTTATAGTGATGCAATTCTCTTTCTTTAACAAAAAGTTAGTAATTAAAATTAAAGTAGGCCGATTAGAAATCAATTCCTTGCAATTTAAGGCTTCAAATTTTGTGATCCATTTGTTTTAAATTCATTTAAGTAATTTCCTAATAAGGATTTCAATTATTTAACTGTTATTATGTAATATGAAGTTAAATATATCCTTATTAGCTCAGTGGCGAAGTTACTGTTTTTGGTGTCAATGGTCGTGAGTCTAATTCCCGTATCGAGATAAATATATGTGTGGCCTATACGCATATGTATAGGTCTTATAGTATAGAGTCTTGGTTCCCTTTGATCAAGTATCGTGGCTTTATGTCCAATAGGGAGGTTGCTAAAAAAGTGTTTTTAATATATTTTTACAATGTAAAGATATTATCGGACTATTTCTCGCATGAAATCCCACAATAAAATAGTAATACATTTTAAAACGAGTCCATAACCCATTAAAAGAATATACGGCAAAAGCACGGCATAAAAGCAATTATGCAACAGGCGTCCTCCCTTAATTGCCTTTTATTTTTAAACACTGCGACAGGTCAATCCCAAACAAACACGCTTTACGTGCATTCACTTTGATTACTATTTTCGTAATACATTGTATCGTTTTAAAATCAATCAAATATGCTTACAATCAAACTTTCAAATCAAACTTTTCGACTTCAAAAGCTCAAAGTCACTCAGAGGCTATGGAGTGGGTTGTGTTCCAAATTTCTTTGGTGAATACGATTCGGAATGAAGAAACTAGTCCGTCGAAAAACTAGTCACGAACAAAGCTATTCGAGTAAGCAAACTGGGTGACAACGGGCTGGACACGTTTGTTGGAGAACGGACAAAGTAGACGTCGGCTGGAGTAGATGGCGTCTTGGCAAACGTCGTTTGGGACGCTCTCCGGCTAGATGGAGCATCGGTCTGCGCAAGGCGGTTAGCAAAGATCAGATGCGTGTAACTGCTGCTTTTGCATTGCTGACATCAACATGTTGATGTCAGCAATGACATACGTTATATAATACCACAAATTATATACTTAAGCACTCACGGCTGTCGAATTTTGTAAACATTCTTAAAAAAGTATTTTCCACGTTATCAACAGCGAAGATCTTAACAAAACTGTATACATGTAAAATTTGTCAGAGATCTAAAGAAGAATTTAATAAATTATCCAAAAATGGCTGGTAGTTGATTTAGATATATACCCAAATATTAACTTTCGCTTACAGTAGTTCACTGTTAAACATACATAGACCTTCACCAAGGTTAGCCATCTAGTCCGAGCTTAGGCTTAACGCATCCAGTCTGTGCCAGCCGCCCTTCGCAAATCGTCGTTTCATCTACTCGGAGGACGTAAAATATCATATTTTTTTAAAACGAAGTCCCCACTTCAGTACTCGTCTATTCAAACGGCATTGCAATTTCAGCACTTTCTAACTCAAAGCATAACTAAGCATACATTAAATCAAATATGTAATTAAATAAACAAAATATACATTGAATAATTGAGTTGGTTATGATATAAGACTTCGTCCATAATTACTTTTTTTAACAGCCCATATATGTCTCACTGCTGAGCACAAGCCTCTCCATTTCTTGAGGAACGGACGTTAACCCACCACGCTTGTCCAATGCGGATTGGCGGGGTTACCAGACTCAGAATAAATGTTTGTAATCCTGTATGGATTATTCCCATATATAACATATTTATTCCGATGCGGGAATCGAACTATTGACTCCGCGGGCGGTGGCCCCCGCCACTGAGCCAATTGGTAGTAATTACTTGGTCAGTATTAATTATAAACTTGTGTCTATTTCTTATGCAAAAATATCACGTAAAGAATAATATATGTTTGAAGACATTTAATTTAAAACCTACCAAAACTCGGAAATAAAGTTTCATGATAAGTAACCACAAAAATGAACAAACGTCGTCACTATTAATGAAACCATAGTGATTTAATTATTTTGTTCCAATAGATACACATCACATAGTCAACATACTTAATAGATTTTAAACTCCATCTATGCTCTCCTTAAAGGTAATTAATTAGATTCTCTGTGTTCCACGGAGGTTTTTAATGAGAAAACTTAACTACAGGCACCTGCTACGCAAATGCTTCTACAAAATGAGTTAAAAAACCAATAGAATGACAATAATATATGTACATATATATTTTATACGTGTTAATTGCATATATTTATCTTTTTGCACATTCAAGTATAATTAACAAGAATACAATAAATCCTAATTAAAAAAAGGATTATAATTTTAAATAAAATGGATTTATTTGTCTTTTCAAAATGTTTTAAAAATTAAATTTTGATGATTTTTATTCTGAGGCTCAAAGAATAGTAGTTTCTTAGAGCCGGGAACTATTTAATAAATTTTAAATAAATTGTACTTTTTCAAGTACAGTACAATTAAAATTTTAACAAAATTTACTAAGTATATAAAATGTACTTATATTGTCGAACGAAAAATATTTTCGTTAAAATGCGAAGAGGGTAATATCCACATAACACATGAGATATAAGTTAGTATGGTACTTCTTCTTTGCTTAAATAGTTCTACGAATATGTACATTTATAATATTTACTTTATAATTAGAGACTAATGGATTCAGTATATTATTAGTATAATTTTAAGCTAACAAGTCTTGTTTGTATGTACAAGAAAAGCATTTACGTTTTCAGAAATGTTCCGTGTCAAATTCAAGGACTTTGATGATTTTCACGAAACCGGAAATAATAACATTAATAAGGGGCGGTTTTGGTGGGCTGAAACTTCAAAGCTCCTTTTGATTTGTTTTACTTTAATGGTGTTTTCCTTATTTAATTTGTCAAAGCCAGTTGGATGTTAAAAAAATAAAACGATGAATGTAAAAGAATGTTGATGATTCAAAGATAATTTATTTATTTGGTGACTTGTAATTATTATCTTTTCATAACATGTTATTTTTCCTTTCATGGTTAATATGACTATGTATAATAATGGTGACCAGACGAAAGAAAATAAAATATGGATTTATGTTTTATAGTGTCAATGCTATATAAATAACTTTTATATGGACAGTCAAAAGTTTTACTTAGCTAAGATCCGCGACTTTTCGGTTGTCTTCCGTAGAGTCTACTATACCTGAAGATGCCTCGTGTTGGGGCGAAACACGTGTCGTTTACAAGATGGAAAAGTGGTAATGTGTGTTTGGTGTTGTGTATAGTGGTTGGTGGATGGAGAATTGATGGCCGATTTTCGGTAAGTTTTTGGTTTAAATTCCAAATAAATCCACTTCATCTAGCAGAAAAACACACATTATTAATTTTCTGTTATTGTTTTGCTTGTCGCGGATCTTAGCTAAGTAAAACTTTTGACTGTCCATATAGTGATGGAATTCCGCAAAGTAACGCCTGACTCCATTAATAATCCTAAAATAACTTTTAAACATTATATGTATATTTCATTATAAATAAAAATTCCAACTTGTAGCAGTCCAATGCTAGACTAAAGGACCCAAAAAATTAAACTTAATTAAAGTTATTAAAAACTATCTTAATATTTGTCTAAATATCAATACAAACAATTTAACATAATAAAACATACATATATTTTATATATTAATTACGGTTCAAGTACAATTCTTAGCTTTTTATTATGTTAGCTTTAATCTCATACCTGTGTCAGACACAAATAAATTTGTGCTCTACCAGACGTGTAGATTAAATTACCGAAAAATATTGTAGCCACATTACCAAAATAGATATCTATGAAACATCTTAGAAAGTATACTGTAATTGGATGAAGCTATCAATCTACTTTATGCTCTTATCAAGAGTATTAAAGTATTATATATGTTGGTAAGATTGAAGCCAATTTATATCTTTATTTAAACGTTTCACAGAATGTGTTCACAAATTATTTATTGATTGTAATGTTTAAACAAAATATTATTGAAACTAAAATAATATTTTTCGCTGTCCTTACCTCAGCCGATAAAAGATAAAAGATTTCGATCATTAACGACCTGCCTGTGTTTTGTACGGTATTAATTGCCCACCACACTGATGATTTTCTTTTACAAACACTTAAAATTCCTTAGAGAGTTCAGTTAACGAGATATATAGATAGATTCTCGATTAAAAACGGATGTTGCAAAGTCTACATTACAAGGAAAAAATATTGAGAAATTCTATTCACCTAAAAAGCTTCTTAAAAAGGATAAAAGGACGTATTTTTATTATCATACATACATCCACATCTTCACGCCTGTCTCTGTAGGGGTAGGCAGAGACCACAGATCTCCATCCTCTACGATCCAGCACCATCTTCCTCGCTAGGGGGTATGGAAAGGTGAATGAGTGTGGAGGACACACTCGTCCATCTTTCCATTCATCCTTCTTCTCACATTCATCGTAGCGAAACGGCTCTCCGGTAGTCGCTTCTCGCCCTCGTGGGAAACAACGAATAAATACGTGACGGGTGGTGAACCACGTCGCCGTCATTTTTTAACAAATTATTTATTAATTTATAATAAATTATTTATATTTAACATATGTATATTTAAGACCTGAATAACAGTGTACTTATATAACAAGAAAATGAAGATGTATTACCAACGATAACCTTAAATATAAATCCACTCAAAGTTTATCTCTATTGTTTAGTATATATCAAATTATCATCTCTTAGATATTTGTCTAAAGGTCCGAGTGAGTGTACGCCACCGCGCCAGGCGTGAACAAACGACGACGATATAAATGACGAACGCACGCAATTAAGTGGCAACACCGCATCACTCACGCCGGAGATGTGTCCAAATCCCCGCCTCTGATTCACTTGTTCACGTAACGTGTATAATCCAATGTGACTCGCCACTACTTGTGACGAAATAAATAATAGTACACGAACGTTACGAAAATAATAATATCAAAAATATATTAACAATAAAATCCTCTCAATATACACATTAAAACTTTTATGGGGGAAAGATCCTAAAATTAATGGTAACTGAGATCAATAATAATTTAAAAAGGTAAGAGAAAAAATGTTAACAAAATGTTTCCCGTATTCGTGTTATTAAAAAAATATTTCATTCATATATTTACATTAAAAAAATATTTGTTTCAAAATATGTAAAAATGATTAACACAACCATTTAAATTTGTTACAGGCTTTATTATTTATTAAGTCCTAGTAAGAGGGATTTGGATCCAGAAAAAACCAATAAGGTTTAATGGGCTACCATGTATTTCGTATTTTATTGAAATCTCTATTAATAAATTTAAAAAAAAAGTAGATAAAAATGGAAATAGCGTTGTTTGTTTAGCATCCTCCTCTTCTATCCTCCTCGTTTGCTCATCTCTGCGTCATGATGCTCCCGAGCGTGTTATACAATACAACATATCTGTTTCCACCTCTGAGAGTTCTAAGCGTAAATTAATGGTAGCTATAAAAATGACAGACGCACGCAATTAACCGTACCTCTTCAGTCATACCGAATATGGAAATGGCTTTTATTTAATTGATTTATTTTTTATTTTATTTAAGGAAAGCCTATTTTTATTACTATACTTAGCAGCACAAAAAAGTTTCATCACTTGGAGACGTTTCTTTAGCAATAGTTAGGAATTAACTATACTAAAGAACTAATTATAACTAACTATGGCTAAAGAAAGATCTCCAAGTGACTAACTTAGGATGCATTTTGGGATCAGCTAAAAATTAGCGCCGCAATTGCGGCGTTATGAACAATTGTCCTGAGTTATGAACTTTTTATTTCTACTATCTTCTTTTTTCTAATTAATTTTAATATTATGTTTGGTTTTTCACTGTGGTGTAATACTTGAAATTAAAACTCATTATTAAGAGAGGATTCATACTACATACTACATATATTTTCAAATGAGGTTGTAGTTGCATCAGCCAGCAGAAAATTATTAAACATTAGGTTAAAAATGTATTTTAGGCTAACTTTTAAAATAGTTTAAAGACAACGATGTGCTTAAAAGAAAATGGGTTATAAAAAAGCAAATTAAAAAACTAATATTACATCATCATAACTAAAGCAGTATTCTCGATGTTTTCTATTGAAGTAAACGCGAATTTCTGATACACCTGCTCCATTCGTTACCAATTATCATCAATACTTAACCATATCTCACATCTTGGTCACCAGTCTGGGTGGGTTATTGCGAAGATAATGTCTCGCGGTAGCTCCGGTCTTATCTTATTACAACACTCGGTCGTAAAAGGTTTTTGTTTTTCACCATAAGATGTGCTTTTTACAGTTAAAGTGGACTGTTAAAGTGCTGTTAACATTTATTATTATAAATAAAGACCATAAACTTTCAGTTAATTTGACATTATGCGCAGATTAAAATCGCATTTTTTAATATTACTGCGATTTAATCTATAATAACGTGTTTAAAGACTTTAGAAAATATTCTTTAAAATGAAAACTTCTTCATGACCTTTTTAATTATGTCGAAAATTTAAGCTTCAGTAATATAATTAAATGAAAAATAAATGTTATATGTATAAATAAATGTTAATTTATCAATATTGTTTTTACATTGATTACGTGCGCATATTTAAAAAGAACCACCCACCCGCCACTCAAATCATAATAAAAGCAAGATAGGGTCCGTCTTTAATGCACTCGCTCATTATTAATTTTATGGGGGATCTAATAACAGGTGGCCTAAAGCGACATAAACCACAGAAATGTGATCGATAAACGTTATTAGTGATGAGCAATATTACTATAATGTCACGATGTGTATGATATTATAAATATAACATGATTGATATACTGACCATAAAAGGTCGTTCATTTAATGTAGGAGTGTCGTTAAACTGCCGTACAATCCTTTAAATGCAAGAGAACGATACCGATCTATTGTCAACGAGTCCGCGTGGATTAAGGCAAGTAGCGTAGTGATGGTTGGTACAGCATTTCCCTATTTAAAATTTTAGTGTTGCTACACCAACGACCATTCCCCACTTACAAATAAAACGAGCCAATTTAAAAGAGCTTTAAATAATAAACTCGCGAGAAACTGCACTAGACATATACATACATTAAAATATAATTATTTACATTCTTTTTTTTTTGGAAATAAACGGCACGGTATCAATATAGACATTAATATACAGGTACATATATACATACACGGCTCTCCGTTTGTTGCTTCTCGTACTCGTGGGAATCAGGATGTAACGGGTGGCGAACCACGTCGCCGTCATTTTTTAACGAATTAGGTATTTAATACACATGTGGCGCTAAAATTTTGAATATTTGCAACACATGTAATTTACATATTATGGCATTTATGACAAAAATTCACGAAGTTTAAATAATAATAGAAAGAATATGGTGTATATTGTGTGATATTAGAATCTTTAAAATAATTGAATTTTCAATTTTCGCACAGGATACCCAAATGTAAGAATATCTACGACAAAAAGTAGTAAAAATAACTCTCTAATTTTTTTTAAAATTTCATGTAAAAGTCCCTCGAAACTGTGCATACCATTTCAAAATTAGCCTGGACAAATTTTGACATGAAAATGCACATAGATTTTCGAATTTTGGTATCGAATAAAAAATATTACAGTTTAGCAAAAGACAGGAGATACTTAGACTACGAGTGTATGTTATTGTTAATTTCCATTTTGCGACCGCTCCAAGAAATACGCTTTTTTTATGACTTTCGGCGTATTTTTATTATTATATAAGAAGTTCCCATTTGACTTAGTGGCATAGTCAAGGTTTTCGTAGTCTATGGTTACTTTTTTGATCAATAAATCAAAAGGAGGCAAAAGAAGGAAAAAAAGGGAAAAGTCTAAGCATTAAAAGAGATTTTTGCTATAATTATCGTAGCTCGACCACGTACTTGATAGCACTCAATTACTTTTCTCTCATCAAAAAATACTATGTGTTTACTTTCCCGTTAAACGTACAAAACGAGCCTGATTTTTATTAGAGTACGTGTTGAATGATTTGAAGATGTTATTCGACTTATTTGAACGATGATAACCAAGCAATTGTAATATGGAAATTGTCTGTGCCAAAAGAGTAATTTTATTAAAGATTAATAAGCTTAAATGTTGTTTTTATTTTTTTATTCAAAAACATAAATTAATAATTAAAATCAAAAACATAATTTAATAAATTATTACACACAATTATAATTTATTATCCTTATTATCATAATATGGACGTTATGATATGTATATAGTAAAGGCAGAGGGCTAACATAAATTGATGTTATATTCGCAACAGTCCACTGTTGCACATTGTGTTATTTCAATATGAAAAAGTATTTGCTGAATTATATTTTAATTGCTTGGTAACGAGAAAATAGGCAAAGAGAAAACTGTGATTCATTTTATACAGTTGTAAGTGGAACAAACCTGTCGCAGTACATTAGGAATGCAATAAGCTGCAAGGTACAACGCCGCCCGCCTTTGTGACCCACAGGAGTGCTGTAAAACGTTTAATGCCTTGTTTATTTGACGTTTGGGAAAATGCAATATAAAATGTTACTACAGCTTCATTTTTTAGTTTCTTATACTTTCTGTAAATCTTCAACAGTTTTTTTTTTAATTATACCTTGTTTGTAAGATATAATAGGCCAGTAAGCTTAAATATATAACTTCTTTTTTCTATTATATTCTAAATTAATCAATATAGCCGTAATATCATCGACCTCCCACATAAATGAAAGGTAATACTACAATCCCCGTGCTTCGCAGAGTAATTGGGGATCCCAGATTGGTTTTTCTTAAATACGCCCAACCCGCATTTACTCTCATAACCATCTCGTAGGACACCCACGCCGATTATCGTCCAGTTATTGTAGCGAGCTTTTAATTCAGTTTGAATTTCAATGCATCTTAGTTATATTATTACGTACTAATACGGTTCACCGTTTAGAATTATTGCAGAACACAAAGCTTTTTGAGATAAAATGTTAAGATCTACAAAATAATAAAGTCTAGTCAATAAGGCTATGTGAACACTAAAGCATTTCACTATTTTATATAGAATATGTTTTAATTAGAACATATACGAATAAAATAAAATTTATTCGAATATCTTGAAATTGTAAACATTAATTTTCTGCGAACATTACCCCAAAAGTACATTACCGAGTAAAAAAGTTATAACGCGGCGGGCATGTCCAGTTAATTACCTTTCGTTGTAATCTCCGCGACAGGTCAGTCCTGAACAAACAAGTGTTTTGTAACAAAAGCTCTACAGATAACACAGCCCAAAGGATACAAAACACTTTTATCTCCGTAAAGGAATAAAGTTAACATTATTCCTCTGACCTAATTAATATCGCAAGTTAATAAACAATAAAATAAATTTGTAGATCTTACTCTACTGTAGGACATATACAAAACAATTAGACATTGAAATATAGCAATAAAATGCATATTATTGTACCGAAATTGAAGCCGCAACTTGATAGATACATATATATTATATATATATATATATATATATATATATATATATATATATATATATATATATATATATATATATATATATATATATATATATATATATATATATATATATATATATATATATATATATATATATATATATATATATATATATATATATATATATATATATATATATATATATATATATATATATATATTCTTTATTGCCTCACCTGTAATTGTGGATTCTTAAATTTATATTTTCTCTGTAGTCAATTGTTTGGGTTCTTTGAGAAAATAAAGATTAAGCCACCAGAAACGAAGTTACGGAATCAATAATTTTAACATAATGAACATATGACTTATCACTCATATTGATTTATTCTAGATAATTCTACACAAAACAATACCTCGCGTAGATACTTCAGAAACTGTTTATTTTTTTTTTAAATATTAAACATACTAGACTTTCAGTACACCAAGAAACAATTACTTTTTTAATTAATTTATTTATATAAAAATAAACCAAATTATAGCCCCAACTACTAAACTTTGGTTTAATGTTATATTACTAAATATACGTTTAAGGCAATAAAAAAACAGTTCTGAATATCACGTATAAATACTTCAAACTTTTATACGTGTCATTCAAAATTTGCTAACAAGTGATCTCCAGTTTGGTACTTGTTCTCATGTCTAAAGAAGCATAGTAATTTATTTGAAATTTTAAGTAAGAAAAGCGTGTGCGAATTGAACACATGGAGAAATTCGCATTACATTAAAAGAAAAGGTAAAATTATAAATAATAATGGCATATGCCCAACAACGGCATATATTTAAGCAACAGTTACTCTTAACATAATGTTTATTACAAACACAAAACCTTGCTTGCTTCGCTTAAGTGGTAGTGTAAGGAATGGTTGCGTACCATGAAAGCATTACTGAGACTGTTTGCCGAACGACGCCGAGCTATAACCTACTCGAATTTCGTCTAGCGTATAAATCTTCGCGGTCTCCGAGGGAAGCTTCGCAGCAATATATGGTTCTTGATTTACCAATTAGGAACATCTTGAGGTTCATATTACCGTTCGGAGTTGTAAATTGCAATCGTAGTGAAGTTTTCCAAAAGTGTCAACTGAATCACTAACATTTCTTTTTCAAAATATCGTTTTTCGTTTATTTATATATATTTTGGTTGTGCACTACTTTAATTCTAGAATTACATACGTTCTGCAATACGAAATATATATATATATATATATATATATATATATATATATATATATATATATATATATACACACACACACACGGGAAAACTAGTATTAACGCAGAATTTCAAAAAGTTTGATCCCTACAATCTGGATAACTGGCGATCCAGTACGGTGCGTTTTTCTAGAAACTTCTATCCACGCACCACTACCCTGTGGAACCAGCTTCAAAAAACAAACCTAAGCTTTTCTTAAAGGTCGGCAAGGCTTCTGCAATGCCTATGCGGATGTCTATGGGGGTTGTTGATTGCTTTCCATTAGGTGACACACTTGCTCGTTTGCCTTTCTATCCCATAAAAAAAAACAATTTCAGCGTCAAATGCCAACATTATCATCACCTTTCGTATGGTGAGTGAAGGGGCGGCTCAGGTCATGGGCGGCGTTATTTGCTTACCCGCCTATATATAAAAATAATTCGACCACTCGCAATTGCATCTTATTAAAAATATATTTGGTATGCAATACAAAGTACATTATTATAGAATATATACCCCCCAACCCCCCGGATGAGTTTGTTTTTGGGAAACAATATTAAATGCGTACAGATATTATTTCAAGTCATCAGTCCACTGTTATGTTGTATACGTTAGTCTGTGATAGCGCTATGTTCAGTTCTGTACCTTTAGCGTTTTTAATCAACAGTCGTCATAAAATACTGTATGTTTATGACTAAGAAGGAATGAAACCATTTGTTCTCTGTTGACGGATTTCAAAAGTAGACGTCTTCTTTTTCTTTTAATGAATTATGCAAATTTTATTCAAATGACGGACTGCAGATTTGAATTTACTCTTGACTGCATGAAAAAACAAACTGTCTGCATTTGCAAGAGGAAAATGGACTTTATCTCGTTGAAGTAATAACTATAACGAGACTGCTACCCTTCATTTTTAAAGATAAAGTTACCACTAGCGCAGTAATTTAAGTATTTTGTTTCTAACATTTTAATGCATCTTAATAATGCTAAATGAATATTGTATAAAGTCTACTACACGTGTTGTCTTTTAGAGCTAATAGAAAAGTTGATAAAAAGTTGGAGTCCCTCTTGATGATATCAGAAACGAAATAATCCATCCGCGAGAGCATAAAGAATCAAGGTCAAAGGTTTTGCTATTCTTCATAAACGAATATATATTTTTTTATGGGATTAGAAGGCAAACGAGCAGGCGTGTCACCTGATGGAAAGCAATCAACGCCGCCCATAAACATCCGCAGCGCCATATGCGGAAGTTTTGCCGACCTTTAAGGAAAGTGTCATTATGAGAGTGGGAATGGGAGGGGGAAGGGTAGAGGGAGGGGGGAAGTGTTGGGCCTCGGGAACTCGGCCGCACACCGTACGAAGTGCGGTAGGTAAACTACCACTTAGACGCCGTTTTTCTGCGGGAGTGTGGTACTTCCCTGGGCGAGCCGGCCCATTCATGCTACAGACAAATATTATGCCATTCTTGACAAAGTATTCGTCTGCAGCGTGGCTCTACCACTATTGAAAAAATTCAGGAAATGCAAACCAAGTGTATTTTCTATGTGTATATTTTATACGCATACGTATATCTCTAATAGATATGCGTATAAAATATGCGTTTGGAAGTCAACAAAATAACTAACTTTGTTGGCGCAGAGACCCAAAATGGATCTTGGCCTCCGAACAGATCGCCGAACAGATGCCAGCGCCATCGCTGTCCAGCGCCACCTCCTGCCAGTTGCAGATTTAAAGGTACAACAAAATAATATAAAATACACATGCATATTCAAAATCTAAAAAGGCCAATATGTTCAGAATCGATAAAGTTTCAAATACAACGTTCACATAAATCGTTCCTCTATAATTCGACACACATCTTCAAATTTCATTTATTAAATTAAAACTCACTTAAAGTTCGTTTAATATTACTTAGAAAATCTTAATATTTTGTATAGGATAGAAAGGTAAACGAGCAAGGCAGAGACGTGACATCTGATGGAGAGCAAAACATGCCGCCCATAGACATCCGCAGTGCTATAGGTATTACGGAAGCGTTGCTGGTCTTTGAGAAATGTGTAAGCTTGTTTATGAAGATTCCAATGTCGTAGCTTAGACCTTTAACATTGTATTACCTTTATTATTTTATACTTAAACTGAACGTTCATCGGTTAATGATAACGAAAAGTACGCTGAGCTCTTTTTACGAAAGAGATATTTATTTATTTTATTTTATTTGTGACAATTTACAGTGAAGTTGGATGGAGCATAGTAGGCTTCACTAGGCAAGTCCGTGCTGAGACCTTCCGATTCGGTCATTATTCAAATTTGGAATACATATATAAATACACATAAATAAGTACATACATACATAAAATATAAATATATATACATTATAAAATAAGTGCCAGCAAGTGATGCTACTGGTCTGTAAAAAACATGTCGTTTTGGTTCTATATCTAAGATAAGCAGGAAAGTTTGTCAGCAGTTGACAAATAATCACCAATGACCATGGACATATGCAATACTAAGTTGCATCGCGTTACCTATTTTAGGGGAGGAATGTGAATAATGGAAAAGAAACAAGGGAGGAATTATTGGTAGAGGAAGAAGGAAGTAAAAAGGAAAAGGAGATCTAAACAGCAATGTGTGACCATACTTTACTGTTTGTGTAATATGATATGATGATCTATTTTATAATAAATAATCTAACCATCCGCTTTGTTAATGGAATCAACTGTAGTAATTATTCGCAGCGTATTTACTTTACTGTAAATTCAGCTTCAAGAATAGTCACGAACTTCCCATTTAATTCAGAGGATAAACTCGAAAGGCAGAAACAAATTCTTAGTAACTACAGAACGATACCGAAGGGATTTATTACATACCCGAATCTTACACTGCCTTATACAAGGGAATTTATTCTTCCGAATGAAGCGATTCGTTTGCCGCGGGGCGTGTAAAGACTACCTTCAGATGTATTATCGGAACAACGTCTGACATAAACACGGCTACTTCTGACAGCACGAAAAATGTTGCTGAAATATCTTTACACATTTCAAGAATATTTTGCATGTCAATGTGTCTGGTTGCTTCTTTTATTTTTTTCTTACATAAACATTTGTTTGATAACCACAAAAAATATTTATTAATTCCCACATACTGTTACCACATACATAAAATATTTTACAACAAGAAACTTCTGAATGTATTGATTGCATAAGTAAATATACATAAAAATAAAAGCATATCATGAACATATTTTTTCCTTCCCCATTTCAGGAAAAACGGATATCAAGCTGCAATAGCTTATCACAAACGAATCTCTTACGATGTAACGTCGTGAGTATCTTCTACTGAACTATTGATATGAACCATTAACTAGCACACGCATTATCAGATGAATTCTAATAAAAATAATGCTAATTAAAAACATTGTTAATCTTTTTTAAAAAAATGTGCTAAGTTTTTATCACCAGGCATCCAGATCTACATAAATACTAGTAAGTCATACATACATATATTTATCCCGATGCGGGAATAACCATCGACCATTAACTCCGCAAGCGGTAGCTCCCACAAATTCAGGTCTCGTTAATAATAGGTAAAACTATATATAACATACAATTTATATTATATAATACGTTATATAACATACAAGTAATAATAATATAATTGAATATAAAATTAAAAAAAGTTAAGCAGTAATAAAACATGATAAGTAACACACATGGAATGTAAGTTCACAGACTATTTAGTAATATATAATACGTATATAATGGTAAAAGGAGGTTCAAAGTTCTTAGTTCTCAAAACTAAATATTGAAAATTAAGAGAGGAAGAAAACAAAAAACTTTTTCAATACTTAAAACGTAAACTTGTTATTTTTTTTGTAACAAAATAAACGAATTAAGAACTATAGGTGTAATAAGAGTGTTTATATGTTTTTTAGTTAAATATTAGGTGCGCAACTAAGTTCTCGCTGTTTTTTTTTAATGCAAGTTAATTGTAAAAAAGTATTTATTGCCCATCGCTAGCTACAACTCTTCCCCATCTTTCTGACAGAGCTCGAATACCATTACAATAAAAGTGTTAGCCTTTTGAGACTATCCACGAATCAAGCCATTTTTCGATGTCTTTACATGAGCGGAACTGCTGATCAGCCAGGTCATGTGCCATCGAACGATACAAGTAATAATCGGACGGTATAATATTTGGGCAATATGGCGGGTGGGGTAGGACTTCCTATTTGAGCGTTTCCATGTAGGTTTAAACGGGTTTGTTGGTTGTTCACATGCGAAAAAGCGACTCTCAACATCCCTTTGCTTCAAATCATAAGGAACATAAGCTCTTTGCTTTTGAATAATTCCCAACGCATGCAGTCGCTTAGAAATGGCTTGACGGGTAACTTAATACTGAAGCAAGTTGTTTTTGCGTTTGGTACGAATCATCATCAAGTTATTTCTTCCATTCAGTGTCTTCGAATGTTTTTGGCCTTCCTTTGCGCGGACAGTCGTAAACATCGAAATTACCGCCTTTTAAAGCGACGGAACCAAACGTGGCACGTTGTTTCACTTAGAGCAGCATTTCCGTAAACTATTTTTTAACTCGCGAGGCGCTTCAGCCGCCGTTTTCTTTGAATGAAATAAGAAAAGTAACACTTCCCGCCAATGACCATTATTTGGCACAAAATCAGATATTTTCACACAATTTAAAGTATATGACGCCACAATAAAATCACTAACGTGTCAGAGCAGTTTCCTTACTGTATGTCTAAGCTTGGTTCATAACGTTTTGGATATGTCTAAATCGACCAACACTTACTGCTGGTGCCATCTAATCACAAACAGCGAGACATATAATGATGACTCAGCTGCGCACTTAATACCAAAAAAAAATAATACTAAACGCCTGACTCGTCACCATCACTGAAAAACTCCACGTTCAATTCAATTCGTTAATTATAACAACTATCAGTGAATTCTGCCAGTGAACTCCACGTTGTTGATGAATGAATGAAAGCCGAATATACTCTTAACTAGGATAAGAATAATGAAACGTATGTGTTTTTTAATTTACTGCATGCAACAAAGAAAATCATCGTTAAAGAAAATGAAATAAATCTAAATACCACACAATTATGGACTTGGTTCTGTATTTTGCCGTATTGTTTTTAAATAAGTAAAGGCAGGCAGTGGTTGCATGCGTAAAGACTTTTAGGCACATAATTGCTAATACACATATGTACATAACATATCTCAAAGATTTCATAACACATCTGCAACAAAACGTTGCAGATGTCTGTCGGCGGCGATTTTGCTTTCCATCAGGCGACACGCTTGCTAGTTTGCCCATAAAGAATCTATCCCATGAAATAATAAAATAAATGGAAAAACAGAAATAGGGCAGTTAATTACGCATCTCTGTCACAGAGTCTACTAATACCTCGCTGCATCAGTCACGGCAACGTGTTGGCGGTCGGCTTTATTACTCTTATATTGTAGCGCACACTCTTCAGACTTGCGCAATGACAATGACGAATTACATGCGTGACGTAAATTGTGCTACCGCTAAATTAATGATATACAATGAAAAACTAAAAGAGCATATGGCTATTTTAGAAAAAAAATTGAAAATTGGGGCAGGCGATGGATGCGTCATGCATCAACTTGTACCTGTTTGCGGAGGTTATTTTTCGTTTTCTTACCGTTCTAAATAAATTTGATTATAATTAAATGTATATAACTGGACATTTTATCTAGGTGTCGGTGTTGATCGAATAGGGTTGATCAAAAAATTATGTTATTGTATGAATTACTACACCGTAACAGAAAAAAAAATATCGCAAAAAAGGCACGCAACTCTTGTTTTGCGTGCCTTAGGACTTTCTTCCACCGTTTCTTCTCCTTCTAAAAGGAACCTCATTGGGTAATTACGGTTGATGCTTAGTTATTACCAGACTGGCGTTTGACAAATATGATATATAAATTATTATATATAATTATTATGTTAATGAAAAATAAAGAATTTGAATGGAAAAACAGTGTTTTAACGTTGCTAATTATTCATATAAAATTCTTGTTAACCATTCCAAATACGCTAATAATGCTGGTGTTAAGGAAATGGTTCACATCCAATGGTAGGTATAATGATAACATATCGTTTTATACGACGGGCCATTTTTATAACTTACCACTTAATATGAGACATGTCTTTTTGTGTTTTTTGCCACACGCTTACCTGAAACAAAAAGATTTATATTGTTATTACATTGAAAAATACGACAGTGTTCACATACACATGGGATAATGGAATAATTATATGAGTACATGATTTTTTCTCACTCCTTCACTTAAACTTAATGACAAAAAAGAGGATACTTTCGCCGTTTCCCGTTTCGTTTGCCTTCTGTGTGCGGAGTTTCTTTTGTCGTTTCTTCTCCGTGCAAAAGAATCTTATCACGAAATGGTGACAGAAGCTTGAATGTTGGCGACCTGATGTTTGACAAATGATTTATAATATTATACATTTTTTTACGTCGAAAATTAAAGTATTCTTTATTTCATTTGGATACGTTTCAATATACCTTTTTTATTATAATATAAACTATAGGTTGGCGACATAATTAAAGACCTATTAAATTGAAACAGCAAGTTCGAAATGATAATTTCACATACCATTGTATTTAAGTACCAAAGTCGAAGGGAATATTTATAAGAGCGTAATTAATGTTTGCTTTGACTTTCTATACAAATTAATTAAATCTTAAGTCTATGTTAAACTTAAATTAATTGGACACAAATTTTCAGCAAAACTTTGTTTTACAAAGAAATACTTTAAGTTTGTAATAAAGCTTATGTCGTTATTTGACTAAGGTCATTTTAATTATTTTTTTAAATAAATTATAAAGTATTATTTTTCGACGTTTTTTAACTAAATGTCGCGAGCACATATTTTAAAACGTCACAGACTATTTCTTATTTTTTTGACAAACTTTTTTTTCGCAATTTCAGTCTCTTTAAAGTTCTACAGTATTTTAGTTTTAAAAATCAATATAACGTCGACCTAATTATCATAATTCGAAGATACATATCATCATGCCTGTTTCCCGTCGGGGTAGGCACAGACCAAGGATCTCTATCTGCTACGATCTCGGCACACTTTCTTTGCTTCATACACACTCATCACTCTCTTCATACAAGCTCATCGGTTAAAGGTACTTTTGACCTGACCTTTCTTAAGAAGTTCAGCAATTTGTTCAAGCTATGTTCTCCTTAGTGTTCCCCTTCCGACCTTTCCATCCACATCCGCAACGTAAATTTCTGTTATCAGTCGTATTTTATCCATCCACTTTATGTGGCCAAACCATCTAAGCATCGAAGCATCATCATAATTCGTTACACCAAAAAATCAACTATTCTCTTCTCACTATTGATACCATCTAACGGATAACCTTCAAACGTATCCAATAGAGTACCGTATTTACCTAAAAAAATACCTCTTTTTATCTCTTAAACTAAGAATGGTTGTATAATAAATTCTCAAACTATGAAAAAAATATTTTAAATACTAACAAATTATAATAATTAGGCTGAACATATGCATTAAGGCCAAAACCTCGGAGAGCATACTATTATATAATAATAATTTTCACAGCAACCTGACGGTCTAACTGAGTATAATAATAATATTCTTTATTTAAATTACCAGTGACTCATTATAGTTAGTAAACAATATTTCTTATAGACTAGGTTAGTTATTATTACATTGTTACAAATTTGCACGAATCACCGCTGTACCGTCCCGTTTGCGGCGGAACAGCAATGATTCATGCATATGCAATCCAATCTATTGAATATCATATTCAGAATTCTGTTGGCACTACCCCGTACCCTTCGCACCAGAGACCCGCATCTTTTTCTCATGAGGGCGTATAGTTACACTAAATATATAATAATAGTAAAGAACCAGACAATTATAATAGTTAAGAACCAGACAATTCTTTCCAAAACTTCTACTTAACATGCATGGAGAAATATGCTCGAACAAATCTACTTCTCAGAGCACGTCATTTATATAATGATTTAAGGAAAAAGAACTTTATATGGCACCCACAGTGGCACTACGGTTTGCCATATAATCGAATCCGTACGTATGCAACGATGTCGCCTAAAAAGACAATGAGCTCTTAGCCGTGTAAATAACTCAAGTTTAGTTTTGTTCTCTCAAGTATGATTTATACGCCTTACGGTTCCTTAGTGGTCGCTATATCTGGATTCTACTGTACATTGACGCGAAAACGTAGTAAACCGCAAAATTAAAATTTACCAGAGTCAAAAATTTTTAAGATTTCAGCAAAAAATGTATCTGATCATTCAAAAACAGTGAGTTTCAACGCTTTACGAAATGTTCTATTGGTCACACACCTGTGAGACTTAGACCATTCGACGCACTATATTTCTGATTCCATAATGCAATATTTTTTAATATGCATCATTTACAGCGTTTTCGCTTTTTGTCGCCGTTATGTTGTTGAGGTAAACGAACTCTAAAATCATTATCATATGACTATAACGGAATAAACTTCCAGTAGTTTGAAGTGTCATTTAACTCATTAGTAATAACGCATGAACTTATATGAGTCATCTCTCTTTGGTTTACATTACTTAATATTACCGTAAGCGCATGTAAACAAAAACATATTTTTTTGTTTATTGTCATCCATCATTCTGTCCTGCTGTTGGTGTCCTATTAGACCGTTGGGTAAGTTAAATATTTACCCAACGGTCTATTTAGATTTACGTTCAACGTATTTATAATACGTGATAGCATGTACCTTACGGTGATGTGATTAATAATGTACGCTATATAACGTAACCTTCATATGAGACAATTCTGTGAAGTTATTCTGTCTTCTGGGATATGTGGACAGTCAAAATGTTTTACTTAGCTAAGATCTGCGACAAGTAAAACAATAACAGAAAATTAATACCTGTCTACTATACCTGAAGATGCCTCGTGTTGGGGCGAAACGTGTGTTTACAAGATGGAAAAGTGGTAATGTGTTGTGTGTAGTGGTTGGTTTTTCGGTAAGTTTTTGGTTTAAGTTCCAAATAAATCCACTTCATCCAGCAGAAAAATACACATTATTAATTTTCTGTTATTGTTTTGCACGTCGCGGATCTTAGCTAAGTAAAACTTTTGACTGTCCACATAGTGATGGATTTCCGCAAAGTAACGCCTGACTCCATTAATAATCTCCTGGGATAGTTTCGGGGATAAAACCTTTTTAACATTTTTATGAGAGTTTAGTGAAGCTGCCATCTTTAAAGCACATACAGAATGTCCGGAGGCGTAATTATATTTTCAAACATAAATAATACATAAATCTACTAAGAATATAAATAAAATTGTATATTGCATAAAAGTATATACAGCGTAATCTACGGTGAAGGAAAATGTGAGAAAACCTTTATGGTAAGAATATTTATAAAGATACGTGAAGTATGCTATTTGGAGCACTAAAACGCATGCCTTCTCTTAAACTTAAAAAAAAGCCTGTGCATTGCATTGGGAAATCTAATAATGATAATTTGCCACATTACATATTTTAAAAGTATGTGATATTCTGCAGACACATTTCTATTATCCATTCATAATCCACACAAAATAATCAAGTAAAATCATTACTACTCTAAAAAGTATATTTATTGAGCCAGCGATTGTCTACAATTTGCATATTTTTTTAATATCCTATCTGAGTAGACAATGGAAGGTCGACAAGAGCGTTGGTAGCCGGATTTTTCGTGGACGTCTTTGACACAGAGCATAGAGGTCAATTTGATATTCATTAAAATAGAATAAAATTTAATATAATAATAGTCAAAGTATTTATACTCTCACAGATACTTCGAACTGTATTTTGAAACGTAATCAACGGCTGACAACACGTGTGTAATGCCTTGTGGTGTTGCGAATAATATCTATGGGCGGCATTGATTGTTTTCATTCAGGCGACACGCTTGGTCGTTTGCCTCTTTATTCCATATAAAAATTAGAGATATTTAGCTTCTAATCAGTGGTTTTTAATTTTTGATATAAACTCAAAGCACGTCTGTAACGGTCTAAAACTAGTATGAACATGGGTAAGCATTTCCCGAACTACGAGTCCATGGTTTTGTCCTAGGACTTGAGTAATAATTAACACTTTAATTATGCTATTATTAAAGTGTTAATTATATTATTGAAAGTGTTAATTAAGTTAATACTATAATTAACTTGAGTAGAAAAAAGAGGCAAAGTCATGGGCAGCATATCATAGAATCAGCATGAACCAATATCGGCTCACCCACACTCCTCCGGAAATGCACATCAATTTGGTTTAGGCAAAATGATCATCATTTTTGGCAGCAAATATTGCATCTGGGTATCGACGGTGAAGCGTGGGTGAAAGAGGTATGTGACGTAAAACGTTAGATATCTATTTATATAGTCCTTTATATTGTAACCCATACAAAAAGCAAAGCTATGTTGTGTGGGAGGCATGTGCACGATACAACAGCGGAGTGCGGGCGGAACGATATGGCACGACGATCAGTGAATACAGCAAAAAATATCTAAATGTCTAACAAGTTAAGATATTATTATATAATTTAATCTGGGAATTATTTTTATATAATTACAATTATTTGCATATAATTCCGGTGCCGTTATTTCAACCCAAGACTTAAAAGAGGAATGTTGCAAAATATAGAAAAATAGCAACAACAAAAATTACAAATGTTTAAATAACACTTAGTATTAAATCATTATCCACTTTTGCGTGAAATCAAACAAAGCGTGATAACGTTGCAACGATAACGTATGATTAATAGAGTCACGCGTTACTTTGCGGAAATCCATTATTATGTGAACAGTCAGAATTTTTACTTAGCTAAGATCCACGGCAAGCAAACAAAAATAGAAAAATAATAATGTGTGTTTTACTGGATGAAGTGGATTTACAGGGAACTAAAACTAAATCTTACCGAAAAACGGCCGTCCGCAACTGTCCGCCTAACAACCATTATTAACAACACCAAACGCACACCACCACTTTTCCACAATGGACACGTCTTTCGCCTCAACACGAGGCGTGATCAGGTATAGTAGACTCTACGGAAGATAACCGTTAAGTCACTTATCGTTTTCTGATTGTCTATTGGTCCGTTATTCTGACTGTCCACATGTATCATATATAAATCTGCAAAAAAATACAACAGAATGGCGGCAATCCATTAGATAGGCGGACAAGTTAAACAATGATAAAAGCAAGAAGTAAGACGCCGGGATCAGTCTATTCCCGACAAATGTACCTTACAAGATTTATAAAGGAGCAAAGTTTCAGCGTGAAGAGACTGCAAGATACCCGCGGGGCCGCTTAGGACCGATGCTCTGTTTTATGTTCGGGTGTCTGCGAGCCATTTTTACATAGTATGCATATGAGGCTCAGAAAATATATTTTTCGAGTTACACACTACATTCTTCTTCAGTATCACGTTTCACGTTTTTCCACCATGGAGGTACCCATATTACCCCACCCGTTCAGCCCAGATTTAGTTCCATGCGATTTCTATTTATTTCCTACGATGAAAAAAAAATGTTTCTCGGGCGAAAATTTAACACCGCAGATGAGGCCGTCAAAGAATTTCGGCGGTTATTTTTCGAACTCTCGCAAAATAAATTTTTTAAACGTTTTGAAAGCTGGTTCACCCAAATGCATTAAGTGCATAGAGATTGGAGGGGGATATTTTGAAAAACTATGAAAAAGGATTTTCAGATTCGTACTTTTTTCTTTTCACTAACAATTTTTGAAACAACGTATTTATCTCGCACTATACCTTATCACGTAAGTTACACAAAGTGCTATCATAAATAATTTATTATTATAAATATTTTATTCAAAGTAGATGAAGTACATTCTTCAGTGACGAAGTTACTGCTATTGGAGTCAATGGCCGCATCGAGCGTCGAGATAATCGACTTACAGATATTTATTCCGATTTCGAATCTAGATATTTACGATTCTAGATTTTAATATACACTTACATGCTGTACGTACATTTTACAAAATTACAATAGGATTGATTTCGTAAAGTAATAAAAAGAAAATTAATACATCTATAATCTGAAAAAAATAATTAAGCACAGATTTATTAGTTTTCTTCAATTCGCCGAGTGATCTCATTGGAGTGTCACCGCCAAATATTACCGCTAATGACTTTTCTTTGTCAGTCTGTCAATCTAAAAGTCGAGTGAAAAAAAAACACGTGCGTTCAGCTGAGTGTTCCTTAGAGATTTCAGTTAATTGCAGCTAACGTGAGTCATATTCAATTTATCACAAGGGACAGAGAAGCCCATTAAATCTATTACTAATGTAATTACTTAAGTTTCTTTTTCCTTTGAACGGTTTATTTCAAATTCGAACTTTGGTAAATCAAATGATGTACTACGGTAGAGTCATTTTTTGATTAAATTTTTCATTCAATTACTTTTCATTCCCACAGAGGAGGAATACAAGCAAATATAATTAGTATTTACATTTTCATTTCGGATAGATTATTTTTCCTGTAATTTGTGAACTGCAAAAAAAACTATGAGACAGGCAAATTTATTGTGGTCTCTTAATTATTGACATGAGCACCGACTATTGATATCGAATCGAGATTTTAACATCCCTTTATTTCTTCTTCTTGAAAGCATATGTCTAAAATAGAGTCTTTTTAAAGTTTACACTGTTTTAAAAATTAAAAGACTCTGGTCTTGACCAAGACATAATTTGTATTTATAGCTAAGGTTACAGATGTACAAATATTATAATAGGATTTACTCTAAGAGTACATATTTTAGTTTAGTTACTATTATTTTCATATAAAATAAAATTGCGTATGAGTGTAAAAGTAAAATAGTTATATATAAATAATTCATGCAAAAATAATCTTTAAGAAAATTTTTCATCCATTGTTACAAATGTAACGAAATCTCCCGAAGCTTCTGATAAACGTAATAACTAAAACGCGAATTGCAAAAAATGATAACCGAAATGGCGGAAATTGAAAAGAAAAAATGAGTTTCGATAATAGCGGAAATTAAACGAGCTTTGTTTGGCAGAAGCGCGCTTCTTTCTTCTTTAATCTATATGTTGCCAACATACATTTTAATTCGAATCAAAACTTCAACGATGAGCCCGGCTTCACTTAATATATCGGTGTTATATTTTACATATAAAAAATTTACCCATTTGTAGTTTATCTGAAAATACATATAAATAAATATCGTCACGCCTGTCTCACGAAGGGTTAGGCAGAGACCACAGATCTCCATCCGCTATGATCCCTTCCTTGCTTCCTTCAAAGTCATCCATCTTTTCATCCATCCTTCCTCTCACATTCATAGCTATGTCTATGCCACAGATGCGTTGCCGGCCTCTAACAAATATATACGCTCTTCTCTTGAATGCCCCCATATCGTAATCACGTAGGAACACCGCAGGTGGTAAGTTATTCCATATTACCACAGTTCGTGACAGAAAACTGCGACTAAAACACAAGGTGGTTGAAGGGCATAAATCCAGATAATGGGGATAGAACCTATTTTTGTGGCGCGTAGTGCGATGGTAGAACTGTGCGGCTGGGAGGTGATTAAACAACTCCTCGGAGCATTCGCCGTAAGAAAAGAAATTAATTTACAGAAAGTTAAATTACAAAAAGCAAGTCTTCTCAAACTTTCTCGACACGAGTTTGATTGAAAGTTGACATGATGAAATTGATCTACCATGATTCTTGCCTCACAAAATATAGCATAGGCACGAAATTAATTTCATTATATGAAAAAAATTGATTTATGAACTGTCACTTTTCTTATAGAACAGGAAGGCAAACGAGAAGGCATATGACCTGATGGAAAGAAATCAACGCCGTCCATAATTTCGTAAGGCGTAATTGCGAATTTACCATTATACACCTGAATAAAAGCAATAAAGCGCTATAGCATACCTTACTCTCGTGTTATAAGACGCTCGGAGCAATATTAACTCTACATAAAGGCAACTGCCATAAAATGCATCGGATTTTCCAAGGTATTAAAACTGGAGTTTAATATTGGATTTGGTGTAGTGTATGTTTTACGGGGATTGCTAAGCTAATAAGCACTGATGTGCTTTATTACTTCAATTTTGACATTACAAATAGTTTGTTTGCCTAGGTTGCGTGCCATTTTATGAAATAAATATGAAGAAAAACAAATAAAAACGTTTCGAGGTATTCGTTTTCTAAACCAAATGTCCCGTATGGGGTTCTCAGAGCGAATGTGGTGTTTGTATTAACATACAGGCATTTAATCCGAGTTTGACTATTTTCCCATATCGATTTTATATTCTAATGGCTCGCACGGTATAGAACGTTTTGAAGTGGTATAAAATAATTATTTATTCATATTTTTGTTTCTTAATTTTTGGTTTTTTTGCCATTATGCGGAGAGAAATTGATTGAATTAAATTAGAAAGCGAATCTAACTGAAGTCGAAAGCTATGACTAAAAAGAAGATGCTATTATTTGCTATTTCATACCATTACAATACGAGAATAACCATTATAGAAGAATCATTAAGTATTGATAATTATTCCTGATGTTCCTGATGATAAATTTATTTTAGTATAGATTGAGTTAAAATTATAAATTCTATTGAAATAGGGCGATTTAGAAATGGTATTATAAAATAAAATAAAAGAGATAAAAGTATATATACTACAAATAAAAAACAAACCATACACATATGCGATATTGTGAAGCAAAATACCTACTGAACTACAGATACACACACACACACACACTATATATATATATATATATATATATATATATATATATATATATATATACAATTTAAACACATGTATAATAAATGATACAATTTAAACAATTATAACACTTATTTCTTTGAACACAGCACTGCTGCAATATAAAAAAAAATCATCACCGTTAAATGTAATGAAAATTGTACTCGCAGAGCGGAGAGAAAAGGTTAATTTAGTTTGTCCTGAAACAACCACGCTGTAATGGCGGCCCAAACGCTCCAATGGATAAACCTCGCGCGGTCTGATATATAACTTTAATATATTCACAGTAGATATGATAGACGGCGCACTTTTATGGACCTCTGGTGTATCTTACTACGGACCACATCTGGCGGCGGTTTTGAATTCATGATTAATATCGCATTGCGCTCAGAGCACGGCGTTAAAGCAAGTTTGAATAGCCTCTCCTCCCCTCTTCCTTAATTACTCTCTTCGTCTCCTATTATTCACATCTTACCCCAAGGAAGATGACACACCCGCAGTGCCCTTCACTTCGTTGTGTGCTTACTTATCCATAGTTCCAATTTTGAATTTACGACGTGCTTAACTATGATATGTATTCTGAGGAAATCTGTACCCTAGACTAGAGAATATTTTCTACTGTTTGAAAAGCCTGCCGTTTCAAATTGAACGACAACTTACAATAGCTAACACACTTTATATTCTGCTTTAGCCACATTTTAATATATTATAGAGCAACGGCTGCTCATCATTTACAGATTTTTTTTCACAGCCCATAATATGTCTCCCACAGCTGAGCACGGGCCTATCTATTTCGGAACGGACATTTAACCTACCACGCTTGTCCAATGCAGATTGGCGAGGTAATTAGACTCGGGACAAATATCTGTAAGCCATACATATATGTATTCCAATGCGAAGAACGAACTCGTGACTATTGATTCCGTAGACGGCAGCCCCACCACTAGCCAATTGGTTATACTAAAGCCGGTCGCCCGCAAAATACCGCCGTGTGAGTGGTAGCTTAGCCGCCGCGCTTCGTACGGTAAGCGGTTCAGTTCCTGAAGCCGAACACCCCCTCCCCTCCCCATTCCACTCCCATAATAACACTTTTCTTAAAGATAGGCAACGCTTCCGCACTGCCTATTGCGCTGCGGATATCTATGGGCGACGTTGATTGCTTTCCATCAGGTGACACGTCTGCTTGTTTGCCTTCCTATCCCATAAAAAGAGAGTGAGAAAGACATTTATTTTTCACTCTCTTTTTTTATAGTTAATTATTGTTCATAGAAGAAAAATATTATATAGAATACAAGAAAAACATATAAATGGAGGAAAGCACTTTTATAATTGTCCAAAGTATCAATGAAATAATCTCCTCTACGTATATTAGGGGATTTGCTTCGCGTCCGAAATAATTTCTTTGGCCGTTTCAAAACGCGTAGCGTTAAGCAATATTTCCAATCTCACCCACTCCGTGCTCGGTTTTATTACATTTTTCGCGGCGTCCCTCTGCCGTTATCACGGATTCACCGGCGCCATGTTATAATAAGAAATTGGTGCAAATTGCGCTTTTCGTTAAATAAAAACGCTAGCGTCTTTTCCAATGCTCGGTACATTGAAATATCTTAAAGTGTTCCATGAATTAATAATAATATAAAAAATAATATAATATAATTTTTAATTAATATCATTTTGAAAGATGATTAATGGAGTCAGGCGTTTTTTGCGGATATCCATTACTATGTGGACAGTTAAAACTTTTACTTAGCTAAGATCCGCGACAAGCAAACAATAATAGAAAATTAATAATGTGTGTTTTTCCTGCTGGATGAAGTGGATTTACAGGGAACTTAACCTAAATCTTACCGAAAAACGGCCGTCAGCAACTCTGCATCTACCAACAACTATACACAACACTAAACACACACTACCACTTGTCCACCTTGCAAACGACACGTGTTTCGCCTCAACACGAGGCATCATCAGGTATAGTAGACTCTACGGAAGACAACCGTTAAGTGTCAACACTTAACGGTTGTCTTCCGTGCTGATGATTAAAATTTTTAAAATTTACTGTAAGTGGGGTAGTACCAGAATCACGCAAATATCAGTATTTAACTCCCGTTTTTCATCACGTCAACCTAGAGGGTAGGAAGTACACGTTACATTTATTTCGATTTTTCCTTCATGTCCAACGGATTAAAATTACATTTAATTTTATCAGTGGATTCTATTCTATTAATAATAATAAAATTTGGTTTTGAAAAAGTCCAAATTATCTCATAACTTAATGTATTAAGATGCTTAAATTCTCACAAGTTTATGTACTAAAATGACTGATGACCAATTAGCCGTCCTATATCAAAAATTTAAACAATTTACACCCATTCAGTGTGTGGTACATTTCAGTGTGGTACTAGAAATCCCCGTGGGATAAGCTCCATAATAATGAGAACATTTTCACAACATACATATTTGTAGACTATAAAACACGCTATAAACCACACTATAAACTACTCTGTGGAACCGACTATCTGTTGCGGTTTTTTCTGAACCGATACGACATTATAAAAACAATCCTAAATATACCTAAAAGGCCGGCAACGCTTCCGTGACTCCAGCGGTGTCGCGGATGTCTATGGGCGGCGTTGATCGCTTTTCATCAGGCGACTCGCTTGCTCGTTTGCCCTCCTATCCCATAAAAAATATATATTTATCCGGATGTGGTAATCAAACTCACGACTCTCGGCTCCGAAAGTGAAAATTTTGCAATGCGCAATTTAGGTCGTTTAAGAAAAAATTAAGTACACCATTTATCAAAAAGGTTACGTGAGTAAATACGATTTCAATCATAAACAAGACTTTAGTTCCTTAAAAATATACACGAAAGAATCTGTTAATCAAACATTAGTAAAGGATTAGACGGTGTATAAAGCAACGGAAAAACTATTCAACCATACTTGGCATTCACATATTTATCTTAATTTTTCTACCTAATTATACATATAAATTAAATCATAAGTCCCTCCATATTATTGTTGTTAAATATTCATTGTAATTGTTAAGTGTAGTTGTAACTTAAATTCTATTATGTAACTGTCCTTTTGTAATAAAAATAAAATAAAATAAAATTCGTATAAACTGATACTCATTTAAAAGCATGATCAATCATGGTCAATTCTTGGAACCCAAGAACTGACGTTGCAATTCAAAGTGGATGTTAAGGGCGAAAAAAATTCGAAACAAGTAAGTATAGCATGAACAAAATAAAAAGAACGACGCGAAGTATGAATCACTTCGGTCATGCAAATTGGCATGATGCTGGGATCGGTCGACGAACTCGGTAACCCCAACGGTTCAACATTCTTGCACAATGAACGCAAATTAATGTGCACCTACGCAAACTGAACGTTGAAAAATTATACGGCAGTATAAATAAAATCATAGATATAAATGAAATATGCGTAACTGTATTCGGAGGCTCAATTCCTCTTCGCTTCCTTTATTTCCTGCTTCCTACTTCTTCTCGTATAATTCATACCCTAAAGTAGGGAACGAATCTTTGGTGCTTTCAGTACTGCAAATGTTATCAGTACTGCAAACCAACGGTGGTTATTTACTATTAGGTGAGCCATTGCTTATTTACCAATCGCTTCCATAAAAACGATAAACAATAAAATAGGCGCGTTTAATGTAAAATATTAGAACAAGAATAACTATTTTAGAACAAGAAACTGTACAATAAGTGGCAAAGAGACTAACACGATGTCAGCACGTTGACAAAAAAGGGAATCGCGCCGCCAGCGTACATATATCGAGCTCGATAAATTGCACAGTTTCCAATTTATCAAGTGCCAACCCTAATTACTTTCGATCGATCTGCGGAAGTACGCTGACAATTAATAAATCTTATGGAGACACTGGATACCCTACCGATAGACGTGTCGATGTAAACAGTATAAATTATCGTTATACTCTTTACATCGACAATTATATTATCGTTTCATCTTAAATTGCTTTTCTCATACTAAATAGGTAATAAGTTTTACAGGCGCATAATATGCAACACAAAAACATTTTTCTAGCCATCTACGAGACTATCTATACTATAATGTTTGATTCATACACATAACCACATTGTAAAAAGACAAAGACAAAAAGAAGGATATTTTCGAAGTTTCTTTGGCGTTTCTTCTTTTTTTCTTCGCCCCGATGAAGTTGATTATAAAAGACGGTGGTAGAACCTAAATTAATAAAACATTGACGTTTTATAAAGGAAATTTAACTTCTTATCGAAAGAATGAAAAATGATAACTACTTGATTAAGCCAAAATCCTCTGTAGACTTTACCTAATGAGAGAAAAAATAGTTACAATATACGTATATAGTTTATTCATGGAGTCAGGCGTTACCTTGCGGAAATACATCACTATGTGGACAGTCAAAAGTAAAGCTTAGCTAAGATCCGCGACAAGCAAAACAATAACAGAAAATTAATAATGTGTGTTTTTCTGCTGGATGAAGTGGATTTATTTGGAACTTAAACTAAAGACTTACCGAAAATCGGCCATCAATTCTCCACCCACCAACCACCACTATACACAACACCAAACACACACTACTATTTTTCCACCTTGTAAACGACACGTGTTTCGCCCCAACACGAGGCATCTTCAGGTATAGTAGACTCTACAGAAGATAACCGAAAAGTCTGTCTTCCGTAGAGTACCACGTACATAGTTATAAAACTTTTAAAAAAATAAAATATTTATTTACTATGACTAACTACGCCAATCCATGTTATGAAATAGATTTTCATTATAATGTTAAAAATGATAAAAAACTAAATTTTATCCCTATACTTATACATTATATACATATATATTTTAGACAAAGATTACATGAAAACAAAATCTTTTATAACGTAAAAGTAAACTGTCCAATGAAAGAGAAAAAATTTCTGCGTAGAACAGAACGCTATGTAGCCTGTTAAATTCAGGACAGCGGCAGCGAGCATCGCGAGTTGTACAAATTGTGTTCCATTCGTTCTCTACTGAAAAATATACTCCACACAAAAAAGGGTTCCCCGAAATGAGTCACAGTTCTCTATTATATTGCGGTTTTGAACCGAGCAAGGGGAGTGCCTTGTCCTATGCGAATGGTTTTCTCTTGATAAATGACTGCGTCGAATTGAATTGATTGTAACGGTACAGAATTATTGTTTTTTAAACATAAGCAATATTTGTAAATGGCAAGAGCGGTCGGTCCTAAGATGTACTTGGTATTATTATAAATTTACAGTTTAAAAAAATAAGCACTTGCTATGTTATGAAATTTTTTTTAAACTAGCTATAATAGGATACATGTTGCAATACTCAACAAAGTAAAAAAAACTTCATAAATAGAATACTTTTTTTGGTCAAGAATCTTTGTAGGCGTATACAGAATAATTCACCAAAGTTTTATAACAATAAGATGAATAGGAACGCATAGATGACAAAATTAAAAAAAAATTAATGTTCATTATATACATACATATATAGATATCGTGGAACGAAAAATTATAGGAAGACGGAAAAGAGGAAGACCAAAAAGAAAAATAAAAGTGGAGACATATAGAGAATTGAAGAAGCTTTGAATCGAAGAAAATCGCTTCGACAAGTGCTAAATAATTGAACTGTAAAAGGATGGAGAAAGATTTTCATTCTAGAGTAGAGTTGAATAAGAATTTTCTTTTAAACATCATGTACCGTCCGTACGAAGCCACTTCACATTGTATCGTTAAGAACTTACAACGGTTATATTAATAAGTTATTCTGTCGTGATACTCGTATAAACATATGTACAAATATACACACCTCAAAATATTTTAAACGTTGTGCTTTAGTGTACAACATGCAAAATTCTGTGTTGAATATTTAAACGCACGTCGCTAATTTATTATCTTATATGTGTAAAACAACACATGGTAACTTTAATACACTATAATTTTGGCTGTTGATGATCTGCGCCGGATGGCTGATATAAACTGGATGCGGGTGGCTGAATGTCGGGCAAGGCAACGTACCTAGCGAGAAGACGATATCCAACAGTGGATTGCCGCTGGGTGATTATGAAGATAATCTTTGCAGCATAACATAAGGCCACCCCATTTCCAATTCATTTTAAAACTTACATATGCTGTCGATTATATCAAACAATGGAACGTTCTTGTAAAGTTTATAACAGGGAACAGTTCTGACGCTTCAGCGATTTTTTCTTTGCTCAAAGTTTGCTTTTCCTTCCACAATTACGTTTATAAAAAACTTACACGACGAAGAACATGTTAATACTTCTTGGTGTTTTATTCATAGCGATTTCGTTTCATCACTGGTTAATTAAAAACTAATAAACAGAGTTCTGGAGGAATGAGGAAGGAGGAGAGACCACAGACCTCTGTCTGCTACGATATACAGCACACATATTCGCTTCATCCACACTCATCACTTCAAAACTTCACTAAATTTTTTAAATTTAAAATTTAAAAATATAGTGAAGTTTTTTAAATTTTAAATTTGTAGTTATATTTAGTATCGCAATTAGAATAATATATGTAATTCATAAATGAGTCATAGAAGGGATCTGTCTGCCTTTAGGGTTCGCCCTAGTTCGGCAGGCAACAAACATGGTAAACTCGTGAAACAAAATGGTAAACTCGTCAATGAACAATAAATGTATATTATTAAAGATCGCATTTGTTCGGCAGGCAGTGAAACAAAATTGTAAACTCGTCAATAAACAATAAATATTTATTATTATTATTAAAGATCGCATTTGTTCGGCAGGTATGGAACAAAATTGTGAACTCGTCAATGAACAATAAATATATATTATTATTAAAAATAGCATTTATATCGCAGTCAGAGTACAAGCGATTTGTTAAAGAATGAATTTCACCTTGAATAATTCAGTGGATTAATTCCGCGATTGTTCGTCTTCGACGTAACGTCGGGCAACACAAATTGCGCTCGGTCCCGCTCCGCTCAGCGCTGAAAAATGCGATCCACTTTACAAGCGCGAGCGAAACGGCGTAGGTTAAATGGTCATACTCACTCAAACTGTTACTGCTCTGAATTGTTTCGACAAAGCTTTTATTTTAATACAGACGTTGTGACTTTCATTATATCGATATACTTGTATATAAGAGATGGAAACTTCTTTTTTTATGATATAGAAAGGCAAATGAGCCAGCGTGTCACCTGATGGAAAGCTATCAACGCAGCCCATAGACATTCGCAATGCCATAAGCTGTACAGGAGCGTTGTCGGCTTTTATGGATAGGGTCATTACGGAAGGGACGGGGGAGGGCAGGGAGGTTGGTCCCCCGGTACTCAACCTCTCACCGGACGACGCGCGGTAGCTAAGCTACCACCCAGACGCCGGTTTTCAGCGGGAGTGTGGTACTTCCACGGGCGAGCCGGCCCATTCATGCTCCAGCCAAATAATATGCCATTCTTGACAAAGTATTCGTCTGCAACGACTGCATCGAGTGCTATAGTCAAGACCGCGTCTCACCTAAAGTAGTGTGGGATGCGCCACGGCAAGACAGAACAACGATCTGAGCAGGGCGGCTGACAGAGTCAGAATGCTTGAAGCCGAAGATCACTACACGAGCATGTAACTCACGTTATAGTCAATAATCACCTTCCGCCGCCATCTACAACACGAGTACTGCAGACGCAATCATTACATTATTCTGATCCTACATTGGATAAAATGTGAATAATGGGAGAACAAGAAATAGAAAAAATAAGGAATAAGAGAAGTGAAGAAAATCTGCTATCGCCGTACTAAACGCGTTAACAAAGGTCTCATCAAGAAAATCCGAGCGAACTGCCTTATTCGAACCGTAACGAAGTTTCTGTCATTATTAAAAGGAAACTACCACATACAAATTTCAACAAAGAAGAAAAAAAAACTTTTCAATAACAAAACAGATATCTGTTTCTATGTAAATTACAATAGTTACTTCAGCATATATTATGACACTATGGCCAGAACCGAACTAAATTTATCGTGTATAACTAAATTTTGCTTATAGTCAAAATATTTTGCGAGCTTGATACAAACAATTAATAAAAAAATACTTCGAGATGAGACCGTGACAGATCAGCTTGTTTATCTAAAAACACCTATTCGATATCGCTCACACACAAATCTCACAAAGAAAATGTCAATAAAGTCTGTTCCCTTTTCTTAAATAGTAAAAAAAAAAGTCATACAAAAATGTACATTTTGTGTGATTTTTTTGAAGAGGGAAATACTGGAATCAATGTTCCATCCTTTCTTCCATTGTTGTTATAAATCTATGCACATTCAATGGTTAACATTTTTTTATGGGATACTAAATCAAATGAGTAAGCGTGTCGCCGTATGTAAAGCAATTAACGACGCCCATAGACATCCGCAACACCATAGGCATTACAGATGTGTTACTTACTGCCTTTTGAGTAATGAGTATTGTTGTGTAGAGAGATTTGTTTTTTGCAGTTCCCAATGTCGTATTGGTTCGGAAATACCGCTGAAGGTAGCTCCAATGACATTCCAAGGAGTGGCGGTGTGTAGAATGAAGTTTTGGGAAAGAGGCTTTAATTAGAAAAGCGATCTCTTAATTATAATTTGAGAATGTTAAAACTAAGTATTGTCATTTATTTTATAAGTTTATATCATAGTTAAAAGCTTTAGAGTTATGACTTTATTTATTAGGATAAAAATGAAAATTTAAATTCGAGAGATAGCACACCATTTCTACAAAGATTTTTAAAACAAAAAACAAACTATTTCTACCAAGATTTTCTCTGGCACGTCTTACTACTTAAGGAAAATGCCGAAGGAAGCAGCAAAACGTTATGTAACTGCGCTCTACTGACACATAGTGGAATGTTATTGGGAATGACCTGATAATTTTCAAGTACTGAAACTTTCTGTTCTGAGGTTTCATCCAACTAAGGAAAATACATAGAATATGTTGAAACCTTAGAATATTGATACATTAAAATAAAAATAATATTGAAAGGAATTTTTCTTGATATATTATAAAGTAATTAAATACAATACTTATTGTAGTGATTTAGGGGCCTTCATCTTGTAAGCGGTTGAGACTATTGTTTGCTTACAGGAATGATCCAGTAAAATTGAAAATAGCAAGTGAGTACCACCTATAACTTGCGTTATATGTTGTACCTACTCACTTTCCTAAGTTTTATTTCTCATATTTCTTCCGATTTGATAAACCTTTAACATACAAGAAGTAGAAAAAAGAATAATAAATTGAATATTAAAAAACAAATTGAATTTAAAGAATGTAAATATTGTAATTAAAAAATTATTAAAAATGTATAATAATTAAAAACACCACAATACTTGTATGTTTACGTCACTAGCATAACAAAAATCCCAACTTAATCTGACATTTACATTTAGAGGCCGGTAACGCTTTCATACTATGGCACTGCGGATGTCTATAGACGGCGTGATGCATTCCATCACGACACGTGACACGCTTGCTCGTTTACCTTCCTATCGCATAAAAAATTCATCACCAAAGCAGCCGTTAAAACCCTGTGCTGAACATAGAATTCCCTCAAAATCGAGGTATGTTAAATGGATGAAAATTAAAAATTAAAGCAATGTTTTCACCCTTCGAAACTATTGTCGGATCTGAAGACATTAAATTAGTTGGCAAACCCTATTTATATTCAACATTAGGACTTGATATTGATCGCATACGACAAAGACGCACCGTCGGCGAGGGGTGGCGAAAAGTAAACACGGACACCGTGACGCCAGCACATCTTGGCGCCTAAATTGACACCCCCTTCATGTTGAATAAATATATGGGGAAGTAACGAAACTTTGTAGTTTATTATATAACAGCCTATAGTTTCTAGGCCATTAGCTGGTGTTAATTCAAAGAATCACGGGAGTATTAAATACATATATCGATGCAAAAAAGCGAAAACATAGTAAGCCGCAATAGCAAAACGTACTTTCAGAGCCAAAAATCCCTTTAAAATTTTTGAAAAAATTGTTTTTCAATGATCAGATCATTGAAAAACAGTTTCAACACTGTATAAAATTTTCTATTGGTCGTAGTGCCGTAATACTTTGAACATTCGATGCAGTATTTTTTTCTTATCCAAATATAAAATAAAAAAAATTGACATCTGTTTCATTTACAGCGTTATCGCTTTTGGCGTCGATATATACCATAGTTATATGTGCATACGGATGAGTAAAACATTTAGCATAATTAAAGTTTATGTAGAGAAGGAATGAAGAAAGATAAAATCATAATTATAGGAATGACGGTCAAATTTGACGATTGAACAATCTATATCTCGGATTTTTCTTGATTTCCATACTGACAATTTTTAATAATTAAAAATAATAGATGGAAATTTTCTTTAGATGAAAAAAAGATATTTTTGAGTTTAAGATGAAGCCCCAGACAAAAGGGAAGGCATATAAAAATAAAAATGGGTTTTCAAAATCAATTCCAAACTTATTTATTACATGAAAGCAAAAACCTTTTTATTCCTGTACGTTTATTTGTATTAAATTTGTAGTCGTTAGTTTTAAAGATATATATATAAGAAGATAGGTAAATCCTGATTGAAGTTTTATATGCTAAAAACAAAATAAAGCCAACGCAATCCCAATGTTACTCAGGGACGCATATTGGTTGCAACCCATGAATAATATTCCATCCACCCTCAATTGCAAGTCAACAAATATACACTGCATTATTTGATATTGATATTAGCTATGTTCATAGAGTTCATAAAGTTAGATAATTGGGTTATGTTAGAATTAAGCAATATGTCATGCCAACTGTTTACACTTACACTACCGGGATTATGATATACTATTGGTAGTTCATATAGCGGGTACATTTTCTTTATTTGTGTGTGCCCTACACATTGATTCTTTATTTAGCAAGTCGTTCAATGTTTCTTTGTTAATGGATCCGATCATTCATTACAGTTCAATTAGATTATAAGATAAGAAGTTTATTTTACAAGATAAATCTTAATTTTTAAAACATACCTACATACCATCAAAGTAATCATACATCGTTTGTTTTTCGGAATATATTTTTCTTTTATAGAAGCTTTAAAATATTGTATCATACAATTAAAAATATGTGGACTATAGGCATTTCGACAACGCGTGTTTTTTAAAAAATATTTAAAAGAAAAGAGTAGAATAAATGTTATATTTTTAAATTAATGTACATGTATTCTATACATGGATATCAATTTAAAAGTAACAACTTTAAATTTAAAAAAGGTGATAACGGGACTGTGAAGAAGTCAATGACCTTTGTCAGTGTTGGTTTAAACAATATTTCAGCAGTCAGCCTTAATATTATTTGTTAAGTTCGTTACAAGCTGCTTTTGTTCAAGCCTAGGGTTTTAAATAAAAATGGAAACGCTTTCAAATAATTTCCAACTGCTTAAAGCTACAGCGTATTGTAAAGTGCTGTGCAATTTAAAGCAGTTTTTACTCCATTTGTGCTAGTTTTAATTTTCTCCATCACAAACAAAACTTACATCACAAATGCCATAATATTTTATATATAATAGTTTATACAATAACATTTATACTAAACCCTCCCAAAGGGTTAGTTTAACTTTAAATTTGGACAAACTCAAGTTCATGTCCACTGACCATACTGAGCAGAAAGCGACTGTGGTCAATTTTTTATGGGATAGTAAGTCAAACGAGCAAGCGTGTCACACTTTGTCAGTTTTATATTATATGTTTAAAATAATAGTAAATAAGATATAAGAGAGCGATGTGGAGTAAAAGAAGGTGTCGTGACTAAAGTTGAGAAAGGGATGCTTAGACGGTTTGGGCACATAGAGACGATGGATGAAAGACGACTGGCAAAAGAAATTAACGTTGCGAAAGTGGATGAAAGGATCGATAGGGGAAGATGACGGAAAACATACCTTGACCAAGTTGCTGAAGTTTTTAAGAAAGGCCAGGCCAAAATTACCCTTAACCGGCGGTTTACATGAGGAGAGGAATGAGTGTGAAGGAAACAAGGAAAGTATGCCGAGATCATAGTAAATGGAGATCTGTGGTCTCTGCCTACCCCTACGGGAGACAGGCGTGACAATAAGTATGTATGTAATTAGGACTTATTGCAAAAGCATATTTAAACAAATTATTATACATATTTCATTAGGTCTAAGCTATTTGAAGCGATTTAAAAGTTCAGAAGCATAAGTGAATTCGCTCATACTCATAAAGACACCGTAGCCAACGGCGTTTAGTACATCCTACTAATATTATAAATGGGAAAGTTTGTGAGTATGTATGTTTCTTACTCTTTGACGAAAAAACTACTGGACGGATTTGAATGAAACTTTACATTAATATATGTTATACATCGGAATAACATATAGGCTACAATTTGTAATGATTTTATGTAATTTTTTTGGTCGTAATATAACTATACATGTCAATTAAGTCGAAAAAATCTGGCCTCTGAGAGCTATTTTAGCGTACTTGCCTAAACCATTGGAGTTACACAAATATGATGTACCGTAGGATTGTTTGTCTTGAATAGTTCTAAATAAAAGTTCGCGACAGCATATACCTTAGACCTTTTATGTGGAAGCCACTATGACCAAAATTATGAACCATAAATTAAGTAATATATATATAAAATGATCTGTCACGAAACTTAATGTGGCAGACCAAATTCCACGCGAGCAAAGCTGCGGGCAAAGGCTAGTACAATATAATGCGACCAGAGTACCTACACACCAGAATTTACTTATGTAAGTGAAAAGTTTTAAAAAAATTAAATGAATTTATTTTTCATCCATTTCCAAAGCCTTGAGATGTCGTGGGAAATAGATCGTACAGTGTTCGTCGTGGTTCCCAGTCCGTAACTTGTGTGCCTTCTGCTCGCCAGTCCTTGGCAAGTTGTGAAAGCTTAAAGGGTAACAACAACATTCTACGCAAAAAAGCATATAAGCATATATATAGCAAAAACTACTAAACTACTAGCGTGTAAAAAATATGTGCGAACACAGACTGAACCGTGTTATCATCGTTTTTAGAGCAGCGGGTAAGTTTACAGCGGTGGGTCAGTCCGAAGCGAGTTGTATAAATTGCGTTCCACTCGCTCGGTGGTGAAAAATGTACTCCATACAAAAAACGGTTTCCCGAAACGAGACGCGGCTGTGTTATATTGCTTTTTTAAACAAAACCCGGTCAATTTATTTTTCCTTACACTCTTTGAATGTATTCGTTTAACAAGTAAATAATTGATTAATAATTACGTTTGTTTTGTATAATTGTACTGGATCGCCACTTTTTAAGCATATGTGTTCACTAAAGTCTGACAACGCATCTGATACGCCTTCGGAGTTATGAATGTGTATAGGAGGCGATCAGGCAGTTGGTAGGATCATTTACTACCGCATGATCCGCTCGTTTGCCTGCTCTGAATTAAAAAAAAAGGTAACAAGTTAGGCATGAATTTTGTGTTGTCTACAGGTAGTTATTCCGAGTGTTCTGTGTCGTAATGAAACCCGCAATACATATATTCTAAATGAGGCCAATGAGTATAAACCTTAAAGCGTCAATTAATTATTATAATTAATGTATAGAAACATTTTTTTAACAGCCCATATATGTCCCACTGCTGAGTACGGGTCTCTCCATTTCTGGAGGAACGGACGCTAACCCACTAGGCTTGTACAATGTGGATTGGCGGGGTTACCAGACTCTGAATAAATATTTGTAATATTATACATACATATATTTTTTCCGATGCGAGGATCAAACCCGCGACCATTAACTCCGCGGCCGGAGGGCCCCGCCACTGAGCCTATTGGTCGTCATAGAAACTGATTGAATTGAACAGTGCCATCATCATCACCTAGGGCAGTATACTGTTAGACATAACCCTCTCCCGAGACGCAACCACGTAGCACGATCTTATGCTACACGAATCCAAATTAGTGCGTAATAAATTATATTCCGTCTATATATCTAATTAAAGATGTAATTAAGTACATAAAACAAGATATTAAAAAAAAGTGGAATATTATTCACTTGACGATTAACTTGTTAAAGCACATTATGTCCCCGAGAATAAGGGCGCTTCAAACGAATGGTTTCGTTTATATTAAACTGTGTCTGTTCCCGTTGTAGAGTGTTAACGTGATTGCCTCTTAAATCTTAACGCTGAAACTACTTACGTTACCGCTAACTTCTCGGGAAGTTTATTATTACAGAAATCTTTAAAATAAATATCTGGTAATTACTTGTGATAGGTGCGCTATTTAAGCAATTTGTAAACATAGGTTTCAAATTTATTTAAAGAAAGCATTCACAATGCTATAAATGTACCTACTTAACAATCATATTCATAACATTTTTATTTATTTCCCTTTCACAACAATACAACAATGATGACAGATATGAAATATGTATGTATTACAAGAAGAAGATAACGGACAATAAAGATATAATTAAAAATAACAACTTATAAACTAAAAAAAAATATTTTAAAACGTCACCACTCCCAATACTTCAAAGTTATTCGTAGTTCAAAAAAATAAATCACAAATGCAACAAAAAAAAATTATGTGGAATATATATTCATTCATACTATATTTATCACCGCGTTTAAGAGTGTTTGTTAATAAATTTCGAAATGTCAACATTACTTGACACTAGCAGAATTCACTGATAGTTGCCATAAACAAAGAAGTGAATTGAATGTCAACATTTTTGGCAAAGTTCTTTACCGGATCTTTTTAGGATGAATGGATGTACGAATCTGTTGTTGTATTTGATCCGTCAAAACCGATTTCTGAGTACTTGTAACTTTGCTACTAATTAACTTGTGTGTATCGGTGGGTGTTGAGAGACGGGGGCGCAATACTGTGTATGGGTGGAGTAAAGACTTCCCATTCTCCACCTATTCACATCACACCCTAAAGGAGGCAACTCATCGGCAGTGCTTTTACAGATGTCTATTTTCGGCGTTTGTCTACTATATATAATATAAAAATTATAGCCGACTTTTCCCGCCAACTGACATCAGGTTTTATTTCATTTTCATAATCTTATATTATTATCAGTGTTTTATATAATATAGTTCAATTAAGGCGTATACGAGGAGTGATATGAAATAAATGCGTGTATCGTGATTTATTAAGTTGACTGAAAAAGTCCATAAAAGGTTTTGGTAAAATAGCCACCATTTTATCTAGACGTAACGTGGTAAGCTACCTAGTTATATTTCAAGAGATTTTATGTTATTGTAGTTTACTTGATATTGGCATAATAGTTAGAAAAAAAAGCAAAAAATTATAGCTAAATATAACTTGCTCATTTGCCCACTATATAAAAAAATTATAGCCATATATATATATATATACATCCTATTGTTAGACGGAAACTCCTGTCATTATTTTACAAAGAAAACCCATATAAGCTTGGCTTTAATGGGTAGACATCATCTGCCTTTGAAATTATTCTCCAGCGTTGAAAATTATTTTCGAACTGCACAAAGAGCAGAGTTAATGTTTACAATTTCCAAACTGATGCCGCATTGAAACATTCAAAAGCAAATCTACACAAATCTCAAAGACCAAAACACTTCTGCAATGTCTATGGTATTGCACATGTCTATGGGCCCGCATTAATAATCCTAATCTTTGCCCAATCTCATAAAGAAATATTTAAAAAAATACTATAAATTTTTAATTAACAGCATCTTCAAGGTACGGACAGGTCAACCTCATAGTGAGTTACTGAGCTACGGTAGCTATTTATGTTTAAAATGGACGATCCTTTACTGAGCGGTGATCTGCTTCATATAGAAAATTTTTGTGAATTTACTTGTAAATATATATTTTGAATGTCATAAGTAATTACATTATAAGAAAATAATATGTCTTTCTGTAATTTATAAGAATATTAATATAAAAATATAATACGCCGAAAATAGACATCTGAAAAGGCAAAGATTACTCGACAGCAAACCAGATGGTCGTAGAAGCTGCGGAAGGCCTAAGCTTCATCAATCGAGGACGACTTAAGGACAATCGGTGTGAGGGGCTGGAGAGAAAAAGCTAAACGAAGATCCGAATGGAAAAATTTACTGGACCAGGCTAAGGCTCACCCGCGGCTGTAATGCCTTAATGATGATGATGAAAGGTACTGCCGATGCGTTGCCTCCTTTAGGGTGTGATGTGAATAGGTGGACAAAAGGGAAGTCTTTACTCCATATGTCCAACTATATTCTTTATAATATTATAATAAGTAAATATGTTATTAAATGACATACAAGTTTATTTAAAAATGGAAAGATAAAAAATATTTCTTTAATGTCAAATAAACACGTAAGTCAAAGCAGCATACTATACTATACCTGTACAATTATACCACGATATTCCGCTAGAACAAGTAACAGCAAACTGTAACTATTGAGAAGTTTAACGTGTACAATACGTCCAACTGTTTGAGAACGCTTCATCATATTACATATTTGGATAAATATTAACTGAAGTACTCGCTTACCATCACTAGATCCGCTTGCGCGCTTGTCTTTTATTTCTATAAAAAATAAACATAAAATGCTACCGGTGTGGATAAGCCTTTCTAGCTTGGTGATTAGTACAAACATTTATAACTTGGGGGAGGCCTATTAAGTACTACAGGGTATAATTTATATTAATAATTTTGTGATTATTTATATTAGGTGTACAAATAAGTTTCCGCAGTTTTTTATAAAAAATTAGGAATTTATTGTAAAGCTACAAGTACTCAGAAATCGGTTTTGACGGATCAAATACAACAACAGATTCGTACATCCATTCATCCTAAAAAGATCCGGTAAAGAACTTTGCCAAAAATGTTGACATTCAATTCACTTCTTTGTTTATGGCAACTATCAGTGAATTCTGCTAGTGTCAAGTAATGTTGACATTTCGAAATTTATTAACAAACACTCTTAAACGCGGTGATAAATATAGTATGAATGAATATATATTCCACATAATTTTTTTTTGTTGCATTTGTGATTTATTTTTTTGAACTACGAATAACTTTGAAGTATTGGGAGTGGTGACGTTTTAAAATATTTTTTTTTAGTTTATAAGTTGTTATTTTTAATTATATCTTTATTGTCCGTTATCTTCTTCTTGTAATACATACATATTTCATATCTGTCATCATTGTTGTATTGTTGTGAAAGGGAAATAAATAAAAATGTTATGAATATGATTGTTAAGTAGGTACATTTATAGCATTGTGAATGCTTTCTTTAAATAAATTTGAAACCTATGTTTACAAATTGCTTAAATAGCGCACCTATCACAAGTAATTACCAGATATTTATTTTAAAGATTTCTGTAATAATAAACTTCCCGAGAAGTTAGCGGTAACGTAAGTAGTTTCAGCGTTAAGATTTAAGAGGCAATCACGTTAACACTCTACAACGGGAACAGACACAGTTTAATATAAACGAAACCATTCGTTTGAAGCGCCCTTATTCTCGGGGACATAATGTGCTTTAACAAGTTAATCGTCAAGTGAATAATATTCCACTTTTTTTTAATATCTTGTTTTATGTACTTAATTACATCTTTAATTAGATATATAGACGGAATATAATTTATTACGCACTAATTTGGATTCGTGTAGCATAAGATCGTGCTACGTGGTTGCGTCTCGGGAGAGGGTTATGTCTAACAGTATACTGCCCTAGGTGATGATGATGGCACTGTTCAATTCAATCAGTTTCTATGACGACCAATAGGCTCAGTGGCGGGGCCCTCCGGCCGCGGAGTTAATGGTCGCGGGTTTGATCCTCGCATCGGAAAAAATATATGTATGTATAATATTACAAATATTTATTCAGAGTCTGGTAACCCCGCCAATCCACATTGTACAAGCCTAGTGGGTTAGCGTCCGTTCCTCCAGAAATGGAGAGACCCGTACTCAGCAGTGGGACATATATGGGCTGTTAAAAAAATGTTTCTATACATTAATTATAATAATTAATTGACGCTTTAAGGTTTATACTCATTGGCCTCATTTAGAATATATGTATTGCGGGTTTCATTACGACACAGAACACTCGGAATAACTACCTGTAGACAACACAAAATTCATGCCTAACTTGTTACCTTTTTTTTTAATTCAGAGCAGGCAAACGAGCGGATCATGCGGTAGTAAATGATCCTACCAACTGCCTGATCGCCTCCTATACACATTCATAACTCCGAAGGCGTATCAGATGCGTTGTCAGACTTTAGTGAAAACATATGCCTAAAAAGTGGCGATCCAGTACAATTATACAAAACAAACGTAATCATAAATCAATTATTTACTTGTTAAACGAATACATTCAAAGAGTGTAAGGAAAAATAAATTGACCGGGTTTTGTTTAAAAAACCAATATAACACAGCCGCGTCTCGTTTCGGGAAACCGTTTTCTGTATGGAGTACATTTTTCACCACCGAGCGAGTGGAACGCAATTTATACAACTCGCTTCGGACTGACCCACCGCTGTAAACTTACCCGCTGCTCTAAAAACGATGATAACACGGTTCAGTCTGTGTTCGCACATATTTTTTACACGCTAGTAGTTTAGTAGTTTTGCTATATATATGCTTATATGCTTTTTTGCGTAGAATGTCGTTGTTACCCTTTCAGCTTTCACAACTTGCCAAGGACTGGCGAGCAGAAGGCACACAAGTTACGGACTGGGAACCACAACGAACACTGTACGATCTATTTCCCACCACATTTTAAGGCTTTGGAAATGGATGAAAAATAAATTCATTTAATTTTTTTAAAACTTTTCACTTACATAAGTAAATTCTGGTGTGTAGGTACTCTGGTCGCATTATATTGTACTAGCCTTTGCAGCTGCAGCTTCGCTCGCGTGGAATTTAGCCAGCCACATTAAGTTTCGTGACAGATCATATATATATATATATATATATATATATATATATATATATATATATATATATATATATATATATATATATATTAATTTATGTTTCATAATTTTGGTCATTCCACATAAAAGGTAGATACATACTTATTGTCACGCCTGTCTCCCGTAGGGGTAGGCAGACACCACAGATCTCCATTTACTATGATCTCGGCATACTTTCCTTGTTTCCTTCACACTCATTCCTCTCCTCGTGTAAACCGCCGGTTAAGGGTAATTTTGGCCTGGCCTTTCTTAAAAACTTCAGCAATTTGGTCAAGGTATGTTTTCCGTGGTCTTCCCCTATCGATCCTTTCATCCATATTCGTAACGTTAATTTCTTTTGCCAGTCGTCTTTCATCCATCGTCTCTATGTGCCCAAACCGTCTAAGCATCCCTTTCTCAACTTTAGTCACGACACCTTCTTTTACTCCACATCGCTCTCTTATATCTTATTTACTATTATTTTAAACATATAATATAAAACTGACAAAGTGTGACACGCTTGCTCGTTTGACTTACTATCCCATAAAAAATTGACCACAGTCGCTTTCTGCTCAGTATGGTCAGTGGACATGAACTTGAGTTTGTCCAAATTTAAAGTTAAACTAACCCTTTGGGAGGGTTTAGTATAAATGTTATTGTATAAACTATTATATATAAAATATTATGGCATTTGTGATGTAAGTTTTGTTTGTGATGGAGAAAATTAAAACTAGCACAAATGGAGTAAAAACTGCTTTAAATTGCACAGCACTTTACAATACGCTGTAGCTTTAAGCAGTTGGAAATTATTTGAAAGCGTTTCCATTTTAATTTAAAACCCTAGGCTTGAACAAAAGCAGCTTGTAACGAACTTAACAAATAATATTAAGGCTGACTGCTGAAATATTGTTTAAACCAACACTGACAAAGGTCATTGACTTCTTCACAGTCCCGTTATCACTTTTTAAATTTAAAGTTGTTACTTTTAAATTGATATCCATGTATAGAATACATGTACATTAATTTAAAAATATAACATTTATTCTACTCTTTTCTTTTAAATATTTTTTAAAAAACACGCGTTGTCGAAATGCCTATAGTCCACATATTTTTAATTGTATGATACAATATTTTAAAGCTTCTATAAAAGAAAAATATATTCCGAAAAACAAACGATGTATGATTACTTTGATGGTATGTAGGTATGTTTTAAAAATTAAGATTTATCTTGTAAAATAAACTTCTTATCTTATAATCTAATTGAACTGTAACGAATGATCGGATCCATTAACAAAGAAACATTGAACGACTTGCTAAATAAAGAATCAATGTGTAGGGCACACACAAATAAAGAAAATGTACCCGCTATATGAACTACCAATAGTATATCATAATCCCGGTAGTGTAAGTGTAAACAGTTGGCATGACATATTGCTTAATTCTAACATAACCCAATTATCTAACTTTATGAACTCTATGAACATAGCTAATATCAATATCAAATAATGCAGTGTATATTTGTTGACTTGCAATTGAGGGTGGATGGAATATTATTCATGGGTTGCAACCAATATGCGTCCCTGAGTAACATTGGGATTGCGTTGGCTTTATTTTGTTTTTAGCATATAAAACTTCAATCAGGATTTACCTATCTTCTTATATATATATCTTTAAAACTAACGACTACAAATTTAATACAAATAAACGTACAGGAATAAAAAGGTTTTTGCTTTCATGTAATAAATAAGTTTGGAATTGATTTTGAAAACCCATTTTTATTTTTATATGCCTTCCCTTTTGTCTGGGGCTTCATCTTAAACTCAAAAATATCTTTTTTTCATCTAAAGAAAATTTCCATCTATTATTTTTAATTATTAAAAATTGTCAGTATGGAAATCAAGAAAAATCCGAGATATAGATTGTTCAATCGTCAAATTTGACCGTCATTCCTATAATTATGATTTTATCTTTCTTCATTCCTTCTCTACATAAACTTTAATTATGCTAAATGTTTTACTCATCCGTATGCACATATAACTATGGTATATATCGACGCCAAAAGCGATAACGCTGTAAATGAAACAGATGTCAATTTTTTTTATTTTATATTTGGATAAGAAAAAAATACTGCATCGAATGTTCAAAGTATTACGGCACTACGACCAATAGAAAATTTTATACAGTGTTGAAACTGTTTTTCAATGATCTGATCATTGAAAAACAATTTTTTCAAAAATTTTAAAGGGATTTTTGGCTCTGAAAGTACGTTTTGCTATTGCGGCTTACTATGTTTTCGCTTTTTTGCATCGATATATGTATTTAATACTCCCGTGATTCTTTGAATTAACACCAGCTAATGGCCTAGAAACTATAGGCTGTTATATAATAAACTACAAAGTTTCGTTACTTCCCCATATATTTATTCAACATGAAGGGGGTGTCAATTTAGGCGCCAAGATGTGCTGGCGTCACGGTGTCCGTGTTTACTTTTCGCCACCCCTCGCCGACGGTGCGTCTTTGTCGTATGCGATCAATATCAAGTCCTAATGTTGAATATAAATAGGGTTTGCCAACTAATTTAATGTCTTCAGATCCGACAATAGTTTCGAAGGGTGAAAACATTGCTTTAATTTTTAATTTTCATCCATTTAACATACCTCGATTTTGAGGGAATTCTATGTTCAGCACAGGGTTTTAACGGCTGCTTTGGTGATGAATTTTTTATGCGATAGGAAGGTAAACGAGCAAGCGTGTCACGTGTCGTGATGGAATGCATCACGCCGTCTATAGACATCCGCAGTGCCATAGTATGAAAGCGTTACCGGCCTCTAAATGTAAATGTCAGATTAAGTTGGGATTTTTGTTATGCTAGTGACGTAAACATACAAGTATTGTGGTGTTTTTAATTATTATACATTTTTAATAATTTTTTAATTACAATATTTACATTCTTTAAATTCAATTTGTTTTTTAATATTCAATTTATTATTCTTTTTTCTACTTCTTGTATGTTAAAGGTTTATCAAATCGGAAGAAATATGAGAAATAAAACTTAGGAAAGTGAGTAGGTACAACATATAACGCAAGTTATAGGTGGTACTCACTTGCTATTTTCAATTTTACTGGATCATTCCTGTAAGCAAACAATAGTCTCAACCGCTTACAAGATGAAGGCCCCTAAATCACTACAATAAGTATTGTATTTAATTACTTTATAATATATCAAGAAAAATTCCTTTCAATATTATGTTTATTTTAATGTATCAATATTCTAAGGTTTTAAGATATTCTATGTATTTTCCTTAGTTGGATGAAACCTCAGAACAGAAAGTTTCAGTACTTGAAAATTATCAGGTCATTCCCAATAACATTCCACTATGTGTCAGTAGAGCGCAGTTACATAACGTTTTGCTGCTTCCTTCGGCATTTTCCTTAAGTAGTAAGACGTGCCAGAGAAAATCTTGGTAGAAATAGTTTGTTTTTTGTTTTAAAAATCTTTGTAGAAATGGTGTGCTATCTCTCGAATTTAAATTTTCATTTTTATCCTAATAAATAAAGTCATAACTCTAAAGCTTTTAACTATGATATAAACTTATAAAATAAATGACAATACTTAGTTTTAACATTCTCAAATTATAATTAAGAGATCGCTTTTCTAATTAAAGCCTCTTTCCCAAAACTTCATTCTACACACCGCCACTCCTTGGAATGTCCTTGGAGCTACCTTCAGCGGTATTTCCGAACCGATACGACATTGGGAATGCAAAAAACAAATCTCACTACACAACAATACTCATCACTCAAAAGGCAGTAAGTAACACATCTGTAATGCCTATGGTGTTGCGGATGTCTATAGGCGTCGTTAATTGCTTTACATACGGCGACACGCTTACTCATTTGATTTAGTATCCCATAAAAAAATGTTAACCATTGAATGTGCATAGATTTATAACAACAATGGAAGAAAGGATGGAACATTGATTCCAGTATTTCCCTCTTCAAAAAAATCACACAAAATGTACATTTTTGTATGACTTTTTTTTTTACTATTTAAGAAAAGGGAACAGACTTTATTGACATTTTCTTTGTGAGATTTGTGTGTGAGCGATATCGAATAGGTGTTTTTAGATAAACAAGCTGATCTGTCACGGTCTCATCTCGAAGTATTTTTTTATTAATTGTTTGTATCAAGCTCGCAAAATATTTTGACTATAAGCAAAATTTAGTTATACACGATAAATTTAGTTCGGTTCTGGCCATAGTGTCATAATATATGCTGAAGTAACTATTGTAATTTACATAGAAACAGATATCTGTTTTGTTATTGAAAAGTTTTTTTTTCTTCTTTGTTGAAATTTGTATGTGGTAGTTTCCTTTTAATAATGACAGAAACTTCGTTACGGTTCGAATAAGGCAGTTCGCTCGGATTTTCTTGATGAGACCTTTGTTAACGCGTTTAGTACGGCGATAGCAGATTTTCTTCACTTCTCTTATTCCTTATTTTTTCTATTTCTTGTTCTCCCATTATTCACATTTTATCCAATGTAGGATCAGAATAATGTAATGATCGCGTCTGCAGTACTCGTGTTGTAGATGGCGGCGGAAGGTGATTATTGACTATAACGTAAGTTACATGCTCGTGTAGTGATCTTCGGCTTCAAGCATTCTGACTCTGTCAGCCGCCCTGCTCAGATCGTTGTTCTGTCTAGCCGTGGCGCATCCCACACTACTTTAGGTGAGACGCGGTCTTGACTATAGCACTCGATGCAGTCGTTGCAGACGAATACTTTGTCAAGAATGGCATATTATTTGGCTGGAGCATGAATGGGCCGGCTCGCCCGTGGAAGTACCACACTCCCGCTGAAAACCGGCGTCTGGGTGGTAGCTTAGCTACCGCGCGTCGTCCGGTGAGAGGTTGAGTACCGGAGGTCCAACCTCCCTGCCCTCCCCCGTCCCTTCTCCCACCCCTCCTCCTTCCCTTCCCCCTTCCCCTTCCATAATGACCCTATCCATAAAAGCCGGCAACGCTCCTGTACAGATTATGGCATTGCGGATGTCTATGGGCTGCGTTGATAGCTTTCCATCAGGTGACACGCTGGCTCATTTGCCTTTCTATATCATAAAAAAAGAAGTTTCCATCTCTTATATACAAGTATATCGATATAATGAAAGTCACAACGTCTGTATTAAAATAAAAGCTTTGTCGAAACAATTCAGAGCAGTAACAGTTTGAGTGAGTATGACCATTTAACCTACGCCGTTTCGCTCGCGCTTGTAAAGTGGATCGCATTTTTCAGCGCTGAGCGGAGCGGGACCGAGCGCAATTTGTGTTGCCCGACGTTACGTCGAAGACGAACAATCGCGGAATTAATCCACTGAATTATTCAAGGTGAAATTCATTCTTTAACAAATCGCTTGTACTCTGACTGCGATATAAATGCTATCTTTAATAATAATATATATTTATTGTTCATTGACGAGTTCACAATTTTGTTCTATACCTGCCGAACAAATGCGATCTTTAATAATAATAATAATAAATATTTATTGTTTATTGACGAGTTTACAATTTTGTATCACTGCCTGCCGAACAAATGCGATCTTTAATAATATATATTTATTGTTCATTGACGAGTTTACCATTTTTATTTCACTGCTTGCCGAACTAGGGCGAACCCTAAAGGCAGACAGATCCCTTCTATGACTCATTTATGAATTACATATATTATTCTAATTGCGATACTAAATATAACTACAAATTTAAAATTTAAAAAACTTCACTAAAATTTTTAAATTTAAAAAATTTAGTGAAGTTTTGAAGTGATGATTGTGGATGAAGCGAATATGTGTGCTGTATATCGTAGCAGACAGAGGTCTGTGGTCTCTCCTCCTTCCTCATTCCTCCAGAACTCTGTTTATTAGTTTTTAATTAACCAGTGATGAAACGAAATCGCTATGAATAAAACACCAAGAAGTATTAACATGTTCTTCGTCGTGTAAG